>CM076570.1:1547092516-1547691225 GCA_034641835.2 Pinus albicaulis
AGCCCAATGATAAGGGTAATGGTTAGGTTGGGCAACATTGAGGTAAGCAGGAGGTTGGGCAAAAGGAGGAGGCATGCCGTATCCTGGGTACATGCTACCGGGAGGGGGAAGAGTGCTAGAGGTGTTGGCCCCTCCGTGAGGGAGATCGTAGCCCATAGGAGGTTGAGCATACGGATGGGAAAGGGCTCCAACGATACCGTCGGCAGAATGAGATGCCCCCGGGGCGTTAGCGCCACCGGGCCTGGGGAGGTCAGGAAGGACGGTATAAACATAACCAGACTGGGCGTAGATCAGGTCATATTTCAAGGCTATTTGGAGGGCAACTTCTTCTGTTTGAGGGAAATGGGAGGCAACATCTTTTCCGATGGGAGCTAGGAGAGAGCGAAGGAACCAGTCCATATAGATCCGATCTTCGAAGGGGGGAGCTCGACATAAGCTGCATCTACGTCGCCATTCCTGAACATGGGTGGAAAGGCGGGTCGAAGATGTTTGCTTAAAGGAAGTCAAGAGCTCCGTACCGATATCGTATCGAAGAGGGAGCTGGAAGTAAGATAAAAAGGTTTGGGCAATGGTCGCAAAGGTGGTATGGGAAGAGGTGGCTTGGTCGACATACCATTTAGAAGCGTCGCCAGTAAGCATGCGTTGGAACAAACGAAGACGGATGGAGTCATCGGTAATGGAATTGGAGGAACACCACATGTGGAAAGATCGGACATGATTGGTTGGATCTTCTCCAACAAGGCCCTCGAACTTAGGGATGTCGGAGGGGAGCTTGGTTGGCATAGCAGGCCAACCAACATTGTGGCGGATAGGGTCATTGATCAAATGATTGAAATCGGGGAGGCTGAGGCCTGCAATGTACGGAAACAAGGGTATGGCCGAGGTAGTTCCTGTGGCGGTTCCGCTAGTAGTGGTTCCGGCATTAGGGCCTGGAGCACCGATAACGTTAGGCCCTGGACCAGACATAGTGAAGGTGACAGGGGGAGAACCAGGAGGAGAAGGAGAACCCAATGAATCAGAAGAGGAGTTGGAGTGCGGACTCGGGGGAGGACTGGCTCGACGACGGCGGGACGGAGCAGGTCGATCGACCAGAAACTGAGGGTGAAGGCCAAGAAGTCTTCGGGAAAGGCGCCTTGGGGCCGCAATGATGATGGGAAGAAGGAAACGGACAAGGGCAGAAAGGGACAGAATCAAGTGAGGTCAAGGGCACAAAAAGTGCAGTGACAATTGATTTTAGAGTCTTTGCCAGGCGGTGTTAACCAGGCACTTCTTCACTTAGGGTCAGTGTGTGGTGTGCGTTAATTTTAATTTTTAAAACCCTTTTCGTTTTGAGAGCAAGAAAAAAGTGTGCTGCGTAACTGAAAATAGATCTGCAGAGAACAGTATATAATGCTGAAGTAACATAAAATTAACAGCTACTATTGCATCTATCGAACCCAAGGAGGCGGGCCCCTCAAAACTAGTCTAAAAAAAGGGAAAAAATCTAGTCAAAACACACTGAAAAGAGGCCAATAGATCTAAGGTCAAAAGGGATAGGGATCTAAAGGATAAAGCTGTTGAAAAGAGGTGCAGATCACAGCCAAGAGACAGAGGCAAGGTGGCTGGAAAAAGGGAGGAAATCAGCAAAAAGCGGAAAGGACAGGGAGGAGGTCCTAAAGAGAGGTCCAAACAAAACGACAAGAGGTGATTTGAAAGGAAGAGAGGCTGATTTAAAGGGATCTGAGGAGGAGGTTTCAGATCTAAAAAAGGGAAGGCTGAAACTCTGAAAAACAGACGGCTGAAACAGCTAAAACTCTTCCACAAAAAGTGGAGGGTACTAAAGCCCTAGGGGGCTAGGTTCCCACTTAGATGGGTAAAAACAGATCAAGAACTAGGTCAAAGCGGGCTGAGACAGAGGCTGGAAAACCCTGACAGAAGCTTCAGCAAAACCTAGAAAAATTGCAGAAAAACCACTGAAAAATTGGCAGATCGCAGGTTCTGACCTGTTTTCAGTGCAGGTCACAGAAAAGAGGCTGAAAAATGTGACCTAGAGGTCCAGGTCGCAGTTTTTGGGCTGAAAAGTGTGACCTCCCGTTCCGGTTGTCTCGGTGGCATATTTTCGGAAAATTTGTCGTCTCAGTTGCGGATGATGTCGCTTACCTGTACAATAGGGCCAGAAACACACGGAAGTTAAAAATTTTAATGTTTTAGGGTTTTATGTGAGAAAAACAACATAAAAATAGGAAAAATAAACAGCTGAAAAGAAACCCTAGGGTCTGAAGTAGCTGGATATGCAGGAATATGAAAAACGACAGCGGTCGTAATTTAAAACCTGTGTGGAATCGCCATTTGTTAGTATGAATCCTTTGTCGAAGTGTACGAAAAAGGACCACTTTAGCTACGCATAACTAATAGCCCTAACAACAAAAGTGGTTGCCAATATCTTCAGATCTGCGGTTAGTTAGACATAAAAGAGCTGCAAAAACCAGATCTATGCATGGAAAGACATTAAGCAGAAAAAATAAGGGTTTGCTCCATATACCAATAGAGAAGACAAGAACAAATTTTGAAAGAATTTTTATATTAATTGGGCACCTGGGAGGAAAACAAGAAGGCGTATCCAATTCTCCTCAGTGGGATGGGTTCTTGGAAGTCCTCAGCACTTTAGATCTAAGATTTCTCTCTCTTGTTGGTGTAGAAAACCCACACAAAGAATAGAACTCAAAGGGAGCTCACACAACAAATAGTGGAAAAATGTGACCAAATGTATAGATCCAGAGTGATCTAATAGGCAACAAAAGGTGAAGAATGGTAGGAAAAACCCTCCTATTTATAACAAAATATTGGGTCATTCTAGATCTTGGTACATGATTAAAATAATGTTAACCAAATCTAGATCCACCTTTTATGGAATATTTTATTATATTTGTTGGAGGGAAAAGGTATTTGACTTGGGTCAAATCCCTTGATTTGTCAAAAATAAATAAATAAATGATTTATTTATCTTTTTAAGGAAGAGGTTATAAGATAATCAAATAAATAATGATTTATTTAATTAGTTAAGGGTGATTTGGTCATATTTAACAAAGAATATTATCTAAATAAGATTTAAATAATTATTCCTAGAAAATAATAAGATAAATAAAGGTTTATCTAATTAATTTATTTGTTTTTGGGTTAAACATGACTGGGAATAATAATTAAATTATGGTTTAATTAATTATTCCATGAGGAAAATCAAATAAATATAGGTTTGTTTAATATTTCCTTTTGGGGTTTCCTATTTAGACCATAAACAACCTAATAAATGTGGTTTATTAAGTTATTTAACATAGTGAAGGCAATTTTACTTAGGGTAAAATTGGTCTTACATGGTGTACTTGGGTCCATCTAATGATAATAGGTTAGATGACCAAAAAATGGTGTAACAACGTGTACTCATATTCATGTTGACTAGAAGCATTTATTAAAAAAAAAAAATCTTTTGGGAGTGTTGAGCCCCAAAGATGTCCTTTTCTTTCACCAAATTTCACTTCATTTCCTTTGTCATTTATCAGTTATAGGCTTAAAAAATCAATAGGATTGATTAAAGTCACTTTAGGAATGCATACAATAATTGGATCAAATTTGTGGTCTTGTTGTTGTAGTAATTGACTACTTAGCTATGCATCGCAATCCATTTCGTAGCTAGTCGCTATTCCATGTACTATCTTCATGTTTTGCTAATAAAAGTTGGTGGTCACTTAAAGGAAAATGCATATGGCTGAATTTTAACTCAACGGCATCATTCCTTGCCCTCTGTCAAGTCTCGACAAAATCGTGGTTACAGTATGAAACCTAAGCTAAGAAGTAGATTTTAACAGACAAGGACCTCACAAGGTTTTTAAAGCATTTATATTTTAACAAGAGTTCTAATTTGATTTTAATTGAAAAGACACTTATCCCTATTTCTTCTCCCATGTAAGCAGGGTTTTCTATAAGAATAACTTGGGAAACCTAGAGAGATAGTTAATGTATTGATGTTTTATTGTTGTTGTCACACCTTAACATTTCCAGCCAGCGTTTTGTTTCAGTGAAGAACAACTTTAACATGATCTGAAGAAATATTGAGGAGATTCGTGTTAATATGTAGGTAGAGGCCCGTACTTCCCAAGAGGATCCGTGCATATTGTTTAGATAAGTAACTTAGCTCGTTTCTGCTCCTAATTTCAGGGCAATTTTTCTCAATCATGTTACATGCTCACTTACATTGAATTTTACAACAATGAAAACTTATGAATTATTCCAAAATACCATCAACACTAAAATGAGATAGAGCTGTATTTTCAAAAATTAATTTCATTTGCTCCACCGTAGTATTTATAAGTTAATTGCATATTAGCTAGTTCTTTGTTTAATGTATTTTAAGTTTTATTAGCTAGTTGTATTCTAGTTCTAACAGACAGAATTAAAGGCTTATTATTGAGCAAAATTTCTTTGTTCTTAATCTTCATGAACATCATTATCATGAATGAATTGGTAATGTAATTTTGAAGTCTGACCGTTCCGCACTTTCATAATTTTACAAACCTGTTTTTTCAAAACCATTCCAAAAGATTAAACTCCTAATGAGGCTTCATAGTGACATTTGAGTTTTATAATGGATTAATTTCAGTGTCGTAAGTTAATTTAGATAGGGGTTCTCACTATGTTACGTATAATATTTCAAAATGTGTTCCAACAAATTTCTAACCATGGATGAGATTTTCCAGGATAATTGTAAGTTGTTGTTTACTTGGAAGAACCTCATTGCATTAAACTTATCTTTTCTTGTTGTTCTAACATACTTAGTGAAATGAATTGGACTTAGTTCACAGTGACATTTTTCTTGGTCATTTTTGAAATCATGAATTAGCATTTTCTGTTTTAGTGCTACACATAGTTTAGAATAGATTTTTCTCTGCTTTTTAGTGTGACCAAGAATTCTCTTTTTGTCAAACACTTAGTTATTTTCTCTTAACATAAAACACAAAACAAAACATTAGAAAAACACTTTAAACACAACTAATTAGAAGCAAATACTTCAGGGGGTATTATAGTGTACTTCACTTGCCGTCAGTATTGTGCCCCGGTTGACAATTTATGACATCAATTTAGGAACACCAAGTTGAGCAAGATGAGATAACAAGTACATGTATTATTGATTCGTTTTAAGTGAATATTATCAATGTCTATATGCTTATACCAGAGAAATTTATTCTATATTGTTTTATTTTAAAATTCACTCTTTCCGTAATTTACCATTCGATCAATATACAGAGAAAATAATCATATAGTGAATTCTAGGTATAAATTTTCTCTTTTTAGGGGAATTTTATCAAGATCAATTGCAGAAAAGCCACACAGAAACATAAAATTAGCTTGTTGTTAATGCTGGTGCTACCAACTTCTTGCTTTTATTGATCATTGTTTTCACACAACAAATAAGGTAGAGCATGTTTGTACCTATTTCTGTAAATGGTGGTGTATCTTCACATTAACCTTGGTTCCTAACTAATAAACTATAAATTGGTTCTTAACTAATAAACTATAATCACTTGTACCATTTCATGAATACATGACTCTTCCCAAGACCACATTATATATTAACTATCAATTAATCCCAATTATTTATGCTTAAAGGTATAATACAAAGTAGGTATAAGCTACCATCTTGATGATTGGTACCTGGCACGCCTATTTAACATGTCATCTTTTACTATAATTTGACACTAATATTTGAATATTTTTTAATAGTAATATTGAATAGACCCGCAATTAGTATATATGGTGATATGTGACAGTAAGACGAGCCATTTTGATTAGTCTCATAGTTTTCAACATTACATTTACCGAAGGTGGGATAGACTACTGAACGTAAACTTTTAAAGTGTACGAAGAGAAAAGCATATATTCCGCATCAATTCTTCGAAATTCCAACACAATATTGATCATACAAGTTCTACCATATCGAATAAATCCAATTAAGCCTATTTCAAACTTCGAGCAACAAAGTATTTTCACAATTTGTTCGTTACCTACTTTTAGAGGATTTTTGAAAACAAGAGACCATGGGTTCATACTAAGGCTATAATTACATCAACTACCAAGAATGTTCTCACTTGGAGATTACCACAAGATATTCATGGGTTCATACCAACACTCTTAACTACATCAAACAAGTGTTTACTTTATAGATTGTTTAACTACATCGCTAACAAGAAAGAGCCAATCATGGGAAGAAATCAGAATTCAATTCTTCAAACTATAGAAGATAAAGTAATGTGATATTTTCTACATCAATGCTTCAACTTTTTGACACACCTAAACTACATAGGGCTTATTTCATGAATTATAGTAAATTAGTGGTTTTCTCTATTTCAACTTGTTCACCTAGCAAATCTTTCTTCGCATCTATTGAAGCACTATATCATAAGATTTATAACCATGACCATCATTCACTTCCAGACCTCTAATTACAAAAACAAAAATACTACTTTACTTCATTAGCCATACCTTCGATTAGCTTAACTGAAAAATAACTTTCGTCCCAACATTAACTTAGGCATGTCCCATTGTATTCTTATCCTTCATGTATTTTCACTTTATCTCAAGACATTATATTAAACCAAAGATTTATTGCCATTAAGATTATATTATCCTCGACAATTGTTGTAACCATTGGTGATTTTTTCACATTGTTTTAGTAGTATGCTTGTGTTGTAATTGTTGTTGTTATTCATTTGTTATAATAGCCATTATATATGCTATGCATTTGGAATGTTATTGGTCCCCCATGTAAGGGATAAAGACACAGAAGTGATATATATAAACTTGTTTTAACAGAAAGGTCTTTGGGATTTGGAATTAGCAGTTTGAAGGCTATTTGCTAGTGACATACTTTCAGATGGGGTTCATTTGACATTCATACCTTATCATGAGGTCACTTTTTAATATCCTAATTAGTAAGTACACCTAAGACGGAATTTTGTCTGCAAGTCCATATTTCCAGGTAATACTATATTCGTCAGGAATTATGGTGAGTCGTTAGGATATGCTATAAGCTACGAACATGATTTAAATTACAACTAGAAAACCACCTACCTATCGTGTAAATATCGTGAACATTTACAGGGCAAAATGACAAAGAAAAGTTGAATCAACTTCCATCTACGAATAGATGGTGGCGCCTTTTGGGCATGTATTGTGCATTTACTGACAACGTCTTTGTGTTTCAAGACAACCACATACATACGATGAAATAGTTAGCATTTCATTTTCCATCAAATAGTTGGTACCGCTACAACACATCGTGTTTAAGCATTTTGTACAGCGAAAATCGATGAATTCATTGTTGACAGGGGATTAAAAATGAATACAACAATTGAATTTATCTCACCATTTTAATCCGCACCCTCCATCCAATCTCCAAAACAATCGACACCTATACAAGGGTAATGCCACATCAAACCTCCCCATTTAAAACTTTGACTTAGTTCAAAATCACTTGTGTACCTAATTGCTATATTTAAGTAAATCATCACTAGACATAAATCTTGTAGCTACTATGATAGAGATAGTTTGAACGAGATGAAATCTCATTATGATTTTTGATTTCGTTGTTGCTGGCTCCACAGCAATATTCAATAATTTCAGGAATGAAAAAGAACTCACACACATTAATTCTACGCAGAGTAATTATAATGAACCCATCTTGCAATTATAATCCATGATATAGCTCAATTTAAATACTTAAATTTAAATATTTTTCATATAAACAAAAACATCAGTAAATTAAAAAATTGCACAAAAAATTATTCTATCTTCTATGCTACTCTTCATATGTTTGCCCTTATGGACGTTTTGCAACATCTAGTAATTGAGAATAGTTTTATGATGTCGACAGGCATTTTTTCAACGATTTCACCTAACATTTTCATCTACCCTTTATATGAGCTCATGACATTTGTCCAATCATTCTACACAAAGAAATTGTTGCACCAAAAACTTTCACTCAATTACACATGTTATTTTCAATAACACTCCATTTTTTCGTACTTGATACACTCGTTTATGAGGTTTACGGGTATTCAAATCTTAATGTTACAGTACCGTATTCTCATTTAAAGATACTTTCCAGATCTAAAAACCTACAAATTAGTTGAATTGAATTTCTATTTTGGGGATGAATTAATGTGCCATTATTGTTTTGCTATGAGATTATTATATTTTTCTGTCCGTTCTCACACATATGGTTAATTACTTTGGATGTTGTTTGAAGAAATGTTGAAGGTAATCTGCACAGAAGCACCTTAGGAGATATTACCTGTGAAGAAACCGTGGAAGAGGTGGCTTATGCAGTTTGATGTGTTCACCAGATGCAATGGTAGAAGGTTAGGGATGTTCTCTAATCGATTATCAAAGATGGCAAGATGAATCAATGAGGTATTAAGACAGTACAGAGGAATTAACTTAACTATCGTAATATGAATTAAGCTTCTCCAAGTTCTCGAAGCTTTCCATCCACAGTAAACAACCTTGAACATGCTTTTCACTTAAAGAGCCATCATATTGGAAGAAAATGAGGCTTTTCATATGCTCAAAATTATTGAAGGTACATTTAGCTCTGGGAGAGCCTAGAAGATGACACACGAGGATCCACCCTGACATGTTATTGGAATCTATGGAAAATTTTCAAATTCTTCACACCTTATTTACAGTGGTAGTAACCCTAATCGTATTTATTACAGATGCATCAAATTCTTCCAACCTCAAAGAATATAGTGAAAACCTTTTAGGGATAGACCTCGTAATATTATTTTCTATAAACCCATAAACATTCCCAAATTTCCAATGTTATTATTCTCCAAGGTATCGTACCTATTATGGAGTTGCTCAAATTGCAATGGCTTCGAGGTATTACAGCTGTTTATGGAAGAGGGATACATTATTCATTAGGTTTTTGGAATAACCCTCATCTCTACAATGTGTTCCATATTCGGGCCCCCCGAAGAATATTTCTCACCCCACACTAAAATACGAAATTGGGAGTCATTTAATTATTTATCTTTATGAAGAACCACTAAAATTTGGAGTATGTGGTGATTGTATGAATGAGTTTATCATATTTTTAGCTCAAAAATGAAAGCATTAGAATTAGCAATCAAATAGAATGACAAACACCTTCCCATCGTAAGAAGAACCCAAATAACCTATTTTGTTGAAACCTGTTGTCTTGGATGAAGGAGTTATGGTCTATTTATTAACGTTCGTAATATACATTTTTTTACAAAATATTACACAACAAAGCAATGATGATGTTAGTGTAAAATTTACAATGAAATAATTTTGACTTCGATCGTTGGTAATTTTAAACTGTATATACTTTTCCTGGCTAAACAATATTCATATATTTTGTAAAAATTCAAAAAAGAAAATCAAAAGAGGTAAAAAAGTCTCTAAGAACAATCAAGGACTTAGAAAAATAAAAGACCCTAAAAGAAAATTGAATATGCATTAGTGTGCAAGCATACGCTAATTTTTTACTTTTGACCTGTGGTAGTGTCAATAAATGCCATAGTCCATGATGAGTTAAACAAATAATCTAACTGTCATTTTTTAATTTTCACTTGTTGTAGATAGAGAATAATGAGTTGTCATACAAATGATCCGTCATGACAATCTTATAGTAGAGAACAAAGGAATCCAACAATTTAACAGTGATTCAATACGAAATAAGTGTAGAATAGATAGTTTTCTGCTTAAAGAATAAGTGATGTGAAGGTTGCTAATGGTCGCACCTTACTACAAAGGAAGAAAGCATTGTGTAAGCAGGTAGAAGAAGGTGGTGTTCAATAAATATCATTCATCATGGTCATAATCTTCAACTTCCTTCCATGGTCATGAAACATTTCATCATTGTAAAGGCTCAAGGCATTTCCTTGACTTTTGTTGGGACCTGGACCTGCTGGGCTCTATGACTAATAGCGAAAATGTAAAATGTTCATATTAATCCCCAAATCACATCATTTACTATTCATGCATTCATTCTTCTAAATAATCCTACAAACTCATTTTACTGGCATTTTTAATTCCCATTGATTAATTTCCTCACATCATTTGAAAACATTAAGCCCTCAAAATAAGACCATAAGTTAAGTGATAAGATCAATGCAATCATATTTAAAACCTCACTTTAATAGTTATGTTTATGTGTTTTGAGTATAATATCCCATTTTCATATTAACCCTAACTTATGTATTAATTTCAAGTAAAATGACTCCTTTCCTATAATATAACCTTTTGTAATAAACTCCAAAAACCCACTTATTATAATTCAATTAAGTTTATAATTCCTACATGTTTAATAAAAAACCTACATTATAACACTCTTTTGGTTAAAATATACCTATATAGTATCTCCCTATAATTAAATCACTTTGTTTAATAACCATATATTAAATATAAAATTTTTTAAATTACATGTATATACTAATAAAAAGTTCAAGACTATTTAAATTAAATCACAAACCATTTGACACCATTTTTCATTTTACCTATTCAACTTGGCGTTAAACCTAACTTAACCTTTTTTCAACATATCTCGACATTAATTGTTAACTGTTAAAGTTTCTTTATACCTTTCTGATCATAAGCTTCATATACAAAGTTTGTTGCATATAAACTAACCATATCTCTTCATCGTATTTAATTTCAACCTAATTCTAAACTTACTTAATCCAACTACAAATCAACGCAAAATTTATAATACATCTTCATCTCTCTCTATCGTGAAATAAATCGGTTCGATTTTTATTTAATATTCAGGTTTCATAAAATGAATTCATGACTTACCTTTCCCCCACCTTCTTTCTTGATCGTGACTATCCATTGCTGAAGCGATTCGATGGTGCTACCATTTCGTGCTCATAAAGTAATCGGGACTGATGTTTTGGAAAAGTCATGCGATATGGGTTGTTTTCCCCAAACCACCCCGTGTCGAGCGTGTCCTCGACATGATTGGATTGGTGCTTAAAATAACCGCGATCGCTATCGCTCGGGAGTCATTGAATACACCTGTGCTGGTATTCAAACCACCCCACCTAACCTTTATTTAATGAATTAACTATAGTTTAAACTTATGTTTAATGTGTTAAACCCCAATGTTTTCACAATATTTTCCACCTATTCGCTTAACTGTGAAACCTTCACAGTAGGCCTATTTTTCATCTAATTTCACCATTGTGCGCTATTACACCTTTGAGAGCTCCTGTGGTGAGTTCTTTTTCACTATTTTCAAACCTACTGGCCATTTTCAAGCTACTTTTCCTTGCAATTCAACCACTAAGGTCAAAGTACTCCTTCCGATAGACCAATTCAACAGAATTGAAGACTGTATAAGAACTGTGAAATTTTTCGACCACAATTATACCTTTTAAAGGTCATTAAAAATTAACCACAAAAAAGTTTTAATTTCCAAAAGAAAAAGCACCACTTTTCAATTATACGTTTTTATAATTATTTTAATTAAGCCACACAAAAATTGCAAAAAAATATCCAAAGTACAAACGTCAAATTTTCCTTCCTGATAATCCCTCGTTTCCATTTTTTGCAAGTTTGCTCCACTGTCATTTTAATTGGGCTGAATTTATTTATAACCTTTTCCATTAAAACTGTCTTTTCATCCCGAAACTTATTAGAATCATATTTTACTGCAGACATTTTAAAACCTTGTTTCAGCTGGCATAACCTAACAACATTTAATATTTGCTCAATTAAAATGATGAAGAACAAGAAATCAAATCAGAGTCCAAAGCTCAAAAGAAAGCCTTTCTCTCCAAACCCTGCTCGAATCTTCAAATGACAAACGCCCTTTACTCAACGTCGATTCCACAGAATTAATAATTGGTTCAACTTCCGCTATTTCACAAGAAAGTAGTCCTTTGTTGACCCTGATTACAAGAATATTGGACCCTTCGTAGAATTCTGACCATTTGATATCTATAATCGGTGTTTTGGTAACCGTAGAGAAAGGTGATAAAGATGAGGGCTCAGCTTTTTGGGATTCCAATTGCCACACATTTTTCTCTTACTCATTTAGCCCCTGATTTTATTTATCTGTGAGTCCTATTCTCTAGACCAAAGGTGCATTGTCAATAAAGACACAAGAGAGGTCATATTGTACATCAATGCAATCCATACAAATTTATAAAACAAGAACTAAACTCGACCCTAATGTTGCTTCATTGTCAACAGAGATTTAACTTAGTTTTACTTAGACCTTGATTTTGTTTAGTTCAAAGTCTTCTGCATTTTTTGTCTCAAACAAAACATATCCCTAAGCTCAATCCTCCATTTGATACTGATTTTCCAAATGAAACCATGCATTGTCTCCCCCAGCCATCATTCATCAACAGGAATAAAGGATGAATTCACCCATATTAACAGTTTTTTAGTTCATTTCAAGTTCAAAGGGCCCCTCTTATCCATCGTGTACAATTTTGCCACCTTCTGTCATAAAACATGCACTATCAATTGTCCAATTGGTTGTGGCAATTTTTAGCCACACATTCATTTATCTTTGTATTACTTGCTATATGTTTTATCGTAGTTTTAGAAGATAGATCTCAGAATGTATCATTGTGTTTCTGTCATCAAATTTTAAATGGGAAAGGTGAATACAACCATGTAGACTTTAATGACTTGTTTTTAGCACTGCTACGAATTTACCCATAGAATACCAGAATTAATGAAGAAAAAAAAGATCTTACAACTATCTAAGACTGTGAAATAGGGGATTACATACGTATACAAGAGTTAATAAGAGATTACATATGGTGCACTATTGGCCCCATATAAATTGCCAAGATTAGACAAAAGTGATATTTGCTTTAGAATATTTGGAGGGCAATTAAGCAATGCAAATGAAGTCAATTTCATAGCCGAAAAAGACCAACAAAATCGAAAATGGCGTTGGCTATTTATTGCAACAATAGAAGCATCAAAAAATGAAATTAATGTCGTCTTGAAAGAGCACCTTATAGATATTTTTTATGAATGGCGATCCATGGGTATTTTTAAGCATGATAAGATTGAAATGTAAGTTATTCCGCTTTTGCACATGATCCTGTAAGCCCAAATTGAAAAATATTTTAACAACTGACCAAACCAAATACTTATTTGATGATGATTTGCTATGGCATGCAGAAAATAGGAAAATAAAATGAACATCAAACACAAAAGGCGAATGAAGAAGTTAAAATTTTTCATAAATAGTTAAGAAAGAAGATAAGTCACAAAACAAACTATTTTAGACAAAACTAATCCTATAGTGGGGAAGAACAAATTGACTAATGAAGAAAGAACAATGTTGAACATAACAACGGTCATGAACCATATGAAGCACAAGGATAGTAACTGAATACTCAAAGAGTCAAATGTCCAAATTGGAGCACAACAAAAGACACAAATATTGTTGATAAACAATCAGCAAGCGATATGCTTGTGGAACGACAACACAGAATGGGATATTCAAATCGTGTTCAACAACCAAAGAAAAGAATGAAGAAATCAAAAGAACTACATTCAAATCTTTAAAGTAAAAGTCCTGCAATAAAGATAAGACTTTTTCACTTTTGATTATTCTTTCTAATAAATTGGTGATTTATTTTCAAGCCAGCGATTAATCCAAAAATTCACGACATTCAAAGATAGGTTTTGAAGTTGATGCAGACAAGCTTTCCAATAATTGGACCAAATAGAATTCCATAGGAGCACGATGATATATTCAAAAATAGTCAACAAGACTACAATTTATCAGCTTGAGAAAACATTGATAAATCAAACCCAAATGAAATTGATAAAGCCTCATTATATGCCACAATAATCAAGATAAAAGCATTAGAAGACTTGGTGATTGAAGTAGAGCGATCCACTAATATTGAAGTTGCAAAGGCTTTAATCAACAGAAAATGAAGATGGCTTCTTCCGTAAAAATGTACTAAAATTGCCTCAAAGTGAAAACTTTAGAAAAAGAAATCTTCAAAGATAATATTTAAAATGATGAATTAAAACAATTGGTTTCAAATGACGATCAGGAGAAACGAAAGCCAAATAGAAGTTACAAAAGAAATGAAAATCAAGAAAGCTCAACAAAGTTTTCATTCCTACGATCCCAACCCATAATGAATATTCCATCTATTATAACACTGCACTGCTGGGCGATATTGGAACGTAGCAATAATCACTTTCCATGACATCTATGCTCTTTCTATCAACCTGTATAAACACAAGAGAGGACAAAAGCTGCAATAATCGTAGCTATGAAAGACATGTTTTAAAAGACAAAGAACATCGCATTGAAAGACACCATTAAGAATCGAAAACTTAAAAGAGATGCTCTTAATTACTTCTAAAAGGGCATGAACAGTGGCCGATGATTACAAGAACAAGAAAATTCTTCAACAAAGAATTTTACATATGGTTGCATATACAAACAATCATTGAAGGTATCACCAATGGCTTTCAATTCAAGATAATATATGAGCAATAATTGTCATTTAAAATGCAATTGATAAAACCAAGAAGAAATTGAAAATAAGCTGAACAAGAACAAGCCTTAATCACATTTTTAACAGCAGTAAGAATTAAAGAGTTGTAATGATGAACAGGCCACCTTCAAATTAAGAAATTTTTTAACAAGAGAAACAAGGATGAATAATTTGGAAGATAGGTGTAGCGAATCACACGAAGATTTTTGCACCAATACAAAGTATTATCGAAGTGTACTTTACTAGACATTCACATTAAATGACAAATTAATGCCACAAGGATTATGACTTAAAATTTGTCCATGACAGTTAACAATTTTCATTTTAAGTGATCTTTAAGTGGCAAAGTAACACACTAATATTTTTGAAAAATTTGTTTTTTGAAAAGGAAATCAAGCATATGTTCACAAGAAAGCCAAATTTTTTCCAAATATACGAGGTCGATGTTGAAAGTTGCTGGTGAAACCAGAATATGAAGATCTCACCGCCTATCAGCAGTAAGAATTAACAAGACCGACAGAATTTACGTAAAGAGCAAGAAAATTAGCTGCAAATTCATATTCTATTGTTGTCAAGGGTGAAAAAACTGTCAAAGTGTACTTTGTCAGGCAATGAAGAACTGAATTGTTACCGGGTTATTTTTCAACATACAGAGGAAATGAAGAAAAGAAGAGATAAAGAGACCATGTTTAAGGTGAAAGGAAGAGTATTTCATGTCATCTTCACGAGATAATGTCTCATCGCTAACATTTACAAGAAATCAAAAATTAGTTTAGACAAGACAAATACTTATTTTTTTCAGTGATAGCTTGCAAACTGCTTGTTGTCCCTTTCATGTTATTTTTCGTATTTTTCTTAAAACATTATCTCAAACTCCTAGATATTTGTAAAATATATGTTTATAAATAATTCATAATTGTAAGTATCTTACAGAATAAATTTATCAAGACTACTGCAATACTTTGTTGACATATTGAAGTTGGTGTGACTCAATTAGTGAAGCAGTTACATCAGAAACAAGATTAGAGACATCATAACTAAAGATTCTCGTGTTGACAAAACAAGTCTCGTATTTTTTCCGTTTTCGTTATTCTTCAAAAGCTTACACACATTCATTTGATGTGTTTTTATTCGTAATGATCAACTAAGGGAGAAATTAAACAGACGGTGATAATAAGCCCATCGTTTTAAACTAGTTGGCATTTTTATGTTGCTTTTGATGACCGGACCATAGAATTATTAATTTTCTCTAGGTCCCGCTGATCCTTCCTTCAACTTCTCTTCTTCTCGTAATCATATGATTTCGGCGTTCCTTGTTGATTTCATTCATTCCACCAAAGCCTATTCAAAGCCTTAGAAGGTCATCTATCCGCTTCCTTAGCACATTTGGTATCTTTAAGTCTTATTTCCAGCTTTGCTTGCCTAGAGAGTTGACCCATTGCCCAATGTTTCGGTAGATCCTTCCAAGCTACCTTGAAACACTTTTTATTCCCTACCAAGTTTAAAATCAGTCTCATTGCTCACCTGGGTGACCAGCCCAAACCCTAATAAAACAAATAAATCTTTAGAGATCCTCTCAAGCCTGTGAAGGCTAGATCCTAATTCCCAAAGTGGTTTTTGGTTACCCCTACTTTTATTAACTACAAAATCCCCATCCCACAACCCTAGAATTACTAGTGATAAATGATGACATGGTAGCTCACCAATATCTGAATCTTCTTCAGCTTTTTTGTGAAGGTTAAATTTTTCCAATGATCTCCTAAGGTTGAATTTGGGTTTATGATTCTATGTGCTGGAAATTATTTCTTATTATTATTGGGTTTAAGATTGAAATTATATATATATATATATATATATATATATATATATATATATAGATATATTACAATCTTAATAAATATTATTAATAATCTGCATATTTGTTTTAAACCCATATTTCTAAAGTCCACATGCATATGATATCATGGTTTCATATTTTTTTTACATATGATATGGTTGAACTGCATATTCTTATCACGGTGGATCTGAGGCACATATTATATGGTTTGATTGAACTTATTGGATGGTGGCGATTATCAACATATGTCACGGTGGCATATTATACAGTTTGTTAAATGTATGTGATACGACGTATTAAAGTTCGAAGGTTTTCAACTAAATTTCAGAGGTATGCGATATGTAAAGTATGGATCGTGTGTAAATATATGGTTGCAAAATAACAAAGGGAGGGTCGGAGGTCAGGTTCAACCTCGTGACCTCCCCCCAGCAATTGCATGCCTCCACCGTTGGGCCATGGGCCATGTACAATGAGAATGCATGCAACGGACTTACATTTAAACACAATTTCAAAATCTGAAGATGGAAGGAGGGGGCCAGCCTGCGGGCCAGTCCTCCTCCACGTGACCACACCTTGTGACCACGCTCCAACACCTCCACTAAGCAGATGTTAAGTGCACTTATCAACTAGTTAACTTAATATTAACAACTAATTAATCCTACATCTAATTAGAGGTGATTTTAGCGAAGTTTCTATTTTTGGAGATTCCACCAAACTTGTCGGAGTTAACTCCAGTTTTCTAGATTTTGAGGAGAAATTGGGGGAAATTTTGTTTTTGCCATAACTGAGTCAATTTTCGACCAAATTGAGCTCACAAAGAGTCATTATTAGCTAATTGGAATGCTATGAACACATTGGAATAGGTTTCAGAGGTAGAGGAGCTCATCTACAGAGTTTTTTTTTGCCTTGAATAATTTTGAAGCCGAGGGCCACCAAGAGGGAAGGCCATGCCTAGAGCATATGGTAACCAAATTGAGTGAATAAATAGTCATTTCTGATATATTTTGACATTTTAAATTCATTGGAATAGGTTCCAAGATCATTTGATGCATGTAAACAACAATTTTAGCACAATTTAGCTAATACAGAGGCCCAAGCTATGAAGTTGGACCAAGGAGGGGTGAAATCCTTCATAAAAACTTTGTTTTAATGGATTAGTTGTTATGGTTTGCTGTTATTTATGTTTATGTTGTTCAACCATTTAAATTCATGCTTTAAGTTTTTAAATTCACTCATAAAATTCAGTTATAATTACCTCTTTGACACACATAAGAAACAAGGAAGCCTATACATCAAGCATAAGATCAATAAATAAGTTTTATATCTGAAAATGAAATTAGCACGGTAAAAATAACATTCAAATTTAGATCAATTTGGTATCAGAGCAAGGTTGAAAGACAATGTTATTTTCTTGATAGTTACTTAAAGATTTGTATAAGTTTAATGGTTGCAAATGTGTGATGATGACAAGGTTGAATTTGCAGAAAGGTGAAGGGAAGTTGTTGGTTGCAAGTCTTGAGGCTAGGACCAGAAGAAGGAGAGTTGAAAGAGCATCATCTTCACCCAAAATTACACTCATATCTGCACTTGAAGAACCTCAAGTTTTGTCTCAAGATGCTGATATTGAAGAGGTGCAAATTGTACAAGAAGCTGAGTTGATTGAAGAGGTACAAGCATCAGAAGTTGATCTTGAATCCATAGCCATCATGTCAGGTGTTGGAGAGACTCAAGGAAATTTAGAAGAGGAATATGTCAAGAGAGAATTCAAAGACATAAAGATGATGGTTAAAGTTATGTTTGATGTATTTACTATTGGGATGGAAGGAGAAGGTTCTAAGCCTCCATATGGAGAAGGAACTTCAAATGGTAACAAGGATGAAAAGAATAGTTCAAAGGGAAGCGGAGGAAATCCACCTCCATCTCCACCATCTTCATCATCCTCATCATCGCCATCAACATCATCTTCCACTTCCACCACAAATACCACTCACAATCACTCAAAAGCCACAAATGGAAAAATTCCATTACTCAAATTGGACATCAAGTTTGAACTTCCTATGTACAATGGCTAGGTAAATGCAAAGAGGATTGACAATTGGATACATCAATTGGAGGTGTATTTCAGAATTCAAAACCTTCATGAACACGACATAAAGATCCAGTTGGATTCATTAAGGCTAGAAGGAGCATAACTAGTTTGGTGGGAAGCAAAGACTCAAGAGGAAATGTGAATCCATGGTAAGATATCCATTTCTTGGGTTGAGTTTATTTATTCCATTAAAAGACAGTTTTATCCATTAGCCTATATGAAAAAATCTATTATGAGTTGGAAAAAATTTCAGCAACTCAAGGATCAAATAGTTCAAGAGTATACCCATGAGTTTAGAAAGAGAGCTTTGTTGTTAGGAATAAATTTGAATTCCCGAGATACACTCTTGAAATACATTGAGGGTTTACATTCCTATTTTAAACATACTATTCTTATGTTTAACCCAAGCAATTTAGATGAATTTTGTGTTCAAGCCACACACTTGGAGGCAAGAGGGAAACAAAACATAGATGATAAAAGTGAAAGTGAGGATAAAGGAAAAGGAAAGTTTTATGGAAGAGGAAAAATAAATAGCTCTATAAAAAGAGAGAAGGAAAAACTTGCATGCAAAAATTGTTCAAAGTCTGGCCATGATGAAGACCATTGTTGGCAACTTCATCCAAAATTGAAACCAAATAGACTGAAAGCCAAAGAGAAGGGAAAAATTGTTGCTATAGTTGAACATGACTTAAGGTCAGATTCAAGAGATGAGACAAAGATTATAGCCATGGGTTTGAAAGGTAAACATGTTGCAAGCACTAATTCTTCAAATTCTTCAAATGATACTCATGATGAAGATACAAGAATATAAATTTTCCATATTAGAGTTGTCTCTAAACATACCAAGATTGATACACTTTTTAATAGTGGGTCAGAACCTAACTTGATATCCGAAGACTTTGTTAAGCAGCTAGGCTTTGAAACTATTAGACATCCAAGACCATATCCTTTGGGTTGGATATGCAAGAATGCAAACTTGCAGGTTACAAGGAAGTGCTTACTAAGATTCGCCACCAACTCAAACTTTCTTAATGAAGTTGAGCTTGATGTGGTGCTGCTTGAGATATCAGGTATTGTATTGGGAAGTCCTTATTTGTATCATAGGAAAGCAGTATTTCATCGCCATGAGAACAATTATCACTAGTTTAAGGATGGTATTGAGTACATAATTAGAGCGCATAAGAAGAAGAGAGTTTTGTCTCTTATACATGCAAGTGAAATGAAGAGGATAGTGAATGCAAGTCACAATTTGACATTGTTGATGATCAAACAAAGATATGTGTTGAATCAAACTTTTCAAAAAGATTCTTATGCTTGTAATGAGTTGTTTCAGGATGTTAACAGGTTGTCTTTGAAAGAAGGTGAACAAGATGTAAAATATTTGTTGCAGTCAACAGTAGTGTTGAGAATTGTTGGAAACAAGATGCCTATGCAAGAGAGTGAAAAGGTCAAAGAGAAAGCGAAAAAGCAACTTGGTAAAGAAGACATGGGTTACAAAAATTCTTATTGTTGGTTTCCAAAAGGTACATGGCAATGGCAAAGATAGTTGGTCAAGAGTCAACGCAAGTACAAAGTGAGATCAGCTAAAAATCACCATGGTGACAGTGTGCAAGGTGAGAAAGTTTTTAAGTTTCCTTTGATTTTTTACAAAGGTAGAAACAAGATGGTTTCTGAAAGAATAGATTGTTGTTCTATAAATTCAAGAATATTGCAGCATGATGATGTCAATAACAGCAAGAGAAGGTGGCAAGAATCTAGGAAAAAGTTTACTTTTGTGAAAAGCTCCAAATGATGAAATTGGGAAAATTTCAATGGATAGAGACTGGAAGGGTGAGGGAACAATACCCTCATCCACATGATCAGTAATCAGAGAGCTTTTGGGGTCCAAAAGGCTTCTAGCACGGAGGAATGATCCGAGGCTCAATATTTTAGCTCAAAAATGAAAGTGTCCATAATTGAATGAAACTAGAACGACAGTGACCAGCCCGTCGCAAGGAATCCAACACAATTCGTTTTTTTGAAAACCAAGTTCGGATGAAGGAGTTATGGTCTGTTGATTGTCGTTCAAAACAGAAAAATTTTTATAAAAAAAATAACAGAGCAGGTACAGGATGATAACATGGTAGCCCAGCCAGCGTTCAAGGAATCTTCTTCATTTTTTGTCCAATGAGACTATGACAAGTGTCACTATGGGATTCGCCAGTTTATTTTGTGAAGGTTAAATTTTTCCAATGACCTCCTAGGGTTGAATTTGGGTTTATAATTCTATGTGCTGAAAATTATTTCTTATTATTATTATTGCATGCAACAGACTTACATTTAAACGTGATTTCTGGATCCGACGGCGGAAGGAGGGGGCTAGCCTACGGGCCAACCCTCCTCCACGTGCGTTCTAGCACCTCCACTAAGAGGATTTTAAGCGCGCTTATCCACCGGTTAACTACAGCTTAAAAATTAATTAATCCTACACCTAATTAGCGATGCTTTTAGCAGAGTTTCTATTTTCGAAGATTCCACCAAACTTGTCGAAGTTAACTCCAATTTTCTAGATTTGATGGAGAAATTGGGGAAAATTTTGTTTTTGCCATAACTGAGTCAATTTTCGACCAAATTGAGTTCGGAAAGAGTCATTATTGGCTAATTGGCATGCTATGAACACATTGGAACAGGTTGCAGAGGCAGAGAATCTCATCTATAGAGGTTTTTGTTGCCTTGAATAATTTTGAAGCTGAGGGCCACCAAGAGGGGAGGCCATGCCTAGAGCATGTGATAACCAAATTGAGTAAATAAATAGTCATTTCTAATATATTTTGACATTTTGAACTCATTGGAATAGGTTCCAAGAGAATTTTATGCATGTAAACAAAAATTTGTGCACAATTGAGCTAATGCAGAGGCCCAAGCTATGGAGCTGGACCAAGGAGATGTAACCCAGGAGGGGTGAAATCCTTCACCAAAACTCTGTTTTAATGGATCAGTTGTTATGGTTTGTTGTTATTTATGTTGTTGTTGTTGTATAATCATTTAAATTCATGCTTTAAGTTTTAAAATTTACTCCTAAAATTCAGTTTTAATTACCTATTTGACATACATAAGCAACAAGGGAACCTATACATCAAGCATAAGATCAGTAAATAAGTTTTATATCTAAAATGAAATTAGCACAGAAAAACTAGCATTCAAATTTAGATCATTGTATCAATATGCGGTGATTGTATCAACATTGGCAAGCTTTACAATAGATGAAGGAATGATACCCTATGGTGAGTTCTTATTTTCATACATGAATTGTGTGCATATAATTGTTAGTTTATTTGGTTGAAATAATATGTATGAACATAAAATTATTTGAAATAAAATAACTTCATTGAAAATGTATATATTTAAAATTTCAATTATATTTGTATCTTAAAAGTGTAAATTATAGTTTTTAATAATTTATAATTGATGTTTGTTAACAACAAAATATAATCAAAACTTATAGAAAAAATATATTAAAATTTATGTAAAGAGAATATTTTCTAAGAATAAAAAATATAATTAATAATAATAATTTTTATTTCATTAATAGTTTTCATAATTTTTAGTAATTTCTTTTTAATTTTAAAATAAGATATAAGATTTTGTTATCAATTTTTATTATTCTTTCAAAAAAATATTCATTAAATTATTTTATTTAAAATTTATACCAATTATAAAAAGTATTCATATATTATTAAAATATGTGTTTTTCATTTAAAAGATATATCTTTTATTTTAAAGAACAAGATATATTTTTAAAATATATTGAAATATATTGTTGCTCTATTGAAACTTACGTTGTCAGTTTTAGATGGTTATTGTTATATTTAGATTGTTTTCTAAGATTAGATTTAGATCTTATTTTCTAGGAGATTGTTGTGATCTCCCGAACAAAATGTAACCATTATATTTGTGTATGTGTGATTTTTTTATTAATGAATGCAACACTATGGTAGCCTCTAGTGCTCTTCACCTCATAGTTGCAGGTTTCATTCTCAATTCAATTTGTCCTCCTATTTTTTTAGTTTGTATCTACTACATATTTTTTTAGCTTAGCCCAAGGCTTGTTTTCACAAGATCATGTACTCATGTTCATGTTGATTGGAAGCATCGATTAAAAACATGTTTTGTTTTTGGATATAGGTACATGTGGAGTTGGTTGTTGGTTCATTTTACTTGTAGATTCTTGATGTCTATAAATGTCATACTTGAGAGAAATATATTCTACTCTTTTCTGATTTCAACTTCACTCTTTTGTAACTTGCCATCTAATCAAGGACATATAGAGAAAATAATCATATAGTGAATCTCTCCATGATAGTAGTTATCGGCCTTCCTTTAGGATGGGGGATTTAAACATTCTTCATCAACGATTCACAAATTAAAAATCCCACATTTCAATCAAAAAAATGACAAAACAATTGTAAAACCCCAAAGAATACTAAACAAAGGCATTTTGGTCTATTTGCATAAAATATTTGATAATCAATATGATCATCTTGATCTTGACTCACTCTCTTACTTTTTCTCTAATTTTTTAAATTTCATGTATAGTCTATCTTAATTTGAAAAAAAATGTATATGTTCTTTTCCTAAAAGCTTATTCACCATCTGATGCTTTCGGTAACCAACAACACATACTTCCTCCTGCCTATGGACAAAGCAAATGTCATTTTCCTTGTCTCCTAATCTTATTCTTCCTTGGGATACCATTAATGCAAGTAGCGTTGATCCTAATAGAATTGCTTTCAAGGAAAGAAAACATGTTTCTATTAAATATTAGAAAAACACTTGAGTATACATGTGAGCTTAGAGTACTTGCAACCAAAGGGACACATTCAGAACTAGAATCTAGTATAACACTTTGCTAGAATATAAGTAGTTGACAGGTTATGCAGTCATATACAAATTCCTATAGAACACTGTAAATTTTTATTTAGATTATACTACATTAACCATGAAATTCCCAACATTCAGGGCACACTTGCCATCACATTTGTAGAGAAAATTATAATAGAGGAAACAAATGGTTGGTGTTATCTCTTTTGTGTTAAGGGTGTTATGTCTTTGATCTGCAAGTGATGAAGTCTTTAGAATGTCTTTAGCATTGTACAAAAAACTGAAGGAGTAGCCAATAATATTAAATGCACTCTGGAAATAAAAATATAGCATTCAATGTGAAAATACAAGTATAAAATGATACTTCGGTTGTTACAAAATTTTTTGTATTCAACAATAATAGTGACAATGCAGTTTAGTGGATAGAGCATGTTTGTACCTCTTTCAAGTAAATGGTGACATTCTACATTAAACTTGGTTCCTAACTAATTAATTATAATCAATTGTGCCATTTCAATGAATAGATATGACCTTCCTAGGTATCCCCATTCTATCTTAACCATCAATTAATCCCAATTATTTATGCTTAAAGGGTATAATACAAAGTAGGTATCAGCTATCACCTTGAGGATATGCATTTATGCAGGCTTTTTTTTTTTTTTTTTTTGGTATAAATAGGCATATATAATGTATTTCTTGCTAAATTATTCTAATTGGATGTTGCCTTATCTATGAACGCTAGGAGAAATGGATTTTGGACATCATGACAAGAGTGAAAGCCATGTAGGGTTTGTATAATAGTTAATATTTACTCAGCTTCGTAACAACAAAAGGCTACTACAAGCATAAATGTCTGATGTAGCGGGTGATTTATAGAGATAAATAAGAAACGGTTTGAGAAATTAAGCTCTTAATAGGTCATCGAGCTTATAATGGGCATATTCTAGATTGAGCTTTCCTTGGGGTAGGTTGACTTATGTGTTGTTTTACGGTTAATTGAGATCAATTACAGGTAGAGCATGTTTATACCTCTCAAGTATATGATTACATTCCTATATAAATTCTAATCATTCTCAATACAAAGTAGGTATTTGGCTGACCATTTTGTGAATAGGCATCTATGCAGGCCATTTAATTTAATTCCTACAGAGACATGCATAGGTAATGTATCGCTCATTAAATTAATCTAATTAAATTTTGCCTTATTTGCTAGAAAAAAGCGGCTTGAGAACTTAAAAAATGCATGAATAAAGTTTCAAAAGAGTTTGATAACTTTGACTACCATAGTGAGTTTCCAGAGGATATGCAACTAACAAGTTATATAATATTTCAAGAATATCTCCTGATTTTCAAAATTCTCCAGAGGTCGAGTTTGTTCAATGCCAAGAGAGGAAACCTGAAATAGTCAGACAAGATGTTTTCCAACAAGATTTGCAAGTGGGGAGTGAGGGTGATCAGAATGAAATCCATATGGGGAAACATCCCATTGCCTCGTTACCTTTTGCTAGTTTTCAGCAAAAACAAACAGAGCTTGAGGAATCAAATTTATCAGATTTGAAACATCACGTACATGAATCAACTCATGCCAATATGGAAGTTTTTTTTGTTCTTGTTAATTATATTTATTGTTTTGGTTCATTCTGAGAACATAAAAATACGAGGAAGGGACTTGAGAATAATTTAAGTGAAGTGGAGAAAACGATCACAGGTCTACTCTTGGAGATTTTCCTACTATAGGAGATTCATGGGTCTATACCAAGACTCTTAACTACATCAGCTACCAAGTGCTTTACTCTTAGAGGATTTTCTGACTACATCATCTACCAAGAAAGTCTATTTTAATCATGAAGAACCAGAATGAAATCTTTCAAATCGAAGGAAGATAAAAGAAGTGATATCTTCTACATCAATGCTTCAAATTTTTGACATACTGCAAACTATATAGGTTTTATTCTTAAGCATTGAGAAAATCCAGTGGTTTTCCATTTCAAACTTGTTTAAACTAGCAAAGCTTTCTACATCTAGCTGAAGCACTCTACTTCTATAGGATTTCTAACTATAGTAGATTCATAGGTTCCATACCAGGACTCTAATTACAAGAAAAAACAAAATACTACTTTGAACTTCATTAGCAGTTATGTACCCTTGGATTAGTCAAACTTGAAAATAATTTTCTCAGGTCTCAGCCTTCTAATTTAGGCACATCACCCATTGTATTATTAACCTTCATGTATTTTTGGCACTCTTATCTTAAGAGTGCCATATTAGAAAACTAAAAATTATTTTTATATCAGATTATATTTATCCTTTGGACAATTGTTACAACTGCTCAGGATTTTTTCACATTGGTTATTTGTGTTATGTTTTTAAGTTAAGAATTGTTGCTATGTTATTCATTTGTTATGAAGTTAGCTAATAGTTATATATATGTTATGCATTTTTTAAAACACTATTTATCCCACATGTAAGGGATAAAGGCATGGTAAGGGGGAAGTGGGGTATATATAAACCTTTAGCCTCAATAGAAAGGTCTCTTGAGATTTGGCATTGAAAGTAGATCTTGAAGGGTATTTCAAGCTAAGGTAGTGTATGTACCACTCTATATGGGGGTTGAGTTAGCGTTCATACCTTCTCATGAGGTCACTTTTTACTATCTGTAATTGGTAAGCATGAGTTCGTCTTTTTTGGAATTTGGTATATATAGTCCATATTTCCAGGTACATCTATTTTCATTGTGGGAATTATTATGAAGGAATGTTTAGGATATGCTATGTTTATTATACTGTGATTTCAATTACAACTAGCACAGCCACCTAATGCATGATCCGTGAACATTGATAGGTAACGACAACAGAAGTTGAATCACTTCCATCTAGGGAATGGATGGTGAAGCCTTTGGGCATGAACCAGCTCCATTTTTCTTTTGGGCATGGATTTTCTCAACTGTTTACACACGCTTGATCACGTCCTTGTGCTCCAAGACAACCATAAAATGGCTAAAATAGTTAGCATTTCCTTCTTCCTTTCACTGGAATATTTGGCACTTCTTTTTTAGAACACATTGGTAAAGTTGTGGAAGGTGCTGCAGGGTAATAATTAACAATCAAATGAATTCATTGTTGAATGTGGGGATTAAAAAGGAACAAAATGATTGGATGTATCCCCACCATTTAATCATGTGCCCTCCATCCAAATTCCAAAATAATGTGGGAGATATTTGTTAGCAAGGGTACTCTGCATCAACCTCCCCTGATTTAAAACTTTGAATTTTCTGGCTCAAAATCACTTGGTGTACCTACTTGGCTATATTTAAGTAAAACAATGTTTGTGATACAAATCTTGTAGGTCTTATAATTGAGATAGTTTGAACATAGATGAAAGCTCATTATGAGTTTCAATTTCGATATTACACTCAATCACAATATTCAATCATTTAAGGAATGAAAAATAACTTTCCACAAATTAATTCTACAGAGAGTACTTTTAGAAATGAACCCATATTTCAATTATAATCCATGATATAGTTCAATTTGGAACATTTGAATTTCAAATTTTTCTCACATAAACAAAAAAACCAGTAAATAAATAAAATTGCATAAAATTTTACTTCTATCTTATATGCTACTCTTTCATATCCCCCTACCTTACGAAGTTTCCTTTGCAACATATGGTGCAATTTCTAGTTTTAAATATGTCCATAGGTGTTTATTTTGAATCAATTCACTTGATAGTTTCGTCTACCCTTTCTACGAGCTCGTGACATCTTTCCAATCATTCTACACATGTGACATCTATCCACAATCCAAAAACGTTTACCTAGTTACACATGTCATTTTCAGACACTCCATTTTCAGAACTTGATACACTCTGCAAGTGAATTTCATGGTATTAAAATTCAATGTTGTTGCAGGTATTCTTCCCCCAATAAATTTCCGTTGAGATATAAAACCTAAAAATTATTTTAATTGAATTGCCTGTTTCATGGGGGATGGCACCGACAAAATTATTTTCTGCAAGGAGGAGATTGGTTAGATTTTGCATTTTTCCCAGGGAAGAAGGTATACTTACATGGATGTTGTGTGAAGAAATGTCAAGGTAATCCAATGTAGAAAACTTAGAGATATTACCTGTTAAGAAACACGTGAACAGGTCACTAGTACATATGGTCAAAATTCCGACACTTTTGGCGTATTGCGGAAATTTCCCCAATTTTTCTCATTTTTTTTAATCTCGCCAACAAGCATTGCTCTAGCAACGTTTTTGGAGTATCGTCGTAACAATGACGTTTAGGAAAATCATCAGAATACTGACATTTCAGGACAAACTGTCGGAATACCGACATTTAGGAGACATACGTCGGTCTTGCGACGTTTAGGAGACATACGTCGATCTTGCGACATTTAGAGATACCGTCGGTCTTGCAACATTCAAGGTGAAACCATCGGAATGTCGACGTTTAGGAGACATACGTCGGTCTTGTGAAGTTTAGGGATAATGTCGATCTTGCATCATTTAGGGCCAAGTGTCGATCTTGCGACTTTTAGGAGCCAAAACGTCGGTCTTACGATGTTAAGGGAAAACACATGAAAATTTAATTTGGCGGCCTATTCAAATTTATTTTCCCACTCCGCTTGTTCGGTGCTAATTCCACTTGTTCTTTTTCTTAACAGAGAATGGGTTTTCGAGTATTTGTTGCTTCAAGGGTTTCCTAATGGAGAAAATCGCAATACAGGGTTTAGGGCGCGCGTTATTGCGATAAGACAAATTTTGGAATTTGAAGTTGGAACAGACCCCAAATCCTTCATTTCCTTGTTGGTTGAAGTTTTATAGTTGAGACATGAATTCTTATGAAGAGGGAGGTTGAATCCCCTCTCATTTTCTACTAGACACGAGTTCTCTTACTGCAAGGAACATTTCGCTGCTATTTTCTGGGTCGTTCTGTTGTCTACATGAGCAAGTCTAGCCACTATTTGGGTGTCGCAAAGATGCTGTGTGTTGGGGTTGGATATTGTCTTTATAGGTGTTCAATTTTGTGTCTATTTGGAGCTGCATTGGGATGAGAGCCTCTGCTGGAAATTTGGACAGACTATAGACTCTTTATGGTGACCAAATCTGCTAGTTATACCCATCTATCAGTTGTCGATTAAGTGTGTCTCTATACTTGGGAGTTATAGTTCTATTTCCTGTACCTGGGCATTATCTTGGTCTTCCAATAAAGCTGGTCTATTATTCAAAGAGGGCTGATATCTATTTATGTGTTGCCTACTATTTTTTTCCACTACTTATATAGTTCTTACTTCTGTCTAATTCACTATATACTCAGATAATGAATGTGAGAAGGTTGTTTGTGGATTATATTATTATTGTATCAATTGTGTAATTATTTCTGAGTTGATATAAGGAGTATATTTGTGATTTGAGAAGTATGTTGGTTCATGTTAGTGATTGGATTAAATGCCCAGAAGTTAAAAATTTTACAGTGAACTCCTACACCAGAGTGTAGACACATGTTTTAATAAATTCATCACTGAGAACTCAAACCAAAACTCAGAAAGTTTTAAGAAAAACTAGCAGTGTTACAGTTTGGTATATTACATTTATGTAAAGGAGTTATAAAATTCAAACTGGCCCTACGTTATGCTGGGTCCAAGCAGACCTTCAACCGATTCCAAGGCCAAGTACAAGTCTTAAAACATTTTTATTTAAGTATTAGAAAATCTGATGCGCTTTACTATGGGAACTGACAGAGCAAGCATAAATATCATTAAGCAACCCAAACTCAATCAGTCAGCAATAGAGACAAAATTTCTGTGTAAGCACTTAAATATGTAATATTTTATATATAGTAAGTCAGTTGATGTTATACATGACAAAAGACATGAAAAATCTGGCTATTTGAGTTATACAATTTGACCATGAATGCATCTTAATGTATCTACCTATATGAAGAGGCACTAATTTAATGATTTTATGTAGAGATGGATATAGAACTTCATCAGCATTCAATGGATATCTGATATTTGGGAACTCTTTTTGATGCCCTTGTATTGTTATTAGGTCTTGTATATCTTTTTAACAAAATCAACAGGTATTAACTGTTATATGAGCTCAAGTCATACAACAAAATTCAGATTTCAATGTCAAAATGCTGGACTAAAACTCATAGCTAGAATTGGTATATCTTGTACACATGGGATTAAAGGAAAAATCTTGGATCTTAAATAATAAACCAGTGTTTGCATGGGAACGCTCCTAGGCCTCCTGCTCCTGCTCCTGCTCACGCTCCTTTTACGGAAGACCAAAGAATAGATTTATTTCACATTGAGACACTGAAAAATGCACCTACAATCATAATTTTAAAACTACTCAGACTTTGACTGAACCACCTATCAACTCAGGTTTTAACCCAGCCTCAGATCAACTCAGATACAATGACTCAGTTTTCAACTCAGATTGACTCGGGACAATTAGGATCAAATGACTTAGATTTTGACTCATTTTTTTACTGTGGCTAAGGTTCATGCTTTAGTTGTTATCCTGGTGACTGGTTTGATTCTTGTGCATGTGGATACATGTTTTTCACTTCTTTCTGGGATCACTTGCAATGCCCCTCGCCAGTTAATCGTTACCAGTTACCCTTGGGTTAAAAATTTGGTTTTTTTTGCTTCTCCGCATGCTTGGATCTAGAGGCAGGGGTAGCAAGCTTTTTAGAAATGATTAATGTTTAAAATTTTCTAGGATCTATTTTTCCCTAGTTTCTGCAAATCAAATGTCTGCAATGGCTCTTCCTGTAAAAGATACAGGGCCATAAATTTGTTCCATACACAGGTGGGTATTATGGTATGTTGTCCATTAAGTTTAGATAAAGACAATATAATGGAAAATACCTTTCCAAAACCTCATTGCTACAGGTTCTATAGCAACGTAGGGGGTAGATACTTGCTCAAAGAGTAGAAATAATTAGAGTAATTTTAGAGCTTAGCATGTAAATTTATGAAATCATTGTAAATTTATAGTCAAGGGAACAATTGTGCTTTCATCTTTGGGTCAACCTTTATACTAACTCTACTCTATTCAGATGATACTATTACTTGTGTGTATTGTTCTATTACTTTTATGCATTGTTTTTTTTCTTTTTGTGTGTTATATATTTCTTTCAAATTATTTGAGATTATTTGAATCGAAGCTACAGTTATGGAGATTGGGATCCTAGTTTGTAGATTGCACATATTTAGAGTATTCTTAGGGATAGCATTCATTGATCAGTTAACTTGTGGACCTCAAATCAGCTATTTAAGTCAACCAATAATTGAGAGTGTTATAACACTCTATAAATATCCTATTAGGAGTTGCATTGTGCGTTTGTGTGTGTCAAAATCTGAAATTAGAATCTCATCACTAGTGAATGTATAAATGCTTACAGTGGATGTGTCTTTGATAATCTTGAATTACTTATAATTTTATACTATGCTATTTTCTAATCTGTTATTGAAATATGGAAAACTGAATAAATGATTTTCCTTGAGAGTTGTTATAAATGTTTATGCATAAAACCTTCACAAGGGTCATCAGGCTCTGACTCTTTCTGTAGAGAAGATGTTTGTCTTTGTAGGATGAGAAGTTACTTGTGTTGGGAATTATGATATGCACAACTATACAGAGTTAATTATGGAAATATTACATTTCTTTCTGATCTAGCACCTCAAATTATATGACATAGTTGTGCACTGTGTTGTTGTTTTTGTAGGCTAATGCCCCAAGAATTAAGATCAACCTGCACTAGGAAATGATCTCCTTGTATAATGGTGTTTTGTATTAAAACTGCACCATGTGGTTAATGAAAATGTCCAGTGAGAGGTGGAGTGCAAATGTGTCAAGGAGGTTTTTTAAATGGTCGTCAACAATGTATCATGGTGAGGCTTCTGCAATAGCAGGGCTGCTAAGTAGTGAATCCCCTGAGATTGAACTTTCTGATTATCAAAGATTTCCAAGTGGTGACATTGAAAATCCTTCGGACCTTCTTAAGGGTGGAAGAGTAAAAGTGGGGCCAATTTTAGATCTAGATCGCTTTTTTGAACGTTTATACAATTACTATTATGAAAAGGGGCTTTGGTGTATTGTGACTCGGTGGATAGTTGAGATTTCATGTTTGGGCTTCACCAATGGTGTCTCAGGTTTTTATTATTTTTGGATTGGCATGGTCTCAGAAAATGTGGACTTGCAGTTGGATCAGGTAGTAAGCCTTGTGATCTTGCTAAGGAGGCATTCCATAATAATCCTTTTAGGCCATTTACTGTTTTCACTGGGGTGGTGGTTGTATATTTAGGGATATTTTCATTATACTGGATATTCTGTTTTCTGAGATTTTTTTCCCAGCTGAAAGACACACTTGAGATCCACGATTTATATAAGAAAAGGTCCTCTCTCTCTCTCTCTCTCTCTTTGATAAATGGATTTTAGATTAGCATTTAAGTTTATGATCTAAAAAAGAAGAGTAATATGCATTAAAAAGACTAGAGACATTGTTGTGTGTGCCTCTTTTGCAACCTCAAAATTACAGATCAAGAAATACAAACAATCTCCTAGTCATTTGCGTTGGAAAAGACCATTCAATTTCAACGCATTCAGCGACTCTGCATTGTCAAAGATCTTTCAGCTTATTATGTTGTAATGAGTATCATGCGCAAAGACAATTTCTTAATCGGGATGTTGAACAAGGGTGTGCTTTCCATGCCTATTCCTTGGTGGGTTCCTGGTGCAGGTCCTGTGTTTCATAAAGCTAATGGCATTGAGAATCGCCTGATGTTGACAAAGACTCTGGAATGGACCCTAAACTGGTGTACATTTCAAAACATGTTTGACAGGTTTGAACCATATCACTTTGACTCAAGATGTCTTTTGCAGCATAAATACTCATATGCAAGTAACAGATTGTGATATGATTTGTTTCTGAATTAATGTATGCTTTGGAAGGGTACACAAACCTCGTGATTGCTTTTCAGGTTAATTTTTCCCTCATTTCAAATACTTTGATTGCATTTTAAATTCTTTCATATGCATGTCTATTCATTTAATAATGAAAAGGGAAATTTTAAAAAGCTCCTAATAATTCAAATTCTTTTAGGTTGTTTCATTGCCATCTTGAAACACATACATATGTACATATACAGTGTGTGTGTGTGTGTGTGTGTGTGTGTGTGTGTTTAAAGAGGAGAGAAAGATTTATATTTAAATTTTAGTTTTTTTTTATTTTCCATGAAATACATATCAAGTACTACCCCTTCTTCTAAGGATGGTACCCAGGGTAAAGCACATTCCCCAGAAGCTCATGGCATTCTAAACAAGGGCTTAAGGCCATCAAAACAATATGCTCATTAAGAGCCCAGCATTGCACTCGCAAGAATTGAAGCTGGGTGGGGAGGATAACGATCATTCCTCCCAACCACTCGAGACCTAGACACAATGGTGTTGAAAATGGCAACAAGAAACAGTGAAGGAGGCCTCCTGAAACATCTTTTTTGATCCTAGTTGGAAAGTGATCACCTAAACTAGGTGGGGACCACACATGTGATTTTTGTCGAAAAATCTATTTTTAGACTATGTCTATTTTTAGACATATGGAGCATGGTCCAGGGATTGCAGTATGTTATTCTTGGAGTATTGGTCATGTTGGTAAAAATAGATGGACATCTATTTTTAGACATTTAGGTCGAAGTCTATTTTTAAACTGCCTATCCTTAAAATAGGGAAGTCAAATATTATTTACCCTTAATAATATTTGGACTCTAAACTTCAGTTTACTCTCTTGGAGCACTTCAGTTTGACCCCCGGTGGTGGGGCATGCAGCTGCCAGAAGGAAATATGCTTTTCCTATGGTTTAGGTGAGCTAATGCATGGTTGACTTCAGTTAGAGCTCAAGTGGCAGAGTTCAGTGGAGTTGATGCGACAGTTAATGGAGGTGGTGTTCTGGTTAACTAGTTGAACTAGTTGTATTTAGTTTAACTGGCTAATACACTAGAGATGAGTTGTGTGAATTAAATATTATTTAATTCTGGAAATTGTCTAACTCATTTTTCAGCTAAGAACGCATCATTTAACTTCAGATGCATGAATGATTCGGTGACAAGTGAAAGAGGTAGATGAAAGGGTTGAGTTAGCTATCAGTTGCGACATTAGTTGTGCATGAGATTTTCACCACACTTGGAGGAAATTACCAATGACAATTGCGCAGTTGGAGCCAGTGAGATTTGAACCTGGATCTCTATTAGACTAGCCTTGATTACGCAATAGAGGCAGAGAAGTAGTGGGTGTGTTTTGAACTTGTGACTTGTTCAAAACCAAGCTAGTTTTTGTGTAGCTTTGGGAGATAGTACTGAGTACTTGTGAGGATTTTGTACTATGTATTTGCTGCATGTTCTCTCCATATAATATACAGAATAGCTGAGGGGTTTTCAGCTATAAGCTTTCCCCATATACGTATTTAATGTGTGATGATTTGATGTGCTATCGCTTCTATTCTTTCCGCATGTGAGAAACGAATAATTGTAGAAGAGATTATGTGTTATGCATGCAATTCAAAATTGATGTGTGATCAGGTTAATATCCATTTAATAAGTGATTTATTCAGCAAATTTCTACATGGTATCAGAGCAATATTAATTGTCGAGATCTATTATGGTGATTTTCAACTTATTTCCTCGGACAGAGCCTGCATACAGGCCAGATAGCCTCCGGATTCATCTTTCTTTGGAAAATGAAAGGTCTGGTAAAATCCCATGCAGTCAATCTCTGATTTGGAAATAATTTTTTCTCAAGTGTAGATCAGAAGCGATTGAGTTATCAGCTAGTGGTGAAATTCAAATTTGCAGATTTGTGTTCTTGGTGCCGCGGCAAAAATGTCTTTCATCGGGTTGCGACTAGAATATGCCTTGGAAGGTAGTTCGAATTATGTTGCATGGAAGGACCACATGGAGGCTGTATTAGATGATAATGGGCTATTGGAATTCGTGGAGAAAGAGATTACAAAGCCTACTTCTAATGATGCTGATGTTGTGGAAGCCTGGCGAAAGAAACAAACAAAGTGTCGAAGGATCCTGTTGGAGGGCGTAAAGGATCACATTGTATCCGGCTTCTGCATGGAAAGGCTTCTCCATATTTGATGTGAAGCCTTGACAGATCTTGCAAAGTAAGAAGCGACCAAAGGAAAACTGGCATAAGGATAGACTAAGAAACATCAAGATGGAGAAAGGCGACAGCATCGAAAAATACCTCACGAAGTTCACTCAGTGCAGAGATGAGCTGGGAAGTGTGGGGGTGACTGTCGAAGATGAGGACATGGTGGACCTGGCTCTCCTTGGAATTCCAAAGGCTTGGCATTCTTATCAGGATAGTGTCAATGGTCGGGAGAAGTTGCCGGGATGGGAGCGACTGTGGTCGGATCTCATGCAAGACGAGATCAGGAGGACTACCAAGGACGGATCTTCATCAAAGGTAACTGATGAAGAAGACTATGCTTTGGCTACCAAAGCAAGGAAGGGGAAGGGCAAGGAGAAGGCTTCTCAATCCAGTGTGGATGGTAAAGAGCATGACATGTCCAAAGTGAAATGTTTTCACTGTCACGATCATGGACATTACGCCACGAATTTCCCAAAGAAGAAGAAGAACAAGCAGGCTGCTGGAGCTGCAGCTGGTGAGGCTCTTGCCTCACAATTTGAGCTGGACTTCTCATTGATCGCATGCATTTTGTCTAGTGCATTGGGATCGGGGTGGTATTTTGATAGTGGCGCATCCTTTCACATGACGGGAGATGCAAATATTTTCAGTGACTTGGTGGAGAAAGGTCTCCAGATGCATGTTGAGTTGGGCAACGGTGGACGATACAATGCGACCGTCATTGGTACCATAACCTTTCAGAGGGATTCAGGTAAACTCATTCTTTTACAAGATGTATTGCATGTACCAGGTCTAACAAAGAATCTGATCTCAGTCGCAATGTTAGAGGATAAAGGGTATGAAGTTGTCTTTAGAGAAGGAAAATTTTTCCTTCGGCACAAGGCAACGAGACAAGTCAAGAAGGTTGGGATTCGGGCAAAGAATCTCTACAGACTTGAAGTAGATGGGATGTCTACGGAGCTTCCTACTGTTTGGAAGCGGAAGGAAGACATGCAACTGAAGCTTGAGAGGGAGCAAGTTTTGCATGTAGGTGATAGTGAACCTCGGGATGTGGAGCAACCACAAGAGGATCATGGAGTGGAAGATACCACTCATGCAGAGAAATTTCGTGCCAGACGGGCAGAGGGAGTGCATGCAGCTATACCACCAGGTGTGAGGTGGGGCGACATGCATGATTGATCCCAAGAGGAGATTTCTGGGCAGGATTCATGAGATGGTGTGGATCTCATGAGTTGAACCTGGCTACGAGGTGCCCACAGCGCAGCAGTAGCATGATCAGTTGGATTGATGCAGAAAGGTCAAAGTGACAGTGTCGAATACCGAAGCACGAATCAGAGTTGAAAGCAAGTGCAGAGTGCATGGGTGCAAGAGTTCAACAGCGCAGTGGTTCCTGATGACATGTGCAGTTGGCCAAGCAGAAGTCGAAGACTTTGATGATAGATGCTAGATGCATCAAGACCGATTGAGTTGTTTGGAGCCTATTCAGTTTCAGAGGAGTTGCAGAGCAGATGCATGGAGTTGCATGGCGCTTGTGGAGGTTGCAGGGCGAATGCATGGAGTTGCATGTCGCATGAAAAGACAGTCCTTTCTTGTTGAGAGGGAGTGTTGAAAATGGCAACAAGAAACAGTGAAGGAGGCCTCCTAAAACATCTTTCCTGATCCTAGTTGGAAAGTGATCACCTAAACTAGGTGGGGACCACACATGTGATTTTTGTCGAAAAATCTATTTTTAGACTATGTCTATTTTTAGACATATGGAGCCTGGTCCAGGGATTGCAGTATGTTATTCTTGGAGTATTGGTCATGTTGGTAAAAATAGATGGACCTCTATTTTTGGACCTATAGGTCGAAGTCTATTTTTAGACTGCCTATCCTAAAAATAGGGAAGTCAAATATTATTTACCCTTAATAATATTTGGACTCTAAACTTCAGTTTACTCTCTTGGAGCACTTCAGTTTGACCCCCGGAGGTGGGGCATGCAGCTGCCAGAAGGAAATATGCTTTTCCTATGGGTTAGGTGAGCTAATGCATGGTTTACTTCAGTTAGAGCTCAAGTGGCGGAGTTCGGTGGAGTTGATGCTACAATTAATGGAGGTGGTGTTCTCGTTAACTAGTTGAACTAGTTGTATTTAGTTTAACTAGCTAATACACTAGAGATGAGTTGTGTGAATTAAATATTATTTAATTCACTAATTATTAACTCATTATTCAACTAAAGAACACATCAGTTTAACTCAGTGCATGGACAGTTCAATGGCGACAAGTGAAAGAGGTAGATGAAAGGGTGAGTACAGCTATCAGTTGGAGGATCAGTTGTGCATGAGATTTGCACCACACTTGGAGGAAATTACCAATGACAATTGCGCAGTTGGAGCCAGTGAGATTCGAACTTGGATCTCTATTTAGACCAACCTTGATTGCGCAATAGAGGCAGAGAAGTAGTGGGTGTGTTTTGAACCTGTGACTTGTTCAAAACCAAGCTAGTTTTTGTGTAGCTTTGGGAGATAGTACTGAGTACTTGTGAGGAGTTTGTACTATGTATTTGCTGCATGTTCTCTCCATTTATAATATACTATAGGTGGGGGTTTTCAGCTATAAGCTTTCCCCATACATACTGTGTTAATGTGTGTAATGATTTGATGTGCTATCGCTTCTATTCTTTCCGCATGTGACAATTAATTGTAGAAGAGATTATGTGTTATGCATGCAATTCGAAATTGATGTGTGATCGGGTTAATCTCCATTGAATAAGTGATTTATTCAGCAAATTTCTACAAATGGACCATCTTGGAATATGTCATAGATCATTCAACATTAAAGACATAAATAATATCACTTACATCTTGCATGTATTTGTAAGGTATAGGTTGATTAAGGGAGCAAATTATATGTTGTCTAGCTCCACTCAATCTTCTCTTGGCTAGGGTTTCTATCTGTTGCTGTTGCATTTGATTTGGAATATTTTTTGCCTCCCTGGGGCTAGGACACCCCTCCTTGGTATTGCTCAAGCTAGATGATTCTGCTCATGTCACAAGTCTCTACTAATTTTTCCAACCTTGCTTTTGACCATCCAAATACATTTCTTGAAAATTTTTCAGCCACCTTATTGATTCCTGTGAAGTTGCCCCCAAAAAGCCAATTTGTGAAGAAGGAAATGATCCCATCTCTATTGATCTAGACCTCAGAAACTTGATGGAAAGTGTCCATCCTCACAGGATGAGCATTGATATGTAAATTCACTGGGTTGCGTCATAGTCCGATTGTAGTAGATATATGGATCTCAGATTGTTGGGCTCCAAATATGTAGGGACAACTCTTTGTTTTTGCACTTTGAAGAGGTGTTTTTTGCTTTCTTGTTCATATCTGAAGAAGATTAGGATTTAATATTTTTCTCATGTCCTTATTTTACAGGATTCCAGGCACTACTGCACTGTATCTAAATCCTTGGTCTCTAAACTTCAATCCAATAGAGGAATTCTCCTCATTTTGTTATGGGTTTGCATCCCCTTTTTTTGTTGATCTTTTGGAACAAGGCTATTCTAAAGGATATCGATGGTGACTTTGGGAAGTTACTTGAAGTGGAAAAACAAAAGGGATGCCAATTTTTGTGTCTTGTATTTGTGTTGAAGTCGAGTTGGATAAAGGTCTCATGGAGGCCATTCCTCTATAGCTAGATGAGAGGATCTTCCTCCAAGAATTGTATTACTATCAACTACCTTTCAAGTGTAATATTTGCCACAGATTTGGGCATTTGTTTAGGAATTGCTAGCAGGATGCTCATTCTGCTCCTAATCAATCTTAGGGGAACAAGGAACAAAGCAATGAAGAGGATCAATCTCAATTTAGGCTAGTGATGATTAAGAAGAAAATACAATTTGTACAATCAAAGAATCAAAAGCTCCCATGATTGATACGTCTAGGTCCAGTTGATTTCATGTTGTAGGAGTCTCAAAGATGTAAGAAGAAAACCAATTTGTTCAATCAAAGAATCAAAAAGTTCCTAAGATTGATCAATCTAGCTACACTTGATTTCATGCTCTAGGAGTCTCAAATACGTAAGAAGAAAAACAATTTGTACAATCAAAAAATGAAAAAGATCTCAAGATTGACCTATCTACCTCCATCTAATTTCATGCTCTAGGAGTCCAAAGGTGTTCGGGACGGCTAAGGAAGGAGGGGAGTCATTTCCTCAAATGGGCACACCCCAAGCACAAAGGCACATTGATTCCAAATGTAGTATAAACCTCCAAGCAAGGTCCCCTATAGCAGAGGTGGAAAAATGCTATTTTAGTCACCTGATGACATCAAGATATTTAGACTACCCAAGCTGAGCAGTAATATGACCAACACCTCATTCATACGGTCACAGAAGAAGAGAGAAGAATGGAAAGAAAATGAGAAAGAGTTAGTCCTCAAAGTTATACTAAAAATAGTGCTCCCTATGGTGCACTATATTGAAAATAGTGTGTTTGCCTTATAGAATGGTACTTTGGAGTAGGTTAAAAAACTTGTTAGTACTCTCAATGAAGCAGAAGTGCCATTTGAAGATGTTGTGGGTAAGTATGCAGTAGATAAGGCTCCCTGGAATCTAGACTGCAAATTCATGCTCATAATTAGGTTGAAAAATTAGTTGGTACTTCCATTTGAAAATAAATTTTGTCAAATAACATAAGCCATAATTGTAGAATGTTATAATTTGTGTCTATGTGACAATGATGAACCTATGCCAAGGAAAAATATTTTCCTATCCATAGAATCATGCGAAATTGCTGTAAGAATATGATTTTTAATTGAAGATGTGCTTTTTGTTATTTCTGGAGCAATTTTGAACTGTAACTTATGAGTTTGTACTTATATGTGGTATAGAAAAGAAATTTCTTATGACTGTTTTGAAAAAAAAAGTGTATACCTACACAGGGGAAGATGGTTTTGAATAGTTATTTTAAATGCAATTTTGGATAATTTATTTTGTTGAATAATAATTCTTCTCTATTAGGGGGGAAACTATGGCAACATTACAAATTCTTTGATATTGATAATTTTTCAGAACAAAGATAAATTTATACTGCATTTGTTAAATTAGTAGTAGGCATCAACTTCTCCTGGTTCTTTTGGGTCCTATTTTTAACTCAAGTACACAGGTTGTCGTTGCCTTTTAGTGTAAAAACGGTAAAGTTTGTAGCTATTTTTAACATAAGTCCTGTCTGCAGCTGCCTTGTTTCTGATGATGTTCAGAGTGACTGTATGTAACACACTACTCGTACGAATGTTTAGACTAACCAAAGTATGAGCTATATTACTGAAAAGAAAATTGAACAGCGTGCTATACTTAATTCTTGCATAGCATATGATATTTTGAGTAAGTTTATCTACTGTGGTCCTTTTCATTGATATCTTATATGTTGGAAACACTGAGAAGGGGTGAATCAGTGTTTCGCTTACAGTTAGTTAATTATAATTTTCTCAAAATTGCAGCACAAGCATAAGCTTCAAAATTAAACCCTTCATATATTTTCATTGATATCTTTAACGTTCTGCTCCACATACACTATTACCTTCTTATTTCTGAAGATGTAAACCCTTCTCTATCTGCGAAAACTGACAGTGATGGAGATACAAATACACTAAATTTAGTGGGATCATAAGTTTTTGCTTTAGCAATATTCAAACCTTCAATTTCAATATTCTATTCTTCAGATAAAGGTTGCTGGACATTATTAGAGTTTTTCTCAGAATTGTAGCACAAGCATAAGCTTCATAACTTTACAAGGACACTATTTAGGCCACCACTATACAACAAATATGTCCTACAGGAGGGCTATAGACATACCCTTCAAATCCATTGTCAAATGTCAAACTTGCACAAGGTATACCAGATCTTACTTCTGCAACATGATTTACCTCAGTTTGTAGGCAAGATTCTCAAGGACAAGCTTCAATCACAATGCAGATTCAACATTAGTTGCTCTGTCGGAAATGTCCAAATTAGACCCTAAGATTGGTACTTTGTATCAGGTTGTGCCCTTGGATCAGCCCAATGGAAAATATTAGTAATAATGAGATATGCCTCAAATGGTTGTGCCTTACAACCCTATGTCACTGAATTTGTTTACCAAGATGACTGATAAGATGTATGCAATGCTTTGCTTGAACAAGGTTCCCAAATCAATTCCTCCAGAATTTCTCTCTGAAATAAAATTCTTTTGAGATGGAGGGTTGAATTAACTGTGAGCTTTCTTACAAACAATCAAGGGCTTGGATCACAGTTTGGAGTGCCAAAAAAATTTACAGGATAATTTAGGCCTCACACAAGTCAAAACAAAAGGTGAAATCAAGCTATAATAGGGCCGAAATAGGCAGGATATCTGAGGCCGAAACCTAAGCTATATTTTTGTTTTCAAGGCTAATCCATTGTATTTTTTAGGGTCGAATGGTTCCAGAAAGAGAAAAGGATTTCCCCCCTTAATCTGCCTTCAATCTGGCGTCCAAAATTCTCAGAGCTTTTCCGTAATAGAGGGTAAGAACTTTTCCGTAACATTTGTCAGCTCTATTGTCTACAGAGTACTGAACTGGATTTGAGGGAGATTGACTGATTGGGGAATTATGTCCACTGCAAGAGGCAATGGACTGACATTATGTCATAGGGTTGTAGAGGATGCTTTTGTAGATCTTGTTGTATATGGAATTTATTTTACTTTCTGATTATTTCATCATGTTAGTCCTGGATTTACAGATTTATGTCGATTTAGAGGTTCTCATTTGGCTTATGGCAGGCTATCCAAAAAGGTGCCCTTTTTGAACCAGATTGCAGGATTGCAACATCAAAGAATTGATTTTCTTCATGGGATCCTGAGAGAATCTTGTATTAACTCAGATTTGTATTTGCATCATATGAGACGGAGCTTATAGTGCTCTCTCACACAAGGAGTTGGAAATGAATAGATCACTCACAAAGACAAGGCCTCTCTAGCCCTAATGCACAAGGAGTGAGATCTCAATAAAAATATTTTGTTTTTTAAACAAAATCAATTGTGTCAATGTATAATACTATACATAAGAGAAAATAAAATGATATTATCCACCCTAGTGCTTGAAATAACCTCAAATTAGCCATGAGTAGTGAGCCAAAGGGTGAATGTGGGGCAATAATAAAGTTACATAATGTTTAAATTCATTTTACATTGTGAGGTTGTTCTCCAATAGGGTTGAAGCATCATCACAAGGAAGCATGGCAAATTTTTGTGGGGGAGCGATTAAATTTGTAACACAATTCGAGTGATTTACACCTCCAATATAAATGACATCATTGTATGTTTGTGTCAGGTTGTTATAAAGGTTATTTATAGACAATACATTCAATGTACTTAGACTTTAGGGCCTCGACTATAATATGGATTTTGTACCAGGAAGGCTTCATGAAAATGAAAGGTGGCCTTTTTGTTTAACCACATACACACAAGAGCATCGGATGTTGCCCTTTAGACCCCCCTTGGTGTGTTCAAAGTGGGTTTACATTCGCATCGAGTTGAAACTAATAAAAAATGCTAAGTTGTGACCACCCATGTGCCTTGTGCACATTCGTGCAACCTGTTTGTCGTTTGCTCCCTTGTACCTTCGTTCAGGTGAGTCGGGTCGTGCCATATGAGGGCACCCAAGGAAACGCATTCGGGTCAGGTAGTCGGGTTGGTTCGAGTCGTGTGAGGGAGGACGTATCAAAAATGCTAAGTGGTGACTGCCTGTGTGCCTTGTGGCACACGTTCGTGTGCCCATTTTCCTTTTTCTCCCTTGTGCCTTCATTCGGGCGGGTCGGGTAGGGTCGTGTGAGGGCGCCCAGGGAAACGTGTTCAAGTCAAGTCGGGCCATGTGAGTGCGCCCAAGTAAATGCCTTCGGGGCGGGTCAGGTCGGGTCGTGCCCTGTGAGGGTGCCCATGGAAATGCGTTCGGGTCAGGTCGTGTGAGGGAGGCCATATCAAAAATGCTAAGTTGTGACCACACGTGTGTCTTGTGCATGTTCGTGTGACCCATTTTTTGTTTGCTCCATTGTTTACAGGTATGTAAATAGAGTTTCTTTCAAATCTCAATTTTCCTTTGATTGATAATAATTCAAACCATCACTTTTCATTAGGTTGACGATTTCTAATCATCTGTGTTTGAGATTTTTCATTCTAGCACGGGGAAGCTTGGCATCTTGATCTGTGAAACGTATCAGTCTGTTCATGTCAACTACCAATTATCAGATTGACATATCTATGAGTAATGATACCATATCAGGGATAAAATATGTTGATTTTGGTCCAATGTTTATTTTGATTGATTGCATTAAATTCTCTTTTCATATTGTCCACATTGTCAGTTTGGTTTTAGAATGAACTTTATGTACAAGATTTTTATATCACCTCTTTATTTTAAATTCTTCAAAATCACATCTAAAGGGGTTCTCTTGACTTTGTTGATTGAGGGAATTACTTGGACCAGCCTTCATGACAAAGTGTGAGAGACGTCTGAGTTGTCTTACTAGAGCCTTCAGATGAGTGAGTGCTTAGATAACAATTTCATGCCAGTAGCTAATATACCCAGGAGAGATAATATTGAGGTTGTTGGAAAAATGTTTCAATTAGATACCTAGCATTCCACTGGAAAAGGAAAGAAAATTTATGTGTGGGAACATACAATATCTACACTATTTCCTGCTTGACAAGTGCCAAAGAATCTACATTTTAGAATCTCTTTGATAAAGCCTTGTAGCACAAAGGGTAAACAAGGGCACATTGACCATAGTAATAAGTTGCAACTACAAAGATAATTGATAATGACCGCATGCTAGAGAGGGTCCAAATGGCATCAAGGATATTGGGTTTTCAAGCTCTGGTTTGAAAAACCCTTTATGGATATAAATCATATTATAGGAGAAAAGTTAAATTCTCCCTACATAGGAAAGCACAAATTCAGCTATGCATTCACTACGTGCATCTGCCTCAATGATTTTGGTGGGAATTTTTTTTATTAAAGTTAGAGTGTTTTGTAAAACCACTTTCTTGATAGGTATTATCAGTTAGAAATGTAAAATAAGAGGGATTCCTGCCATCACATGGGAGCTTAAATCCAAGTAAGCAAGAATTGGATGCATGTAGGAGATAAATTCTACGGATTAAGTAATTTCCTTTTGAAGATGGGGGAAAGGATGAAAAGAGTGACCAATTTCAAGGATCCAAATTTCATAAATGTGTTTCGGTGATAACCAGGGGTGTAGAGTTCCCATGGAGACTTCTAGGGATGTGATTTCTGAAATGCTACTTCAAGAGTCTGTGAAGCTTGTAAGGCCCCACTATAACAGTTGAAAATTACCCTAACTGATCTTGATATCATCTGTTTTAAATGAAAAACTCACGACTCCAAAGAGTGAGGCTACCCAATCATAGTTCACTTGTCCCTAGTATAATTTCCATAAACGTTCACAAAATGACCATATTCTCCATGGGATTACTTCTAATAAAATAATTTTGCGACAAAAATAATTATTGATGTGGCGTTTGAGATTATGTAAAGCACTCCTTTTTATGAATCTATTAGTTGGTTATGTTTTCCAACATGTAACCAGTTAGAGGACTCAAAAGCAGCCATATTTTGTCTCTTGGTTGTTGAAAAAGGCTATATATGTTGATATATAAAGAATAAAATAAACTAAGTATTTTTATTAATGCAAGGATGAAAATACGCTTGATTGTGTTTCATATTATGTTGCAAGGGTTATAGTTCTTGTTTAATATCCATTTCACAAAATTTTGTAGTTAAATCTATTTCAACTGAAGCAACCAGGGTTTCTGGGTGTGGGTACAAGATTTCCATTTTTGGAATCCATATAAGTGGATGTGTGGGACGTTGCATCACACAACTAAAATCTTCTCTTTTTTTCCCTAGTAGGAAATTGATCTCCACAATTTCTTTGGTCTAGACCCCTGGCTAGTAATAGATAACCTGGAGGCTGCCACTGAGAGGGGCATAGATTTGTACCTTTCAACCAAAGTGACCATATTTTCCATTGGTGTATATTGATATAAACTGAATTATGATGGATGGGCTCTGTCATGCATTACATATATGTTTTGTTATAGATTTTTTTTTGTATTAAATACCACCAAATATTCTAAATTTACATACACAGATATTTTGTATCAAGTTTTTCAGTGATGTACGTGTGGAAGGGCTGGAAACATTGGACTGTTTCGGTAATATTCGTGACCAAAAGCACTTTACAGAGCAAGGGGATTCCATTAATTTTTATTCTGAGGTAGTTTTCATCATGATGAATGTAAAAAATGTGATGTGCCTCCACTGCAATTACTTACTGGAAAACACTAACTGTGAATAAATGTTGTGCCCAATGGTGGATCGTGTGTATTTGAGCATGCCAGCTTCGCTTGCATTAATTGATCACGAGAAAAAGAGAACATTTGTCATTCGTAAAACTAGATTTCCTAATCAAATTGATTTCCCAAAATCTCATTTGGATTTCCTGATATTGGAGAAAGAGAAGTTATGGTATAAAGATTTTTCTAAGGGATAAGGGCATACAGAATATAAGATACAATACAGGAGGAAAATTTTGACTTTTTAATATAAAATAAACTAGCTTGGTTGCATATATATATATATATATATATATATATATATATATATATATGATCCTTACACTTGCCTGTGGGGTTATTGGGGTTGAGGTTCTATCTGGTATTATGGAGGGGTGTTATTGTGTCTGATTCTGATTCCTTAAAGCTATGGTTATAGGCTAACGAGGGTTTTTGGGTATAGGGTTAGTCATTGTATATGATTTTATTTTCTAGCTATATGATGGGTAAACTAAATATAGGGATATTTTGTTTGTTTTGTTGCATCCTGGTTTATCTATGCAAAAGGATTTATAAAGGGGTTGTTCTAATTCCTGTGGATAGATGTGTCATTCGGCCTAACCTAATAAGAATTTATTTGTCTTTGGGGAGGTTCGTACCTCACCCCTATTCTAGTTGTTTTTTCTTTTATGGGGCTTGGTTAATGAGGAATAATATCTGTGCTTATTAGGCATGGTGTCTATGGTTCCTTTATCTTCCTTATTATCTGCTTAAGAGCTTGAAGTAATATAAAGAAATTTAATTCCTTTATTCTAAAAGGGTTTCCTGACCTTAAGAAAACGCCTTGAAGGGATGCCTTGGAAGAGGGAACTACTCCTGCGGGCCATCCACCTCTATATATGTGTATAGGATGATCCTGAAAGTTTGGTACAACGAAGTTAAGGATCTCTGAAGTTAAGGACCTTAGCAAAAGGAAAAGTTTGGAGATCCTCCGACCTTTTTTTTTCAATATTCTTCTGTTGCCACTAGTTCTATGATTATCCAAATTCATAATATGGAATAGGATCAAAGCATTGCCTCCCTATTATGACTAAGGTGCCCACACTCAGGCCTATGGCTCGGTCAATTGCATGGTCTATACTCTTGTTAAGTTCTCTTAGCACATGGAAGGCATAAAACTCCTGGAACATTTGAATCAAATCCATTATACTTTTGAAGAACAAGTTGAGCTTATACCCCTGTGGAGAAGAATTCAAATTGACTTTCTTAATAGTGTTTAAGGAATCTCTGATCATAATTGTAGGTTTTAACCCTGAACAGAAATTATCTACACACGAATCTTATAATAGAAAATAAACAATAGCAAGAGCATAAAACATAAAACAGATAAACACAGAGATTTTCCCCTGGATCCCAAATCGGGACGACCACCTTGATTTTTCATTATATTCCTTTTAGTGTTACAACACATATATATACATGCCGAAGCATACATAAACCCCAATCCATAAACCCTGGATTAGAACATAACCGTAGTTCCCTTGACCGGATCTACAAAAATACTAGGGGCCGAAAACCATCGTACCCCAAAACCATGTGCAAAACCATGCACAAAACCATGGACGCGGACTACCCACCGGAAATTAAGGACCAAAAAAATTTCGTCGGGGCGCTGCCCCGGACCCCGACAGGGGGGGCTACCGCCCCCCCTGTGACCCCCCCATTGCGCCCAGTGCAAAGGGGGGGCTATCACCCCCCCTCTTACCCCCCCGTGCGTGCTTAGTCGTGCAAAGAATATACCACATACCCAACATTCTCCCACTTGTTGTTTTCTTTCCACGGGGGGCCACAGGAGGGCTTAGTCATTGGCCCAATTCTTCAACACCCATTGTTTCTCTACACCAAGAGAACTTCTGAGTGCTCACAGACTTTTTCAATGCATCTGCAACATTCTTCAAAGTGTCCACCTTTACCAGCAACACCCTTTTAGCCTCAACCATATCTCTAACAAAGTGATATCGAACATCAATGTGCTTTGTCTTTGAATGATAAGCAGGGTTCTTAGCCAAGAAAATTGCACTTTGGCTATCACAGTCTATCCTTATAGCTTGTTGTACCAACTCCATACTTGAACACAATCTCTGCAACCAAACTGCTTCCTTGCTTGCATGAGTGGCTGCTATGTATTCTGCCTCTGTAGTTGAAAGAGCCACTACAGACTGTCTTTTACTCATCCAACTGACTGCGCCTCCAAATAGGCTAAACACATACCCACTTGTAGATCTTCTTTGGTCTAGATCTCCAGCCCAGTCCGCATCAACAAAACCACGAATGTCCAACATTCTTTCCAATCCTGGTCTTCCCTGGTAGCACAAGCCATAATCACTAGTGCCACGTAAATATCTGAAAACCCGCTTCACTGTTGTCCAATGCTCCTTCCCCGGGTTTGACATAAACCTGCTCAATACTCCCACTGCATGTGCAATGTCTGGTCTAGTACAGACCATTGCATACATCAGGCTACCCACTGCACTTGCATATGGAACATGGGACATATACTCCTCTTCTTCTTATGTCTTGGGACACTATTCAGCAGACAACTTTACACCTACAGGAATAGGAACATTCACCGGTTTACTATCCTGCATATTGACCCTCTGCAATATAGTCTCGACATACTTCGTCTAGTTTAACCAGAGCTTCCTCTCTGCCCGATCTCTCTTAATTTCCATGCCCAAAATATAGTTTACAGCACCCAGATCCTTCATGTCGAATTTGGAGAACAGTTGGGTCTTCAGATCTTGGATAATTTCTTTGTCATTTCCAATCAACAACATATCATCCACATACAAGACCAAATACTGTTCAACAGACAGCTTTCCACCTACAGGAATAGGAACATTCACCGGTTTACTATCCCGCATATTGAACCTCTGCAATATAGTCTCGACATACTTCCTCTGGTTTAACCAGAGCTTCCTCTTTGCCCGATCTCTCTTAATTTCCATGCCCAAAATATAGTTTGCAGCACCCAGATCCTTCATGTTGAATTTGGAGAACAGTTGGGTCTTCAAATCTTGGATAATTTCTTTGTCATTTCCAATCAACAACATATCATCCACATACAAGACCAAATAAATAACACGGTCACCAATTAATTTAAAAAAAACATAGTGATCCTCCTTGCTTCTGGTGAAGCCAAGTCCCCGTATATAGGTATCAAATTTCTGATACCACATCCTTGGTGACTGTTTTAACCCATACAGAGACTTCTTCAACCCGCATACCAGTTCTTTCTTACCCTTCACCATAAAGCCTTCAGGTTGCTTCATGTAGATCTCCTCTTCTAGATCCCCGTGAAGAAAAGTTGTCTTCACATCCATCTGTTCTATCTCAAAATCAAATGCAGCAACAACAGATAAAAGTAATCTAATAGAAGTAACCTTGGCAACAGGAGAAAAAATATCACCAAAATCAATTCCCGGCACCTGGGAATAACCTTTTGCTACCAACCGAGCTTTGTATTTCTCCACCTTGCCCTCTACATTCATCTTCTTCTTAAACACCCATTTGCTCCCAATGGGCTTCCTTCCAGCCGGCAACTCCACCAAATCCCATGCATCATTTGTGTGCAAGGATGCCATTTCATCAACCATGGCCTCCTTCCATATTCTTCCATCCTCTGAATCTACTGCCTCCCTGACAGTTCTGGGTTCATCATCAGTTATAGTTAAGGCAAAACCTGAACATAAAGCAGATGGACTATACCTTTCTGGTTGCCTTCTTTCCCGAACTGATCTTCTCAAAGTTGGAGTTTGTGGCTCTTCATCTTCTGAGTCTTCTTTTGTTGTAGAGTCTGATTCATCCTCCTTTAGCTCAAACTCTATCTTCTCAGGTTCCTTTGGTAGGACTTCATGTTTAACAACATCTTTCACTTCTCTAAACACCACATCTCGGGTGTACACAACCTTCCTTGTTTCTGGGTTCCAAAGCTTGTAACCCTTTAAACCATCCTTATACCCAATAAATATGCACCTTTCAGATTTATTATCCAACTTGGTCCTTTTCTCCTTTGGAACATGTAAATATGCATCACATCCAAATACCCTTAGATGTGAAAGAGAGGGTTTCTTACCAGTCCATACCTCATGTGGAGTCTTATCCTCCAACACTGATGAAGGTGATTTGTTAACTAAGTAACATGCAGTCTCCACTGCCTCTGCCCAGAATTCTTGTCCTAACCCGGTACCACTGAGCATGCTTCTTGCCTTTTCCATCAGTGTTCTGTTCATTCTTTCTGCAACTCCATTTTGTTGCGGTGTGTATGGAGTAGTCTTTTGTCGTGCTATACCACACTTCTTACAGAACTCTTCAAATTCCTTCTTGCAGAACTCCCCACCATTATCTGTCCTCAACGCCTTTATCTTCTTCTCTGTCTGGTTTTCCACCAGAGCCTTAAATTATTTAAATTTTTCAAAGACTTCAGATTTCTTCCTCAAGAAATATATCCATGTATTCCTTGAGAAGTCATCTATGAATGAAACATATTACACAGACTTTCCCAGTGACGGAACTGACACAGGCCCAAACACATCACTGTGCACAAGTTCTAATATCTTGTTCGCCCTCTTAGCACCAGAGGGAAAACTCACCCGATTCTGCTTCCCATATACACAATGTTCACAGAAATCAAAATCCAGAGAGCAATTAGACATACCTTCTACCATATCATTTCTATGCAGTATCCGAAGGCCCTTCTCTCCAATATGTCCAAGCCTTTGATGCCATAGCATGGTCTTTTCTCCAGACACAGCTAGGCTTTCCGTCCCACTTTCAGAAACCACAGAACTGTTACACCCATCAATAATTGTGCTACCTTGTAGCTTGTACAGAGTTCCAGTCCGAACTCCCCGCATTAATACCAGTGCTCCCCGAACCATCTTGCAGGCATCTTTCTCGAACACTGTTTTTACACCTGCATCATCCATCTTGCTTACAGAAATCAGATTTCTGGCCAATGCAGGAATATGAAGAACACCAGGAAGTGTTCTAATCCTTCCACCTTGCAGCTTCAGCTTGACCTTCCCACGACCAATGATTCTGGCCTTCCTATCATCCCCTAGGAAGACATCACCACCATCATATTTCTCATACTCGCAGAACCACTCCCTATGGGGAGTGAAGTGAAAGGATGCACTTGATTCAATCAACCATGACTCATGATCTACATGTGTATTTGAAGAAGAAGCCAAATACACATCCCCACCTTCATCTGAGGTGGTTTTTGCCTCTGCAGAAGGAGCATCATCATATCCCTTTCCTTTCTCAGGAGCTTTAGATCTGCAGTCCTTTTTGTAGTGCCCTTCCTTTCCGCATTTCCAGCACACCTTTACAAACTTTCCAGGAGATTTAGATCTCCCTCTAGATTTAGATCTCCCACTCGAAACCTTATTCTTGTTTCTGTTCTGGGACCTTCCTCGTACAGATAAGGTATCTCCATTCTGACCCTCCATATTTCTCCGTCTCATTTCCTCCGACAGCAAGGCTGAGACAATGTCATCAAAATTCAAGGTAGTTGTATTGCTACCTATTGCAATAACCAGACTGTCCCACGAGTCTGGTAGAGAGCACAACAAACTGATGCACTTATCTTCATCTCAGATTTTAATATCAACAGATGACAGCTGACTTACCACAGTATTGAAGGCGTTCAGATGCTCTGTCACCGAGTCTCCATCCTTCATCCTCAGGTTATACAGCTTTTTCTGCAGGAACAACTTATTCACTAGAGACTTAGATTGGTACAAAGTCCCAAGTTTTTCCCACAAATTCTTCGTCGTAGCTTCCCCAGATACATTCAACAATACTGAATCTGAGACACACAACCGTATTGTGCTCTTAGCCTTCCGATCCAGCTTCTTCCAGTCTTCATCTGACATTCCCGTTGGCTTAGTACCCGGATCTACCGCGATCCACTGATCTTTATCCACCAGAAGATCCTCCATCTTGAGCTTCCACAACTCAAAACTCTGACCATTAAATTTCTCGATCTCTATCTTTCCGCCGCTCGCCATCTTCTCTCACCACAAGAATCGATCCCGCAGATCTCCCACTGAACAGGGTCTACCTCAGGCCCAAACTAAAAAACCCTCAGCAGCAAAGGCGTCCCCTTGAAGCCGAAACAACTCTGATACCAAATGTAGGTTTTAACCCTGAACAGAAATTATCTACACATGAATCTTATAACAGAAAATAAACCATAGCAAGAGCATAAAACATAAAACAGATAAACACAGAGATTTTCCCCTGGATCCCAAATCGGGACGACCAGCTTGATTTTTCATTATATTCCTTTTAGTGTTACAACACACATATATATACATGCCGAAGCATACATAAACCCCAATCCATAAACCCCGGATTAGAACATAACCGTAGTTCCCTTGACCGGATCTACAAAAATACCAGGGGCCGAAAACCATCGTACCCCAATACCATGTGCAAAACCATGCACAAAACCATGGACGCGGACTACCCGCCGGAAATTAAGGACCAAAAAATTTTCGCCGGGGCACTGCCTCGGACCCCGACAGGGGGGGCTATCGCCCCCCCTCTTCCCCCCCTGCGCGTGCTTAGTCGTGGAAAGAATATAACACATACCCAACACACAAGACAATTCTATTTTTCCTTTGGGACAAAGGATAACCCCCTTCTACTAAATTATGTTTGCTAGTTTGTGGAAATTTCTTCTCCATACTAGGTATAAAACACCTCACCATTTTTTTCTAAATGGTGGGAAAACTTATCACAAATCAATGGCCAAACAAAAAACAAGGACAACCATCATTGGTTATTATCTGCTAATGCAGGTTGACTCATCACTATTATTCAAGGAAAACTATGCCACCTGTAATTACCCGCTAGTGGTCTATAACGGGACAAAATTTTACTCTTGCGAGATGCCTCTAGGTCATGGGCCATTGACTTGTTTCCTTACATTTGAACAAGACGAGTACGATGTGCAACTAGCTCATTCCAAACCTGATAAGAGGAGTACGAGGCGCAAGTATATAACTAGTCCTTGAATATTTATGTGAAGATTTTGTTTCATTTCTTCTATCTTTGAAGGCTATTGACAATTTTCGAGCAGACATGGCTTCCCAAGTAGTGAAGAAGCATGCAAGAACATCAACCCTCAAAATGGTAGCGGTGAAAATCCCAAACAAGATCCTTAAGAGTGTCAAGAAGGCCTTGCTGATGAATCCCAAGCCTAAAGTTGTTGAAAATGTCGAGAAATTAAAAAACCAGCTCCTGTGGAGGACATCAAAGTTGTTGAGGTTCCAGTAAAGAAATGGAAAAGAAAAAAAACTGGGAAGTTAAAAAAGCAGTGCCAAAAATGTCGTTGCTCCTGAGAAGCCAACCCCTCTGAGTGAATCTGGGCCCAACAAAGGTAGAGTTTCAGGGTCTATCTTATAACAGCTCAAGTTGTTTGGTAGGGTTTAAATTTTTGCGTATGAAACGATTAGGATATATTTATTAGAATAATTTGAGGTTTAATATTTTGTCACCATGCTATTAATTGATTTGTGTTTTATTAAGCAAATGTATCATCTTCTTGTGTTTCATATTTCTGTATATATAGAAAAATAATTAGCAACACTCTTGGTTTATAGGATTACACATTTTTTGTGCTATTTTGATCTTGTGCCAAAGTTTGCGCAAATTATCTCTATCATGCACTAGGGTTCTTACATGGCCTTCTTGCAACTTGTATCAACCACTCTCTTGAATCCTCTAGCCAAAACCCCAACTAGGATATGGGCATATCTTTTTGATGAGAGTGATCATCAAACTCAACAATATATCATAGGTTTGTCATTACTAAAACTGAAAAGAAATTTTTAGTTAATCTAGGTACATGTAAAATACCATTGAGCTCAAATATATCACTCAATGGAATTTGGAGTGAGATAGATCCCAATCTTGTCGTTGCATATTTGAAATAATCATCAAACATACACTTGTATGCTTGCCTCATACTCTTGAAGTTTGCCAAAGGCCATATGTTTGGTTGCTCCACTATCCATGTACCATCTGACATCATACATTGTGTTAGATGAAAGAGATGAGATCATGGATAAGTATGTCACAAGCTTGAATGAAAGCTCATCCACTCTAACAAATACTGTTTCTGTTGTTATTGCTCGCCCTTCCCCTTCTTTTGAGGACACTAATAAGCATAGTTGTCAAAATCTTGACACATGAAACACTTGATATGGCCCAAGCATTTCTTACCATTGATTAGAGGAATCTGAATTCTCTTTCTCCCTTGCTGACCTATACTAGGTCCCCTACTTTTTCTGGCATTCACTATATTTATAGTGAGGGTTAGAATTTTTATCTTTCATCTCTATACCTTCAACTCACTCTAGTTTGTATCTTCTTGGATAAAATCATCCCATAACTTCTCAAGAGTCAAAAGTGGAAATTTTTCTCGGGCATAGGCACCTTAGACAAAAGGTTTCCATGAAGATGAAAGCCCATTCAAGGCTGTGTACTGAATATTCATGCTTGAGCTCTTTTCAAGTTGTTGCACAATGATCATAGAGTTTATTAATTTTTATCAAAGAAGTGGCTACAATATCTATTTTGTTTATTTGTGTGGCTATAAGCTTGATCCTTAGAAGCATATTTCAATTGATGTTATCACCCCGATATATAGTGAAGATAGCATCAAACATCCCATTACTGATGGTTTTACTGATAATGTGTGGGATCCTTCATGGAGTCCAGGATGACTTGCTTTGTTTTTGCTATCCTCTTTTCATTTTTTTGTCAACTTTATAGATTGGTAGGTCGTTCAACTTTGGTATTTAGAAATGCCAAAGATCATTCTCCTCCAACAACATCTATATTTTCACTTTCATGGTATGAAATTGGAGGGACCTTATAATCTGTCTTTGTATCTGAGATTGAATGTAGTCAAAATATTACTCTTGGATTACATTGCTAGAAAAAATAGATCAAGTACCTAAAGAAAAAATATCATAGGTCCATAGTGCTTTTCTCAAGCATGAATCCAGGGCATCCCACTATTGAAACCTTCCGACAACTTCCTATCCCAAGTAGAAGTCTGGGGTTATTGGAAGGTTTCAACAAACATGCTCTTTAGCTATGAGAATTCCATTGGATTAGGACGTATCTCACAAAAAATTTCCCTGAGACTATCAGTCACTTCTCTTGTCTTTTTTTGGTCATTCACTTCTCTTGTCATTGTGTGGGTCACTCCTTTTAGCCCCAAGTACATCACAGTACTCCAAGTTCAAGGTGTAGGATAAAGAATACAGACGAGTGGCTTTTGTTCCATCTTTTTATGATTACGTCCCTTAGGGTGCCAGACAAAAGAGGGCCCCACTCCTTAAGAAAATATTGAATTCTTTCCAACAAAATGTTGACACCCTCCAAAATGTCACATCAATATCCCAAAGTAATAAAAAATCAACAAGTGGCTCCATTATGGAGAGAAAATCTCGACTTGATCACATAAAGCCTCATGAAGAATAGTAATTCTAATCCAAATTGTCTTTTGAAGTTTGCCACTAAAGACTGAACCATGGAAGATAATGTTGTCCTTGTTTCTACTAATTGTTTAAACATGATATATTCAGATTCAAATCTGGTTTCTCCAACCTTTAGAGTTGAAGATCAGCAAATTGTCGGTATACTGCTTCAGCATGTTGGTGGGTAGCAATAAAAATTTGAATTTTTATTCCATTTTCACATACAATTTTTATCCCTTGAACTTCAACAACAATATATTTCATAGGAAAACTTAACCTATGAAGCAAACAGGTTCAAAAAATATATGGTCTGTTACTTTGCATGAGCATTTTCTTTGATCACCTGCAGGACATTTGAAGGACCAATGATCTTAATTGCTTCTGATTTTTTTAGCACCCCAATCAATTGCCTTCTCCATCCCCGAAGCTGTTATATCCCTCAAGAAGTATGGACCTGCAGGAGATAGAGTGTTTACCAAGGTCTTATTGGTCATATTGGTCTAACCATCATAATATAATGGACAAGCCATTACAACTCCAACAAGTACCAATCAGTTTTTGGACCTTTTACAACCATCCATTAAAGACATATAATTAGCATCAGATAGGCCTGGAAGGCGCCTCGGAAGCTCCATTGCCATAGTGTCTCATTCTCCACTGCCTATAGTTCTCAGCTCTTAAATCTCCTTCTATCATACCATCCTCTGTCGGAACACCAATACGCATAGCCTAACTTGCATCAGGTTCATCTTGGGATTATCTTGCTCCACTTCAAGAGATATCTGCTCATTTGTAATAATAGATTATGAATTGAAAAAACATTCAGCCATTTCATTGTTTATATTGCTTTTTAGACATACCTGTCGTTGTTGACATAGTGTGGGGAAAATACTTGTTTTCATATTTATGACATGGAACCAACAACTCAATCATTTGAGAATCTTCATTGCCTCTATGTATATGCTCAATAGAATCTTTACTGAGGCTTACTATTTCATTATTTTTTTTCTGATTCAATGTTTTACAATGCCATATATCTGAAACATAGGTCTGGTTCCATATTAGGCTGATTGGATGGGAGATACATTGATGTTTCTGAAACATCAAACATATTTCCCAATTTCATATCTACTCCCTCACTTATTGCTTCAACACTGTCAACTGCAATTTCTTCCATTGGTCCTGGAATTTCTATTATACCATTGAACACAAGACCCACTGTATCTGAATAAAGAGGCCGACCTGCACTAGAATATTTGGTCAAATGACTCTGTACACCTGCCCTTCCTGAAGTAAGCAACATTGTATGGGGGTCAAGCCCCAGCTGACCAGCCATATAAAGAATTTGTCTATGCAATTTTTCCTGACTATATGGACTTATGCGGCTAGGTGCCCAGCATGAGATACTCTGAACATGAATGACCTTTTTGGTCTTCTCTTCAACAAATGCATTCCCTAACCCTCCTTCATAAAGAGGAATCTATACTATAGATCATGATGGAACACCACAAGGGCAATTTTCTTCCATGATATATTGCACATACGTATCATTGGCCAATGCAAACTGATTCATGTCAGCAAGATAAAGGTGAGTATACAGAACATCCTCCCATCCAAAATGATCCTCTTTAAAACTTGCATAGGTTTGAAGCTACCTTGTAGCCAACAACCAATAGTAACTATGTCATTCTGTGTCTTTGAAATAACCAAACTCCTTTTATTCTCAATATTGGGGTCCATTGGTGAGGTATATAACTGATTATCATCTTTACAGTTGCCAATTATATCATTTCCTTCAACTTCAATGACCCAATCTGTGATAGAACTATTCATAAAGGTCCCATCATTCCCTACTCTAGAAGCCATGTTTTGTAATTTGGGTTCCATATGGAATGCTGAAGGATGCAGAATCCCAACAGGAGCAATAGAATCTAAATAATGAAGCATAATTTGAAACTTGTCAATGACAATTCTTGCATACTTTTTGGAAATGCAGAGACAAGGATATAAAGAATAAGAGGTTGAGGTTTTTCAGACTTATCTCTGGTAATGTTGGAATCTCCACTTACTGCTATTCTGTGCTGAATAAATTTATCTAAAGCATCATGTACTTCACTCCTCTCACACAAGTTCAGGGCCGTAGGGCAGTACACCGTAAGACTGATTAAAGATGACCTAAACTGTAGCGGAATACATTTTCCATTGCCTCACAATTTATCAGTGCTTGTTGCATTGAATCACCCTGAGATATTGGAGTCCCCGTGCATGTATCAACACTTGTGGCATCAGCCATAGGTTTTGTAGCTCCAGTTGTCAGTAAAGATGGAGCAATTGCATTTTCTGATCTTTCTCTTGGCATTTGCTTTTCTAGGGATATTTAATTATCCTTTATTAAACTGGATTAATACTCATCAAAATCCCGATCCCCATAAGACAATTGTGAAATTTGTGAGACACAACAATAACTCAGAGATTGATTCTAGATGCAAAGGAGATGGATAAATAATCCAGAATGAGACACCTGCTACGAGAGGTGAATCTTTCAGTATCATTAAGAGTACCAACGAACCAGAAATCGTTTCTAGTAGTAACTCTTCCACTTAGGGGAGCGGATCTGATCCATCTATATCAGAAGGTTTAACAAAGGCTCAAGATGGGGTATAAAACACAGACATAAATGGTTACAAAGGGCTTCCCGCAAATGAAAGTGTTGACTAGCATGATGAAGGTTTGATTATTTCTGTCAGTGGTATTTCTCCTTCACATGTAAAGGAAGACAGCTCAATAAGAGCCCAACTGGAAACTTCTCACGAATTCACATTTGAGTCTCAAGTTAAAGCTAGAGATACAATATCAGTGACTTTAAAAGAAAATGGCTGCCATGGTCAAAATTGAGGACAATGAAGCAGGAACTTCAAATGATTACTGTTAACTCAGAAAATTGTGACAGTCAGCAGGAAAGGGGAAGACTCTTACAGTACATCTCTTGAGAAAACTAAGAAAGAAATCACTTACATACCATGGGACAGCATACATGGTAAAGAAAGAAGCATATTTGCTGCAGATGTTTCAGAGTTGCAGGTTGTGGACATGAAAAGATGCACCAAGGAAGGCCAAGAAAGAGCCAAAGTTGAATTAGATGATGTCCATGTTAGTTCATCAGAAAGTGATAAAGGTCAGACACAAACACAAATTCAGCTTCAGGATTTGATTCAAAGGATGCTGAAGTGGAGAGGGAGGAACAAATGGCTGTAGAGGCAGCAACTGTTGAAGCTGCTAAAGCTACAATAAAATAACGAGAGGAATTTGTGAAGAAACTGGAAAGAGAGAAAGAGAGATCAGAGAGATTAGAGAATTTGTAAGGTACCTATTTGCCAACCAATTCCCAACCTTCGAACAAGGTTAGGAGCTGATGATGTTGAAGCTTCAATCAAATTCTTTCAGAAATTTAATCCTCTTCTGACTTGCGTGTTGGGTGACCTTAACCCATTCCTTTATTGATTTCGAGGAGGTATACTTATGAAATAAAATATTCTGCCAAATCCCTTTGTTCATGAGTAATTTCCCACCCCCTTTAGCGGTTAAGGCTTTGGAGAAATGCAAAACATGTTTTATTCTCCATCTCCCTAGATCCTTTGGATTTGAAGCAGCCTCCCGGCTAATAATAGGTATTCTTCCCTGCCCTTTACTCCTTGCATATACCTGAAGATGATCTGCCCTGTGTCTCTTAGGATTTTTTTGGGGATGTTGCCTAACTAAAGCCAATACCACTGGAATTGAGTTCAAGACACTTCTGATGAACACTATCCTATGACCCATTGAGATCCATCTGTGATTCCAGTGCACTATACTGCCCCTAATTTTGTATATTAACCACGTCCAGTCCCTATACCTGTAATTGTCTAGCTTAAAATGAAAATCCAAGGAGATTTTGTGCTCAAAGTTCTGCACAGTGAAAGGGAGGAAACCAAGGATCATTTTCCTTTGGGCTTGACTGAAATGACTGAATCTGATGGAGGAATTTCTAAGGTTTATCTCCATTCCTATTGTGCCCTAAAATAGGTTAAGGACACCTCCATGGTTTTTTGCCTCTGCCACTGTGACATTCCCAGATGAAAGGAGGTCATCCACAAACATTAGGTGGGTGATGATTGTTCCTTTGGCAACCTTCACTCCTTTTCTGTCTTCCCTTCTTAACCTTTGCTTGATTAACATATTGAGCCCTTCTACTACTAAAAGCACCAAAGGGGGCAAGAGGGGGAAGGTCTGCCTTAGACCTCTTGAAGGGTGAATGAAATCGATGGCTATTCCATTGATTAAAGCCACATACACAACTGAATTGAAACATGCTTCCATCCAAAAAATGAGTGAATGAGAGAATTGTACTTGCATGAGGATTAGAAATAGATACATCCAACTTCTTCGATCGAATACTTTGGTGGGATCTATTTTCTTGAGCCTAGGCCCCGCTTTGATAATGTGCAATGCCCCTTGCACTATTGCTATTGCATCCTGGATGTTTTGATCTCCGAGGAACCCAATTTGTTCCTGTGAGATTGCTTTGGAGAGAATTGGCTTCAGTCTTGAAGAAATGGTTCTTGCAATTGTTTTATATATGCAAGTGCATAGAGAACTTGACCTGTATTGGCTAAAGTGAGTCAGGTTATTTTCCTTGGGAACTGTAACTATGAATGTTGATCTGAAAGCTTGAAATATCCTCCTATTTATTCTTGATTCCTTTATGACTTCAATGACGTATTTTCATAAAAGCTCCCAAAACCCTCTAAAGAATCTCGCTGGTAACACATCTGGTTCTAACCTCTTCCCATTCTGTAGGTCCTTGACAATTTGTGTTATTTTTTCTTGTGTATTGGTCTGTACATTTCTTTGTTCATATCCTTGTACTCATCTAGAGAAGACCATGGCCATTAATATCCTATCATGAATTGTTTCCTTGGGAGGTCGGGTCTATATCTTTTGCATGTATGAGGGTGCAGAGTTGCTAATGTCTTCAAATGTTTCACAAAGTTCTCTTCTATTGTTAGATTTCTTCAAATGTAATTGTATGCTCTCCTTGGTTTGGTTTGGTTTGGTTTTTCCTATCTCCTCTCTTCCTTTAACCAAACTGCCATGCTCTTCATTCTCCATTTAGCCTCTTCCCAGGATAGAAGATGATTCCTTCTAGCTTACATTTCTTTTAAATTCTCATTCTACTATGGAAGAAAATTCCCATCCTTTGCCTCCACTTGTATATGCTCTGTCTTTCCTTTCACTGTCCTCAGTTGATCATATATCTTTCAAAACGTATTGCATACACATTCCCATATTATATTTGTTGATCTTAGGTACCTTTCAAAATTTCCATGGGGTGTCCATCCTCCATATCGAAGGGGACACAAATTCTTCTGATGAGATCTTTGTTCAAGGAATTTGAGCCAGATTGGATTAAATTTGAGGTGTGATGTAGTCTTCCTATTCTTTTTTACCACCTCTAGAATAATTATGGACTGGTCTGAGGCCCCACAGCCATGGTGGAGGGACTCTCCCACCTAGTTGAGAAGAGTATTCTTCACCAGGAATCTGCCCATTCTTTCCCCTATGTATTCTTTCCCAGATGTTCAGTGTGTCCATGTGGGGGGGAAGGCCAATGGATTCATCACATAAAACAGAATCTTCAGGCAGTGTTTGAAAATTTAGGCGGGATAATTTCATGCCTTTAAGCCTCATTTTTCTCTGTTATTTAGAATCATATTCAATATCCACCAAATACTGTCTAACAAGATTCTATCTTTGATATCCTACCAAAACTATCATCGTTTTCTCCAATAGTCCATATATATTTAGAGAATATAAACGTTTTTTGAATTCTTTTGAGAATTCTATAGCTAGCATGGCATTATCTGATTTGAGTTTGCTTACCTTCTGAAAGTCTTGTCTCCTACTGATCATTGGTCCACCCAATTGTCCTTGGGTGCTAGTGAATTCAAACATGACATTCTGAAAAAATATTTTTTAAGATAACTTTCTATCTTTCTCCTGATCTTGTTTCTTCAATAAAAATTATTGATGGTTTATGTATATATATTATCCTTCTCAAGGAATGTTCTTACAAGTAGTTCCCAATGGGTTCTTATAGGTAGTACCCATGCCCTTGTTATTGGTGAAGAATAATATCATTGGGATGGAACTTGGGGAGTTTCTCTTGCTGTAAGTGCCTCCAAAATAGTAAGTTGTATGCTTTATTGTACCTCATATTTTGCTTGTGCAGTATTTTATTTCCTCCCTATAGGTTTCCTACCTTTGTCTTGTGGTAATTCCTCTCCTAGCACAGTTTCTTTAACCTGGGATGACCCCTTGCCACTTTTTATTTTTTGGATCTAGTGAGGCAGTTGTGGCTTGAATGGGTTTGCCATAAGGAGGGTTTAAATTACTCGGGAGGGGTGAGGTCCACCTAGCTCTACTTCCTTTTGGCCTCTATTACAAGGATCTCTCCTTCTATATGAACCTAAGGCTTTTTCATTGAAATCTGGGGGAGATTGCCAGGGCCTTTGTTCGCATTTGAAGTGTAGTGAGAGATTTCCTAGTTATATTTTTGAGCTAAAGAGTTTTCTAGTCTTTCCCTTAGCTTCCTTGTACACTCTAAATCTTTTTATAGTCTCTCTAGTATCTACTAATTATTCCAAAGCATTTATTGGATCCTTTATACAACCAAAGTTGTAGCTTGAGGCTTGCATTGGGCCTTTTCTTTGTCCCTTTCAGCATCAAGATCTAGGACCATTTTACTAGGGCTAGGAGATATGGAGGGGGATTCAAAAGAGATAAAGGGGTTGTATCACTTACTTGGCTTTTTTTTTTCCTTTCTAGCATATTTCACCTCCCTTTTCCTTATGACCAGCGTGTGGGGCCATGTATATGGGAGATGCCCATGTTCTCTGCACATGCAACCTCGGGAAGTTGATGTAGTCTAGCATCTACTAGTGGGAGCCTTTTTGGAGCCCGGATTTAATGTAATGCCCTCTAGGAGCCTCTCATTTAAATTGGCCTCTACGTAGATCTTGGCTACTGTGGTTTTTCCCATTACTAATGTCTTCTTGTCAATTTTGAGGAAGGTCTCTAAATTGTTTCCAATTCTCTTCAGTATCTCCAGACTCCAATATTCAAGCAGGTGTGGGAGTTTTATCTATATTACCAGCTTGAAGATTTGTTCTTAAACAAGGTGAAAACTAGGCTTCCAATCTCTGATATACAAACAAGCAACATGATCAAAGGTCCTCCCTTGTGAATTTTGTCTTTATCTTTCTTTCTTTTAAAAGGGAATGTTGGAAAACCTCTTGATCTTAGATGGAGCTTGGGTGTGTATCCAAGGCCTTTTTCCCTTGGTGGTCAAGAGTTGAGACCCATCCTTGGAGTGCTTTCATTGCCATTTGTCTGCTGTTGAGCTTTCCCATAAATTCTCTCTTTGAGTATTTCATCACTGTTTTCACCACCAATATCTCCTCTAGCTCTAGTTGCATCTCGATCTTTGTTTAGCGCACTTAGGTTTTTTCTTCCCCTTTTGTTTTTCCTTGTTTTTGAACTCTTCAAGGGTCCATGATCCCTTTGTTTTGTCTCTTCTGTTGTGTGCATCGCCTCCTCTATAAAGTGAACACCAATTACCCTGTATTCTCTCCCATAGTGAGGATGGTGAAAATATTAGTTGGCAGCAAATCTTGGAGTAGAGCCTCCTGATCCTTTTCTCCAAGTTCATCTCCCTACAGTGTGGCAACATTTATTTGGCAAGTTGCAAATGCCATATCTTTGTCAATTTAGTCACCTCCTTTGTGATGATTATTCTCTACATGGGGTTCAGTGTAGATTTTGTTGCCATCCCCCACCTTGGTTGTGAAATGTCTTACCCAACAGTAAATCTGTGTTATGGTTAAGAATCCATTCATAACGTAGCTTAATCAAATATCCTATCCAAAATGGCCCTAATAAGGATTTTTTCTATTCTGAAATTGCTTTGGTGCTATTTTCACTCACAAACAAGGAGCTTGCAGACCTTTTTACTATTAGTTATTATAGGCTTCTTTTATGTCATTTTCAGTGATGCCACAGAATAAACGACAGTTAGTTGTTTATGGAAGCTATAGGGCCAAGAATGTTATAAATATTCCACAACATTGTCTAGTAAAATGATTATAAATACTTCTAATGGAAATATGGGACCACAAGTTTACTAAATAATTTTCATGCAACAACTTATGCAACTGCTTGAAGTTTGAGTTTTCATAAGAGATGTCAAATAATTTGTTTTGCTAATTCTTGCAGATCAATCTTTGCAAGCACACTAGAATATTTGTGGCCTTGTTTTGCTGGAAAAATTGGGGAAATTTTTTATGAAATTGATTTTTTTTCCTACTTGTTCAATTTGGTTGTGATTGTTCTCACAAGGTTGCATAACTTACATAATATTAGATTATTTTTTCATGTCCTCATTATGTAAAAATCTCACTTTGACATCATTGTCTGGCTTACGTATCAATAAACTTAATTTTGAATATTATTTGAAGTTGAACCAACCTTGTCCAACCGTTGCAGTCATGGATCGACTCTTATTGTATATAAAGGTTGGTAGTGTAGATTCAAATATTATAAAACTTATAATACAGATTTTTAGCAATGAAAGGCCAAACTAGATCATCCAGTTGAGTCTTTGGAAATATTTTTCATCGACACTGTTTTGAATTGTTTGATAGTATATTCAAAATCAGTTTGCTCACTTACATGCTGGGACTTGGCATTGCAGAGTGAAAGAAACGGAAAATTACAGAGTTGAAATCTGAATTGGACAAAGCAGAAGCTTTGGTATGCCAATACTTTAACTATCTTCATTTTCTTGTTTATGATGGTTATTTTGGTTTAAAGGTTATGCTGTAAGAAAATATTTTTAATTGCTTATGCATGGATATCTGTAACATTTTCAGACTATTATTAAGTTTTGTCCAACCAGATCCGGAAAATGGCCCTTCAAGCAAGAAGCTCGCAGCCGAGTCTGAAGGCTACTTTGAAGCCCTGTCTCTATATTGAGATATCAGGTGAAGATTTGATTGATTGTAAACAGGATCGCCTGCCTTGGTTGACGCAAGTTTGTTTCTCTTCACTGAATGGATGAACCCGTAATGTGGGATTTTTTTTAGGTGCACATTTTTGTTGTATAGCATCAGTATCCATATTTATATATTGTAGCCATGATTTGAAATCTCAATTACTTTTGTAAGTCTCAGCCATGCATTCAATGATCTTCTCCTCATTTGAAGCATTTATTGCTCTCAAGAAGTATGGGCCTGAAGGTGACATACTGTCAAATTTATTGATGACTGGTTTGTTGTATTAGTCCACAACAACTTCTCCTTTTGTAGAATAGTGGTGCTTACTTTTGAAATATTGTCTCTTGTAACCCGTGGGTGCTTCATTCACTACTTTAAACATGACTTGCCAATATAGAGACATAATACTCTATAAGGGAATGCCACATGCATGTATGGCAGGGAAACTCCACTATCTGTTTCTTCCCTCCTGCCACAATCAAACATTCTTTCCAAGAGTTTGGAGTTTAATCTCTTCCAGGCTTCCTCAATTGTTGAGGGAACTTGCTGCTCCTTTCTTTAACCTATGAGAACATGCTTGCTGCCCCTCCTTTCTTCCCTGGCTAAGGTGTTGTCATGCTTCTTTAGATATTGGGCCTCAATCTTTGGGGCGATAGATTACAAAACTCAACCCCATTGCTAGGAATCCAAAGCAAAAGCGCTTTACCCCTTAGGTATGAATCCAAAATTTTCCTTGCACTTAATGCAAGTCCATAAGTAGCTTCCACCTTATTTTTTTTCCTTTTTCTCTATCTTTCTTTGACACACTTCCTCAGAGGGAATCAATGGGAAATTTCTGTTATTTTTTTCACCATCTCCTCTCCCTTCACCACTTCTTCCACCATGATTTCTATGATCATACCTTCCCCAAGGCGATGAATGAGATTCCATCATAAGAATATAGGAGAGTAAGAAATAGAACAAAATAAGAGTTTTGAGTGCTGTTGTGCTATCAAAAACTCTGTTCTGAGTCCCTCCCTTCAAATTCTGTTTGCCGAAGCAACCTGATAAACCCCACCTTGCCTATCTGATGCTGCATGGGGTTTATCCTTTGGAAAATTCCTAGAGCTTATTTTTTCTAATGATGTTGTGGCAAGTAGTGTTTTCAGTTGTGGTCATTCATTACATTGAGGCTGCAGGCTACCATAAAAACTAAGGTGCCAACCCAACAACTGTGATGCTCTAGGGCTCTAGACACCCTCCAGGCCATAACCAATTCAATTCGTCGTTTTGTCCAAAAACCAAGTGGCACACCCTTCTCCGAGATGGACAATCCCTCTGCAGTGCCCACCTTCCATGGTTCACCAACCGGTTGCTAGAATTGTTGTCGATTCCAAATTTCAAGCACGAGACTCACCAACAATAATCCCCAGTTAGTCTAGAACTGAAGTATAGGGTTCACTGACTGGTTGCCATAACCATGAATCACTGAATAGTCCACTTGCCTGCCTGAATAGGTTACCAACTGCCCCCTTTTATAAACATATCTCTCCTTTATTTAATATTATAATATAATATTATATTATAACATTACTTTTTCATTAAGACACCTTTACTAGTCGTGGAGTCATCAGTCCCACATACTCTTTTGTCTAGGTCTGCTTATAGCCATTATGTATTTATTAATATGCATAAAGTAAACTTATTTACCATATCAAGCTTTCTAGTCTCATAGCATAAAAAGCACATACACACATCGGCCCCAATACTTAAATACACATACACATGGGCATATTTCCCTAGAAGCAACTCCCGACTCACCAGCCTAATTAATTATGTCCCAGCTCACTAACCTAATAATGTCACATGTACATGGTGAATACAACATAGGGGTTGAATAGGGGATGTTACATCCTCCCCCCCTTATTTATGCACTATCCTCGGTGCATTTATTATATACACAATCCAGAACTGCTACTGCATAGTGACATTCTCCTCCATGCCTTCATCCTCACAGTCAGTATGTTGCAGGTCCACTGTTCATATCCTAGATCGATGTCTTTATTCAAGGAAATCCTCAATTCCCTGTGCAGGAACAGGGTCCAGAGATCTTTCTTACACCCCACATTGATGGGTGTGAAACCCAACACAAATTCCACTATACTTCAAAACTGAGATAACTTCTGAGTGCACATTTTTGCAAATGGCCATCATAACGACTTCCAGCCCATGAATTTCTCTGCAAAACTGAAATGCTTCCCTTGCAACTATCTGGGAGCATATAGTACTGGTTTTGTTGCCTCATATTTAATTCAAGTGTTGTAGGATAAGGTCGAGTCTTTGTCATAGGAATAAACTCATCCTTATAACTTTTGTCTTTGCATGAAAACATAGTGATGGAATCCTCAATTCAAGGACATCCTCAATTCCCTGTGCACGAAAAGGGTCCAGAGATTTTTTTCACGCCCCACATTTATGGGTGTGAAACCCAACACAAATTCTATCATACTTCAAAATTGAGATAACTTCTGAGTGCACATTTTTGCAAATGGCCATCATGAAGACTTCTAGCCCATGAATATCTCTCCAAAACTGAAATGCTTCCCTTGCAACTATCTGGGATCATACAATACTGGTTCTGCTGCCTCAAATTTAATTCAAGTGTTGTAGGATAAGGTTGAGCCTTTGTCATAGGAATAAAATCATCCTCATAACTTTTGTCTCTGCATGAAAACATAGTGTTGGAATCCTCAATCCAAGGACATCCTCAATTCCCTATGCACGAACAAGGTCTAGAGTTCTTTGTCACACCCCACATTGATGGTTGTGCAACCCAACACAAATTCCATCATATTTCAAAACTGAGATAACTTATGAGTGCACATTTTTGTTGGAATCCTCAATTCAAGGACATCCTCAATTCCTTGTACACGAACAAGGTCCAGAGATCTTTGTCACACCACACATTGATGGTATTGACGAGTCTTCATCGCTAATCAGCTGTAAATGTTAGACCATTGCCCAAATTTCAGTTATCTGCAATGGAAATAGTGACTAGCTTTAATGTTTGTATGAATAACGAGTCTGGCCATTGTCCTGTTCTTTTCCTATGAATGATATTAATTTTTCAAACTCCAAGTAGTTTGTTGTTGAACTAATTAAAGCTTTGATGACAAATATATAGTTTTCAAAGATCTTTTCTAAATCTATTTTCTTGAGCAAATTTGTCTTTTTACTTTATGTACCATAATTACTATTGTGTGACATATGCTATGATATAATTGCCTAGACAAATAGACAGAAGTGCTATACAACGTAGTCTTTTTTAAATTTGAAGAAACAATATTTCCAAATACAAAGTTTATTAATTAAGAGCATCTTTTAGACTTCTTAGCGAGTTATGATTATATATCGGTAGGGAATTTTGTGTATGCTGATGTTGTGTTGCCTCTTTATATTTTGTTAAGAATGGTTAATAAGGAATGTGTTCTTGAGCAGCAGGCATAGATCTTATTCTACTACCGACAAATATTTTCATGGTTTTCAGGCATGGCAACGGAAACACAGATGTTTTGCTTGTTTTATAAAATATTGTCTAGACTTTAATTTTTAAGATATAAATTTTAAAAGTCTAATTCTTTAAACGGTACTAGCTCAATGGAAGAGCACCTGCTTTACAAGCAGGAGGTTGGTGGTTCAATTCCATCGTGCCCTGATATTCATAGGGAATGGCGACGATCAATTTTTGGTGACAGATGCTCTTTTGACCATCACCAATGAGCTTATGGTGACATTTTCGACCTTCACCAAAATGTGAAATGGTGATGGTCAACGAATGCCACCATATATACGCATCAATAGTGATGACCATGAAAGGTCTGTCACCATAAATCATTGTTGTTGATATGAAATGGTGAGGGTCACTGTTTGTCATTATAATCATTATTCGTGACGGACCTTGATGTCACCAATGAACTTATCATGACATTTTTTGACCCTCACCAAATATGAAATGGTGACGGTCAACGAACGTCGCCATATATATGCACCAATAGTGACGGTCATTAAAGGTCCACCACAAAAAAACGTTGTTGTTCATATGAAATGGTGACGGTCACTGCCCGTCATTATAATCAATATTCGTGACGGACCTTGAATGTCACCACAACACATAATTTCGGCGACGCCACTTTTGGTGACGTTCAGTTTTTTGGTGACGGAGGTTATTGTCTGTCACCATTGCTCATATGAAATGGTGACGGTCACTATCCATCATTATAAATCATTATTGGTGACGGACCTTGAATATCACCACAACACTGATACTTTCGACGATGCCACCTTTGGTGACGTTCAGTTTTTGGTGACGAAGGCTCTTTTGACCCTCACCAATGAGCTTATGGTGACATTTTTCGCCCCTCACCAATGTCCTTTTTTCTTGTAGTATATAAATAAAATTATCCATCTTTATCATTAGCTGAAAATTGTTGTGATCAATCCGAAGACCTCATACAATACCTTGTAAACATTGATGAATATTTAGGAAATTGGCATCCTGAGGATCTATTATAAGCCATTCATAAATTTCATTCTCAAGATAGCTATCATGATAGCCTAGAAGAGTTGGTTGAGGAAGAAATCAATCAAGGAATAGAAGGAAACCCACAAGATCTCTCTGAAAGCACAAGTGATGATTTATCATCCCTTCTAAGTGAGGCTCAAGAAGACATTCAGCCTTAAAATAAGCCTTCACAAGAGAGAGATAACTATTGTACTTCTAGCCAAAGAAAGAGAAAAATGCCTCCTCTTTTAATTGAAGAAGAAATAAATCAAATGCTAAACATGCAGCAGGCCTCTAAGCCTTTATGTGAACAAAGAATTTATGTTCATTCTCCTACCAATCCAATCTACCATACATCAGAAAGTGAAGTTGTAGATCAAATCAAAGAAGAACACACTAACAATCCAATATGTTTGATTGATTATGTTACTTATGTTGATAATTTTCCAAAGTTTGATCAGTCTGATGATGATGTCCTCCAAACAAAAACTAACCTTGTAGAGCAATCAGCAGTTGATTTGTGGGATGCAGTTCAATATCATCAGCTTGAAAAAAGTAAGCAGCCAATATAGGTTACCTATAACACCGATGAGGAAAGCCTTGAGAGTTTACAAGTAAGTGAGGAGTCTCTGACTCTTTGCTCTTCTTCACTTCAGTCCATCAGAAATAACTTTCATGTAATCGGAAATCAGCAGTCTTTCAGTTCTAATGTTAAGGTTGAGGAGGATGATGAACTTCTTGAGAAAGTTGTCAATGAGAAGCCTTTTCCTGAAATGGTTGAGGAAATCATTTGGGACATGTAATCCTCCTTAACTCCAGATTTGCAGCCACCAAGTTCCTTTGAATTACAAAATGCAGATGAAGGCATAGAAATTGATGATCACAAGAAAGTTGCTACACTTTTTTCTCAAGAAGATTTTTTGCCAAGGAGTGCTCCTACTCATCAACATGGTGGTTTTCACACAGAACTCAGCCCACTCTATCAGAACCCATCAAGTTTGCTAGAGGATAACATCGCAATATATGATGAGTCTACCAGTTCAGATGATCATGAGGAAGATGAAAAGTTTCTTTCCCAAAAAAGTACCAAGTTTAGCCAAGTGGAGAAAGAAGTAGTCTTGGATCAAGCTTATCTCTTGAATATTCACATTCAAGTATTGTTTCAAGATCCCTTTGCTGTTTTTTTAGAGACATTTGAAGAGGGAGTAAAACATGTCAAGAGAAGTTTGATGCAGAATTTCAAGAACATTTTAGGCACTACTATTCAAACACAAGTAAGGCGGGAGTGTCCTTTTAATTTTGTCAATACCCTCAAAGAGTTGAACCAAGATCCCTCATGCAATCATTTTCTTGATTGGTTGTATTGGAAAAGAGAGTTCACTAGCTGAATGTATATCATGTAAAAATTAGATTAGGATAGATAGCATGCAAATAAGCTCAACCTTTGAGAATATTCTAGTTATAGATTGTTTTTAAAATGAAAACACAAAAACAGATAAAAGGTGAAAAAAGAGGGCAGATTCAAAAAGAGGTACAACCCCATGCCCAAAAAATAGTAATGCTAAAAGTTTGCAAGCCTAAATTCCACTACGTGTGCCAAAAAGTCTTGTTCAGTCATCTAGCCTAATCATGGTTGAACATGTTTTCAATTTATTGTCGATAAGTTAGTGAAAGAGAACTTGTCAAATCATTCAAACTTGACTTGTCAAAAAGGATAGATTAGGAATGAAAGATATTGGTTCCACATGCTCAAAAATGAACCAAAGAGAAAGATCGGGATGCATACCAAATGAAAAATCATAGCCCTTGTTTTTCTAGTTTTGTTTGTAAAAAAATAATGTTTGTGTGCAGCTTGTCGTAATTCCACAACTCATGGTAAGTCATATTGCCTAATCCTGATTTAAACCATGTTTTCAATTTCATGTCAATAGATTAGAGAATGAAGTCTATCATACAGCTTAATATTGAGAGTCAAATAGTCTAGGTAGAGAATAAAAAGAGTTCACTAGCCTAATTTGAACTCTTGGAAGTGATAAGAGTAGAAGTAGATAGTTTGTTTTTCTTTCAAAAGAAGAAAATGTCAAGGGTTTTCTAGTCCAAGTGCACCCAAGGAAGAAAAAATGTTAGGCAAGTAGGTTGAGTAGGTAGATATGAAGCTAAGATAATCATTTTTTTTCAGATTATTGAGATCAAAACTTCAAAGAAGCATTAGCAAATGAGAAGAAGTAAAAATCTGCCCAATGGATAATCGTAAGGTGTACCATGAACGGATTGTTGTTAGTATGAATTCTTCGTCGAAGTGTACGAAAAAGAACCACTTTAGCTACGCATAACTAATAGCCCTAACAACAATAGAGGCTGCCAAACATCTTCAGATCTGCGATTAGTAGTTAAAATGCTGCAACAAACGGATCTATAAATGGAAAGACATTAAGCAGTAAAGTAAAGAGTTTGCTCCATGCATCCAACAGACAAGACAAGAACACGATTTTTGAATGAATTTTTTATATTACAGGGCACCTGGGAGGAAACAAGAAGGTGTATCCAGATCTCCTCAATGGGATGGGTTCTTTGTAGTCCTCAGCACTTCAGATCTAAGCTTTCTCTCTCTTGTAGATGTAGAAAACCCAATGCAGAATGTAGAGCTCAATGGGAGCAAATGGTAGAAAAATGAGACCAAGTGTATAGATCCAGAGTGATCTAATAGGCAACAAAAGGTGAAGAATGATGGGGAAAACCCTCCTATTTATAATAAAATATTGGGTCATTCTAGATCTTGGTGCATGATTAAAATAATGTTAATCAAATCTAGATCCACCTCTATGGAATATTTTATTATTATTTGTTGGAGGGAAAGGGTGTTTGACTTGGGTCAAATCCCTTGATTAGTGAAGAATAACTAAATAAATGATTTATTTATCTTTTTAAGGAAGTGGTTGGGATATAATCAAATAAATAATGATTTATTTAATTAATGGTGGTTGATTTGGTCATATTTAACAAGGAATATTATTTAAATAATTATTCCTAGAAAATAATAAGATAACTATGGGTTTATCTCATTAAGTTCTTTGTTTTTGGGTTAAACATGACTGGGAATAATAATTAAATTATGGTTTAATTAATTATTCCTTTTGGGGTTTCCTAATTAACATAGTGAAAGCAGTTTTACTTGGGGTAAAACTGGTCTTATATGGTGTACTTGGGTCCATCTAATGATGAAAGGTTAGATGACCAAAAAATGGTGTAACAGATTGCCCCCCAGCGTGCGAGTGTCAGGAGCAAATCGTATGACCGAAGTACGTTGTAAGAATACAATCACCAGACAACAAAAGGGGATGTCAGAGAGAGAAGTGTGAGGTAGATAGTGTACTGAAGGACTAGACCCTGAGGAGACGAGACTCGCAGGTGCAACAAGTCTCTGTTATGAGAGGGTACCTGTGCTGAAGGCGGCGGGGGAGGCATACCTATGCCCGCCGTGACAAAGTACAAAAGAATGGTGTGTCCAGTGAACAAGGGACCGAACCATAGAGTACAACTGGCATAATCAAGGGCCGGATAAAAATACAATGAAGAGTCTCACATACATGCTGTGCCTGGGATAACAGCCAGGACTAGTACAATAACATCTGAGTACGTGAGATAAATACAACCCAAATGCCCCCTGTAAATGGGGAAGGGCTCACAAAATCTGACTGATACATGCAAATCATAGAGGTGCTGCAAGTGGCTAAGGCCATCATCATCAAAATCTGGAGCGGCATCAAAGGCTGCAATGAAGAGGTCATTCGGGCATGTGGGGGGCTACCTGCAGGGCCACCCCCTCATGAGGGCTGAGACATCTCACACACGCCCGGGAATCATCAAGAGCTGCTGCTGGGTCACTGGACTGTCCAGTATACTCATCTCGATCATGCTTAAAGGAGCTGGAGAAGTAATCAAGTCGAAGGGAAGTGAGAGATCCCCCTGCCTGATCCGAGGCACCGAACAAGAGTGGAAGCTGGAACCAAGGTACACCGCCCTCTAGACCTTGCTTCTGGAATAAATGTGCTGATGTCGACAGAAGGAGATCCGCCGTAGGTGAGGCAATGAGATATCCTCAACTAAGGCACGAGAGAAGAGCAATAGAGCGACGGACAGACTGACACTAATGATGATAGTGGAAATGGGAAGGATGGAGTGGCGAATGGACGACTTCCCTTGTTAGAGCATAAAGGGCATGAATGACATGGCAGCGACTGACACAATATCGAAAGGGACAGGGGAAAGTGGGGCTAAAGGTCATGATATGCGACACAAGAGAGGAACCAAGCAAAGAAGGATGGAGGGCTATAGTGGGGTGTAAAAGGACGCAGGATAGACTCCATGAATGCAATGATGACTCGACTTGGATGCTCTAAACAAGGGCGACTTTATAGTGCTGCCACACAGTAACGGCCCCGATGGGGGGTCATGGAAGCATGAGTACAAGGTGGGCACTCATGACGAAAATCGACACGAACGTGGACAAGTAAGGGAGCAATATGGTGCCCCAAGTACAAGTGTCGTAAGTGACGAAATTCGATTTGAAGGAGCGGTGAAGTGACCCTTTGTGGAAAAAATGTGTCCGGGTGAAGTATCAAATCACCAAAAACTAATGAAGACCCATTTGAGAGCTTGGTGAGATCTAACCAGCGGTGCTGACGGTTCGTCGAACTGGGCTACGGTGTGGTCGCAGTAGTCAAAAGAAGAAACAGGGGTTCTCTTTTAATGAGGCAGTGTTCCCTCCAAAATCATTCATTTGCTATTGTTGCTGTGGTGAATGTGGAGAGGAGAGAAGGCCCTAAATCTTGCGGCGAACGTAGCGGACAAACCGACCGTTGGATTCGAGATCTGTCAGTTGGAGGTAAGAGGGCTAACCTTGCTCTTGCATTTTGATGGATTAGATTTGCAGTTTAGGGCCCAACACCCCAGAAACAGCCCCTCCCTCATCTCTACGGCCGGGTCGCACTTTTTGGGGCAAAAAGTGCGACCCAGGACGCAGGTTTGAGGGCAAAAAGTGCGACCTGGTCCAGAAAATGGCAGAAAACTGCGACCTGGGAGATGAGGGGGGCTTGGTGCTGTTTGATGGCTGGGAGTTGGGTTTTGGTGTGTGGTTATGGTTTTCCCGATCTGTATCCTGACAAAAAGAATGTGTTTGTGCAGGTATGGCAGAGTTGCGGGTCAACTAGAGAGAGAGGGATCTGGGAACACTTCGGGCAGAGATCTAGGCGGATCAGGGCGTTCGTCGTGTATTGGCCAGATTTGGGGTTCTTAAGTTTGTGGAGAACCCGTTGATGAGAGCAGGGGAACCATTACTGGCCCGGATTATCAGTTATTGGGATCCAGATCGGGAGATCTTTGTAGTGCAAGGGCACAGGATCGAACTGACGGTCCAGGATGTGTACTTCCTGACCGGCCTCCCACCACTGGGGATAGTGGGAGACACGCAGCCAGTGCTGCCGCGGGGGCGGCATATCATGGAGTTCGTGGAACGCCATTGTCGACCGGGTCTCCAAGTCAAGGGGACTCGAATATCGATCGGGGATCTAGAGAGACTAGAAACTCGTGCAGTGGCCGCAGCTGTACTGCGAATCCTGGGCAGCCAGGCGTTCCATCACATCACCGGTGGGCAGATGATGATAGTGGAGAGTGTGTTGGGTGGGACCTACTTTGGGTGGGCCCAAATGATGCTGGTGGCGCTAAAGCGACAGTTGTCGCTATGCAGGCGGCAAGTGAATCATGATTGCTCATATGGGACTTTATTGTGCGCCTTCTTCTTTGAGAAGATCCCGACCTTGAGGCCTCGTGTGCAGCTTCCAGATGGGGGCCCGAGAGAGCCCAGGATGCGTCGTTGGGGACGACTACTCTGCAGAGGAGGAGGAGGGGCGGTCGGGCGAGTGTTTCGACCAGAGTTTTTTGCCCATTGGGATCAGATGCCGTTGTACATAGATGACTACCCGTATAGTGGGATGAGCTACTGTGGGGATCCGGATCTGCCACTTCCGTCTGGTCGAGTCTGGGGGCCCGATGGTAAGTGACAAATTGCTATTCTTATGTGGGCATGTTAAAGTTTTTGAATAGTAAATAATGATACTGATTCATGGACTTTTGGTATGCAGATATAGCACCGGTAAAACCGGCCGGATATATGGGACGACCGACAGCGTCTGGAGCTACGGGTCCGAGTGGGTCAAGAGCAGCGAAGAATGAGGATGCAGCCGCCCTACTGGAGGACATCCGCCGTAGATGTGAGCAGCTGTTGACCGGAGTATCGGAGCGCGGGTGGCAGGATTTAGACGACCAATACATAGAGCCATGTGTTGGTCTCCCCTCGGAGTGGCGAGGTATCATGCGGCGCATGGCGATGGCCGGCCAAGCTATGCGTGATCTACATGCTGCAGGGGCAGAGCCATTGGCCCGGGAGCCTCCAGATAGTGATTAGGGGCATATGGTGCCCCCTCTGATGTATGTAGGGGCAGGTGGTGCCCCCTAGAATGTATGGAGGGGCATATGGTGCCCCCAGTTTTTGGATTTTGTTTGTAACATGCTATGGTCATGTCATATGTATATGTATGGAGGGGCATATGGTGCCCCCAGTTTTTTTGGAACATGCGATGGGCATGTCGTATGTATCAGAGTAGATGGACTCATCAATATATGGTTTGCGACACATATTATGGATATGTATCATCTTTTGATGGTTGATTTAATGTTATTGTCTTGTATGAATTGTGTGTGATAAATGCCAATCTAGAACATGGTTTGCAATACTATCTACGTAGTGATTCTGGTCTCTGGGTACATGGTTGAAAGTGATGGTTTCAAACGCACGTATTAAGACTTTCACTCGTAAATAGCGTCGAAACAGCACAGGGTTATGCACACGATAAACACCTTTTAGTTGCATTACAAGAAGCAGGGAATCCAAACGAACGTGCAGATGGCGGATGCGATGCAAGAGGGCATCAGCTAATAGGCCACGCACTGCATCATATTCAGCCTGATTTTTGGTGGCAAAACCAATGCATACCCCGTTAGACAGAACGAGGTCATGCAAGGGGGTGAAGATGGCCCACCCTGCCGAGGCGAGATTCCTGGAGTAGCGACTTGCACCATCGGCGTAACTGATAAAGGGTGTGGACGGGGGGTCCTGCAAAACGGTGTGACAAGACAATAAATGAGGAGATGAAGGGAAATGACGGCAGCGTGAGGGTACAGAAGTCATCGAGCGGTAATGGCAGGAGGAAGGGGCAGGATGATCAAGACTCACACAAGGTGGTGTATGAGAGCTATCGGAAACATGGCGAGGACTCGGGCTGCGGAGGTCAACGGAGACACAAGTGGCGTGATCTCGAGTATCAAGGGACACAACAGGGGAGGATGCAGACGGGCTAGGCTCCGAGTGTCGTGCAGAAGAGGACAGGTAAAGAATGGTGACTGTAGACTCCGTCATCTGAATATCAGGGGGAGGGATGTGGATGGGAGCGGGGGGATCCTCAGGTTGGCCTGCCGCATACTGCGCGAGAATGGGAGAGGCGGATTGATTTTGTTCAACCTCATACTCGTGGATCACCTCAAGGGAGGCACGGTAATGCGTCAGGTGAGGAAAATAATGGGAGTAGTGGCCATGGACACCGCACAAAGCACAAGGCTTGTTGGTGCGGAGAGTCTTGGGGTTCTTGGGGGCGGTCGAAGAAGGAGTGGGAGTTTCAGGGACCGTAGTGTCGGGGAACGCGACTTTTACCATGGGACGGATACGAGGTAACTCGGGACAAGCATGGGTGGCATGACCAATGATATCACATAAGGCACAAGGCTTCGCGGGCGGAGAAGGGGCCGGGTTGGTCGTGGTGGTTTGGTCGTTGGTTGCCCCCTTGCGGGCTTTGCCTTTCTTCCCGGGAGTCGTCACAACAGGAGAAGGGTCCTGTGGAGGTGCTGGGGGCACAGTGGCTACGGAGGAAGCGAGGGGGACCGGTTGAACCGGTGTCAAAGCCATGTAAGGTTTGGGGTGACCAGGGGGGGTGGCGGCTGGGGGGTCAAGGTACCAAACCGGAATGCCCAAGGTCAAGTTAGGGAGATAGGGTGGCCATGGCCAGGGGGCCCGGAGATATACTCCGGGAGGGGAGCGAAGGGGATCTGTCGTGGGGTGTGACCGGGAGGGACGGCTCAGAGATGGTTAAGGCCGGGAAGGGGCAGAGGCCTGGAGGATAAATAGGTTGGAGGCCAGTTGTAGAGAGGGAGCGAGAAGGAGGAGGTCAGTGGCATTTGAGATGAATGGCTAGGAGAGGCACCGGGTTGCGGAGGCGGGGTGCGACTAGCGGGGCGAGGACGCGCTTATGGAGCCGACTGAGACGATCGCATCATGAAAACATTCGACAAGCTGGTATCAGTGACCGGAGGAGGGGGAAGATGAGGGAAGGTACCAAGCAAGGTGGAATCTTTGTAGACGCCGGGGGAGACACTGGTCAAAGAATCGACGGTTTGCTTGTTGGCTACGGAAGAGATGGTCGTCTCGGAGGAGGTCTGAGACGGCGGCTCATGATAAGATAGCTGGTCGATGGTGACTATCTTCCCATTATGTGGGAAAGACATCTTGCGGAAAACCGCGGATGGGACAGCAGACATGGCATAAGTGTAGCTTCGCCCCAATAGAATGTTGTAGTCTAGAGGGGCGTCAATGACTTCGACGTCAATGCAAACAGTCTTACCGGCGAGGGTGATGGGATAGTTACGAAATAGGCCAATAGGCTGGGAGGCATGACCGTCCCACGCTCGAAGGGTGATCGTGGAAGGGGCCAGCTCAGGGGATCCGAGTTGCTTCCAAACCGAAGCGGACATCACACAGGTGGATGCCCCTCATCAATTATACACCGGGATACAGTGGCGTTCCGGATTTTGACTGGGATTTGGAAAGCAACGGAAGGAGGAAGAGGAGGATGGTCCGATTGAGTGGCGTCAAAAATAATCATTTGGTCATCAGCAGGATCAACAGTGCCCACGACAGATAGTAGAGCCTTCTTTTGAGAAGGGCACGACTGGAGGAGTTCCAGTGTGGAAATGGCAGCAGGGGATTGTGCCAAATCATCTACTATACTATACGATTGAGCGGCTCGACCGGAAGCAGCATTTCGGCGTAATGGGCCCTTTGGAATCTTTTTTTGAACCTCAACTTTGGGTTGAGGGATGTGTAAGGGGCCACTGGATGTCGAAAGAGGCTCTGTAGAACCTGAAGATGGAGGCTCGGGAGCAGACTGAGCAGGAGGCTTGGGGTACTGTCGAGACCGAGTTTGAAGGTGAAGGTTGACGGAAGGGGAAGGATCGGAGCGCATCATAAGGATCTGGTAATCAGAGGAACCAGAAATGGACGAGGGGGTGGCTACATGGCTGTCGGGGGGTTGGGTAGCCACGAATCCTTGTTGAGGGAAAGGATCAGTGAACACAGCTGGCTGGGTCGTGGCCACATTAGGAGGAGCATGAGGGGAGGCGTGTTGTCCGCGCAACGTGGCTTGAGACTCCCACATCTGTCGCATCTGGGGTAAGAGAGGACAATCGTGAGTGTAGTGACCGTAAACACCGCAACACGAACAGGGCTTGTTTTTGCGAAGCGGCCTGTCCGGCCTGGGCGGAATGCCCTGAGGCTGGTTGCTAGTGTTAGGGTCCACACGGTGGGTCCTATCGATTCCGAGCGGATGGGTTACGGTTGCCTCTCTCGCCTTCTTTGAGAAGAAGGGGGATTAATCGCAGCACCATTCTTTGTGCAAATGCCCCATACTGGAGGGGTGGTAAGTCTTCATTGCGGGTTGTGAGGCAAAGGAGGCGGAAGCGCATATGCTGGAGGAGCTGGCGCACCAGGCTGCGGATAAAAGTAAGGGTTGGGTTGGGCAGCATTGAGGTAAGCAGGAGGTTGGGCAAAAGGAGGAGGCATGCCGTATCCTGGATACATGTTGCCGGGAGGAGGCAGAGTGCTAGAGGTGCTGGCCCCTCCCTGAGGAAGGTCGTGGCTCATAGGAGGGTGAGCAGAGGGGTGGGAAAGAGATCCAACAATACCGTCGGCGGAATGAGATGCCCCCGGGGCGTTAGCGCCACCGGGCCTGGGGATGTCGGGAAGAACGGTATAAACATAACCAGATTGAGCGTAGATCAGGTCATATTTTAAAGCTATTTGGAGGGCGGCTTCTTCAGATTGAGGAAAGTGAGAGGCGACATCTTTGCCGATGGGAGACGGGAGGGTGCGAAGGAACCGGTCCATGTAAACCCGATCTTCAAAGGGAGGGGCTCGACATAAGCTCCGTCTTCGTCGCCATTCCTGAACATGGGCAGAAAGGCGTGTGGAAGAGGATTGCTTAAATGAAGTCAAGAGCTCCGTGCCAGTGTCGTATCGGAGAGGGAGCTGGAAGTACGACAGAAAGGCTTGGGCAAGAGTCTCGAACGTGGTATGGGAGGAAGTGGCCTGTTCGACATACCATTTAGAAGCTTCGCCGGTAAGCGTGCGTTGGAACAAACGAAGACGGATGGAGTCATCGGTAATGGAATTGGAGGAACACCACATGTGGAAAGACCGGACGTGATTGGTGGGATCTTCTCCATTAAGGCCCTCGAACTTAGGGATATCAGAGGGCAGCTTGGTGGGCATAGCGGGCCAGGTAGCATTGTGGTGAATAGGGTCATTAATCAACTGATGGAAATCGGGGAGGCTGAGGCCTGCAATGTACGGCAGCACAGGGGTGGCCGGGGTAGTGGTTGTGACGGTTCCGCTAGAAGTAGGGCCGGCATTGGGGCCGGGAGAACCGCTGGCGTTAGGCCCTGATCCAGACATGGTGAAGGTAACAGGGGGAGAACCGGAAGGAGAAGGGGGACCCGATGAATCAGGAGAGGAGTCGGAGTGCGGACTCGAAGGTGGACTGGCTCGACGACGGCGGTGCGGAGCAGGTCAATCAACCGGAAACTGAGGGTGAAGGCCAAGAAGTCTCCGGGAAAGGCGCCTTGGGGGTGCAATGATGACGGGAAGAAGGAAACCGACAAGGGAAAAAAGGGACAAAAATCAAGAAAGGTCAAGGGCAGATAAGGTGCGGTGACAATTGATTTTAGAGTCTTTGCTAGGCGGTGTAAACCAGGCGCTTCTTCACTTAGGGTCAGTGTGTGGCGTGCGTTAATTTTAATTTTTAAACCCTTTCCGTTGTTGAGAGCAAGAAAAAGTGTGTTGCGTAGCTGAAAATAAACCTACAGAGAACAGAGTATAAAGCTGAAATAACAGAAAAATAACAGCGACGTATGCATCTATCTAACCCAAAAAGGCGGGTCTCTCACAACTATGCTAAAAAGAAAGGGAAAAACTATGTAAAACACACATAAAGGGAGCTCAACAGATCTAGGGTCAAGGGGGACAGAGATCTGGAGGATAAAGCTGCAGGCAAGAGGTGCAGATCACAGCCAAGAGACAGAGGCAAGGTGGCTGGAAAAAGGGAAGGAAATCAGCAAAAAACCGGAGGGGCGAGGCGGAGGCCTTCAGAGGAGGTCCAAACAAAACGACAAGAGGTGATTTGAAAGGAAAAAGAGGCTGATTTCAATGGATCTGAAAGGGAGGTAACAGATCTGGAAAAGAGGGGGCTGAAGCTCTGAAACCGACGGATGAAACAACTAAAACTCTTCCACAAAAAGTGGAGGGTACTAAAGCCCTAAGGGGCTGGGTTCCCACTTAGATGAGTAAAAACAGATCAGATCGAGAGTGAGGCGGGGAGTGAGACGGAGATTGCGGAAGACCATTGGCGGCGGCTGCGGCAAAACCCCCGAGAAAAAAAGTACGAGAAAAAATCTTTGGAAAAGAAGCGGGTCGCGATTTGTGATCGAGAGTGCGAGTCGCATTGGTGAAAGTCTGCGACCTGGAGGTCCAGGTCGCAGGTTATGGGCCAAAAAGTGCGACCCCCTGTTCCGGTTGTCTCGGCGGCAGATTTTCAGAAAAGTTGTCGTCTCAGTTGCGGCTGGTGTCGCTTACCTGCGCAATAGGGCCAGAAACACACGGAAGTTAGAAATTTAAAATTTTTAGGGTTTTATGTGAGAAAAATGACATAAAAAGAGGAAAACTAAGCAGCTGAAAAGAAGCCCTAGGGCCTGAAGTAGCTGGATATGCAGGAATATGAAAAACGACGGCGGTCGTAATTTAAAACCCGTGTGGAGTCGCCATTTGTTAGTATGAATTCTTCGTCGAAGTGTACGAAAAAGAACCACTTTAGCTACGCATAACTAATAGCCCTAACAACAATAGAGGCTGCCAAACATCTTCAGATCTGCGATTAGTAGTTAAAATGCTGCAACAAATAGATCTATAAATGGAAAGACATTAAGCAGTAAAGTAAAGAGTTTGCTCCATGCATCCAACGGACAAGACAAGAACACGATTTTTGAATGAATTTTTATATTACAGGGCACCTGGGAGGAAACAAGAAGGTGTATCCAGATCTCCTCAATGGGATGGGTTCTTTGTAGTCCTCGGCACTTCAGATCTAAGCTTTCTCTCTCTTGTAGATGTAGAAAACCCAATGCAGAAAGTAGAGCTCAATGGGAGCAAAATGGTAGAAATGAGACCAAGTGTATAGATCCAGAGTGATCTAATAGGCAACAAAAGGTGAAGAATGATCGGGAAAACCCTCCTATTTATAATAAAATATTGGGTCATTCTAGATCTTGGTGCATGATTAAAATAATGTTAATCAAATCTAGATCCACCTCTATGGAATATTTTATTATTATTTGTTGGAGGGAAAGGGTGTTTGACTTGGGTCAAATCCCTTGATTAGTGAAGAATAAATAAATAAATGATTTATTTATCCTTTTAAAGAAGTGGTTGGGATATAATCAAATAAATAATGATTTATTTAATTAATAGTGGTTGATTTGGTCATATTTAACAAGGAATATTATTTAAATAATTATTCCTAGAAAATAATAAGATATCTATGGGTGTATCTCATTAATTTCTTTGTTTTTGGGTTAAACATGACTGGGAATAATAATTAAATTATGGTTTAATTAATTATTCCTTTTGGGGTTTCCTAATTAACATAGTGAAAGTAGTTTTACTTGGGGTAAGCATCGGAATAACAACATCGGAGTAACAACAGTGTGAGTAGCAGCATCGAGTAGCAGCATCGGAGTAACATCAATGCGAGTAGCGGAATTCGGTGTAGCAACATCGAGTAGCAACATTGCGAGTAGCGACATCCAGTGTAGCAGCATTGAGTAGCAACATCAGAGTAATAACAGTGCGAGTAGCAGCATCCAGTGTAGAAGCATTGGAGTAACAACAATGCGAGTAGCAGCATCCGGTGTAGCAACATCGAGTAGCAGTAGTGTGAGTAGCAACATTTGGTGTAGTAGCATCGGGTAGCAGCATCAGAGTAACAACAGTGCGAGTAGTAGCATCCGGTGTAGTAGCAGCAGGAGTAACAACATCGAGTAGCAGCATCAGAGTAACAACAATGCGATTAGTAGCATCCGGTGTAGCAACATCAGGAGTAACAACATCGAGTAGCAACATCGGAGTAATAGCAGAGCGAGTAGAAACATCCGGTGTAGTAGCATCAGGAGTAATATCATTGAGTAGCAGCATCGGAGTAACAACAGTGCAAGTAGCAGCATCCAGTGTAGCAGCATCGAGTAGCAACAACGGAGTAACAACACCATGCGTAGCAGCAACTGATAATTTGGAAAATATTTCTTTGATTTTTACTCCTTAGTAGTAACTCCTGCAAAAATACAATAAGATAAAAAATATAATTCTTTATTCTTTTATTATATATTTATTTTTTATTTTTATTTGTTTTTATTTATATATATATATTTTTTTAATAACAAGGGTGTAGAGGAAGGATTCTCTGTGCTGATGACCTTCAAACTAGATTTCTAAGAGATTTTTTTAGTAAAAGCATCCTTAGAGATCGGGTGGTGGTATAGTCTCAAGCGATGTCCATTGAATATAAATGACGCATGTGTATCATCAATTCTGATTAGCTTGATTGTTCCATTATCAAATATAGTGTCCACCTCGTAAGGTCCCATCCAACGAGTGGAAAGATTCCCCTTAAAATCCTTAAAACGGGAGTCATAAAGTAGTGCCCAATCTCCACTTTGAAACACTTTATTTTTAATAAAATTATCATCCCATTTCATTCTCTGTTGTTGAATAGTAGTAGTTCTCTAGACAGCCATTGAACAGATTTCATCTAGTTCATTGAGTTAGGCCAATCGGTGTTTTTGGGCATCTGGCAGATCCAAACCAACTTCAAGAGCTATTGTGAGCGTACTAATTTCTAATTCTATTGGAAACAACAGGGACTTCCCATAAACGAGCTCAAATGGTGAAAACCCAGTTGTATTTCACCATGTTGTTCTGTGCGAGCCCAATCTCGACAATGGTATGCCATAGTTTTTGTCAAAATATTCTCCAATGTTTTGTTCGTGATTTCTACTTGTCCATTCGCCTAGGGGTGGTATGGAGATGTCACTTTGTGCTTGACTCCATATTTCTGCTTGAGCTTTGCTATCTTGTGTGATGTGAATTGTGCTCCTCCATCTAAAACAATCTCTCTTGGAGTACCGTAATGAGAAAAAATTTCTTCAAATTGAAAATCAGAGACCACCTATTGCTTTCGCAACAACTTTGGCTTCCACCCACTTATTCATGTAATCAGTATAGACTAAGGTGTGGAATTTTTGCTGGGAGGGTGGGTTAAAGGGTTCAACGAAGTCAATATCCTATTTCTAAAAAGGCTCAAGGACTATCTGTGCCTTCAGAGGCATTTCATCAGCTCGACCGGGCTGCCCCATACATTGGCAACTATCACACCTCCTAACATAATTCTGAGCATCACGAAAAATGGAAGGCCAGAAATATCCCATTTGTAGCACCTTATGGCCTGTTCTTTTTTCTGCAAAATGCCCTCCACAAGGGCCATCATGGGTAGCTTTCAATACCTCATAAATACCATCCTAAAACACATAGCGTCGTATCTACTTATCTTCTCATGTATGGAAAATGTACCCTGCCATCCAAGAATATCGGGCACTATGATGAATAATATTCCGTTGTTCCCTATATGAAAAATGAGGAGGCACTTTCCCTGTAGCAAGATAGTTAGCGATATATGCATACAACGGAGGTTTAGTAGAAACTGCAAAAATATGTTCATCAGGAAAACTATCTTCTATAGGTGTGCATTCATCATTGTTATCCATTTTAGATAGGAAATAAACTACTACATTATCTTTTCCTGGCTTATCAACTATTGTAATATCAAATTCTTGAAGCAATAGCAAACATCTTGTAATACGACCAAGAGTAATAGGTTTATTCATCAAATACCTGATTGCTGCGTGATCAGTATGGACAACAGTAGAATACCCGGTGATGTAGTGCTGGAACTTATTGATAGCATAAATGACAGCCAAGATTTCCTTTTCTATCACTGTATAATTTAATTAAGCAGGAATTAAGTTCTTGCTGACCTAGTAAATTGCATATGGTATTTTGTCTACCTGCTATCCTAAAACAACCCTTATTGTTGTCTTAGAAGCATTAATATGTATGTGAAACGGTAATGCCCAATCAGTTCCTCGGAGGATTGGAGCCGTGCACATCAGCCCCTTAATTTTTGTGAAATTTGTCTCACAATCTTCAGTCCATAAAAATTCTGCATATTTTGTTAGAAATTGAAACAGTGGGTGTGTTATTTTAGCAAAATTTTCTATAAAGCGCCTATAGTAACCAACACAACCAATAATGCTATATACTTGTGTGGGTGTTTTGGGTATCGGGAAGTGTAATATTACCTCTACTTTAGCCAGATCAACTTGAATTCTAGCATCTGAGAGAAAATGTCCCAATACTACTCCTTCTTCCCTCATCATATGGAATTTGACTGTACTCAAATATACATGTGTTTGTGTACATCTTTTGAGTACTTTCTATAAATTTTCCAATCCTTCCTCAAATGAGTTTCCATATAGAGTAAAATCATCCATACAGATTTCAACGCTATCAACGACCAAATCAGAAAATATTCCCAAGATCTCCCTCTGGAAGGTAGCAAGAGCATTACACAGGCCAAATGGGAGGACCCTGTATGCAAAGGTTCCCCAAGGGCATGTAAAAGTTGTTTATCCTGGTCTTCTGGGGCTATCTGGATCTGGTTGTATCCACTAAATGCATCTAGGAAGGAAAAGAACTTCTTCCCAGCCAAGGTATCCAGGACTTGGTCAATGAATGGCAAGGGAAAATGGTATTTTTTCATTCCCTTATTTACTTCCATGTAATCTACACAGATCTACCATTTACCATTCTTTTGGGGAACAATAACTAGTGGGGATACCCATTGGGTATCTAAGTTGGGGTAAATGAATCCTACATCCAATAATTTTTGCAACTCTTCTTTAACAATGTTTTTGAGAGCAGGATTCATCCTCCATTGAGGCTATCTTACAGGGTGGAAATATTCCTTAATATAAATATGATGAGTTGATAAGTTAGTAGGGATACCCTTCATGTCGGTATAATCCCAGGCAAAAGCTTCCTGATGATCTTGAAGGAATTTCAAAAGATGTTTTGTCTGAGATTCAGACAGGTTCGGGTTGATATTAAGTGTTTTCCTTGGTCCAATCTCGATTGGAGTACTATCGTGGGATGAGGTTACAGGAATTTTTTCAATATCATCTTCTGGTTCAATGTTTTCCTATGTCTCACAGCTCATAGCAAACTCTAGAATATGTTGAGTTGAATTGGAAACATAATTGGAATCATTAATAAAAGCATTAATGGAATCATCTTCAATTTCTGTTTTAAATTAAAGGGCCTGCCCAATAGTGAGGATAGGTCTAACATATTCATTTTCAGTTTTAGGCTCTTCTACAGGTAGAGGTTTCTGACTGGGTAATGAATTTTCAGATGGGCTTGGTTTTACAGGAGGATAAAGCTTGAGATTCTTTGTGATTGTCCCATTCGATATAATCATGTGCCTATATCGACACCCTATGTATGCATCTGTAGTTGAAAGCCAGGGTCTTCCTAGGATCAATGGGTGACCACCTACTAAAGATTGGGTCTTTAATATAAGGAGGTCCACAGGGTAATGCCATGAGTCTACTGAAATGATCACATCCTCTAATATCCCCACTGGTTTAATTTTGGATCTGTGTGCAAGCTCCAAGATATTAGTGGTTGGTTTAATGTTTCTAAGTCCTAATGTGTTCATTGTTTTAGCAGTGATAATGTTAATGGCCACTCCCAAATCTACCAGCACGTTCAGGATTTCAACCCTTCTGTACTGTCAGAATCAGGTTCCTAGGGTCTTTGTAGTTTACAGGCATGATTTTTCCTAACATGATATCAGATAGTCTTCCCACTACATGAATGGTTAATGGATCCTTAGGTTTCCTTCCTGGTTTCTTTGAGCAATATTCTTTCAGATTTTTTGCATATATAGGTACATTCCTCATAGCTTGTAACAAGGGTATTTTAACAAAGTGATTCTGCAGTTCCCCTAGGAAGTCAAATTTTGTTTGAGGGTTTGGCTTACTCAAGGTTAATCTTTTAGGGTATGGAGGAGAAGTTAAATGACCTTGGTTAGGGATAGCTTGGGAAGGTGTCTGATTTATTACATTTTGGTCTGAATTCTCCCTCATTGTTATTCGTTCTGGTTTTGTATCCTTACCGTCAAATTGTTTTGTGATAATGGGTGAAGTAGGTGCATTTACTATCTGACCAGACCGTAAATTTATTTCATTGAGCCCTGTGGTAGAAATGCTATAGGATGGAAGGTTTAGGGTGTCTGTTTGCTGGACCCCTTTATTATTCAGATTTGGGTTAGTCTTGATAGGAAGCTAGGGTCTAATGGTTGGGTTTCCCGGGGGTACATTGGAAGGAAACTAAAGTTTCTATTGAGGCATAGGTTGAGGAAACTGTCCAGTAGGAGAGGATCCACACCAGGTTTGATTCCATGAAGGATTCATACTGGCTTGAGGAACCCATTGTTGCCAAGGGGGATACTGATATTGATACCACATGGCTGAACATGGTGCAGATTGGGGACCCATATTAAAATTTTTAAAGTACTGGGATGGGTCCTGAAACATACTTGGATTCATAGCCGGTGGTCAAGGTTTCCATGGCTTCTCTGCCCCATGAAGTGCAACTAGTATACCACGTTTCCTTCACTTTCTCCTTGGAAAACTACTTTTGGCCTAGGTAAGGAAGGACACGAACTGGTCGCGTGAGTCTGTTCACAGATTGCGCAGGCTTCCACCGTATTCAACGGGAATTCCTTCAAAGGGTGCTTCTTTTTGCACTTTGGGCAGAATATGGCCATGGTTTTTTCCAACTCCATCTACTTTTATTTTTCTTGTAGAGTGTCCATCTGGGCTGAAAGTGTGCTTAGAATATCAGTCCTTAGATTTTCTAATAGATTTCCAATCTCTACTTTTGTGACCCCTCCACTAGATGTCTTCGATGCCCGAACCCCTTGTCCACTTCTTGCAGCTCCTTGTGAACAATTGAGACAGTAATCATAGATAGTTTCAAAGTTTTCTTTCAAAATATCCCCTTTTACCGCTATATTCAGAAGTTGTAGAGAGGCTTCCCTAAGTGCTCTAAGAAGAATGATCTTTAGAATGTCCTTGTCCATGTCACTATGTTTAGACCTCTGCAATATGTATTTAAATCGTTATACACAGTCCTCCACATTTTCATCCTCTTTCTATGCAAACTTAAAGATTTATTCCTTACAATGATCTTGGTATTTATCCAAGAAAGCTTCTTTCATTCCTTCCCATGAGGTAATTGTACTCCCCCCTAGACCCATGAACCATCTCAGGGTTGTTCCCTTTAGGGTAGCAGGAAATATCTTCAATTTCTAGGCATCAACAATATAGTCATATACGCGGAAAACAATATCAAACTCAAAAAGGAATGTATCACGGTCCTTCGAAGAGAGCCCATGAAAACTAGGCAAGGCTGTTAAAGGGATGGGTCTCATTGGTGCATCACTTGTAACATTTCCATTGGGAAAATCAATGGAAGATCTTACAGGTGCCATAAATACCCTCCACTACTCACTTGGAATTTCGATTGGTTCCATAGCCGGTATCTGGAGTGATTCAACTATAGAAGGTTGCACCGCACTCCCCTGGTCCCTTGGTGACTCAAACTCTTTCAAAAATTCCTTTACCAGATCAGAATCGTTTAGTTCAACAACAGGAATTTTTACAGTGCTGCCTTGGTCTCTTGGGGATGAAAACTCTTTTAGAGGTTTTTCTTCCTAGTTAGAGTTGCTCAATTCTTCTGATCCCCTACTTGCCACTTCTTCCCCTTCTGCTGCTGATAATGATATCTCCTCCACTGATACCCTATTTATTAAATCTTCTGCTGTAGAAAGAACACCTTCTAGTACCATGGATGGCACTGGTTGCTCCATAGACTAACCTTCGGACTTCGTCTGAACCGTAACCCTAACAGCAGCACGGGACAATGCCTCAGATCTAGATTTGTCAATAATTTCCTGAATGGATGTCTTCCTTCCCAGATTCTTCCATTTCTTTGGGGGCCTTCCTCTACACCTCTTATTTGGATCCTTGTTCATAAAAATTGTGAAGAGGGTTCATCAAAGAAAATCAACAATCACTCAGGACCGGAAGTAGGATAGATGACTTCCTCCCCAGGATGAGAGAAGAGATTCAAAAAAAAAAAAAAAAAAAAAACAAAGGGAAAAGAAAAATTGAAGTTTAAGACCTAAAGCAGGTAATCACATACCCTCCTCAGGATGAGAAGTTGGCCCCAAAAAAGAGAAATAAAAGAAAACAACTGGAAATTACACTCGAGACTTAGGGTAGGGTTACAAAATACCTTCCTCAAGATGAGGGATTAATTTTTAATGAGGCAAAAAAAATAACAAAATGAAGAAGAAAGAAAAACAACATTCTATGCTCAGGACTTGCAGAAGGGTAATAAATGCCTTCCCGAAGACGAGAGATCAATCTTACAGAAAAATAGTGAAAAAGAAAGAAGGGAAATCACAAAGCACTTATGCTCAAGACTAGGAGCAGGGCTATAAATTCCATCCCCTAAGACGAGAGATTGACCCTTAGATCTATTGCAGATCCTGTTCCTGCACCTGTTAGCCTTCCCCAACAACGGCACCAAAATGTTGGTGTCTGGATATGAACAAAAATTCAGCCCTTTCTCCACATAAATTATCAACCCGAGGGTGTTAGTTATTTCAAGACTAGCAGAAAATTATATGCAGATACAAGCACGTGACCTATTTTAGCTCACAGGTTTAAATCCATAACGCACAGACCATTGCAACAACAATTAAATAAACTGCAAAATTTAAAGGGAATTTACAACAATTAGAAGTAAACTGTAAGAACAGTAATGAAATCACACTAAATCATAAAACAATGCAAGAAAGAAAGGCACAACACCTGATTAGAAGAGTGGGCCCAACTCTCTGATCAGGGCTGCGGTAAACTCACAACTTACAGAATAAACAACAAGATGTTATGCATTGAATTACTGATAAAAGAGATTTGTTACAAGATATGTAGGTCAAAGGGCTTAACCTCGATTCACAGCTCGCAGGTCTCTTTATACAAGTGTCTTGAAACCCCTAGTTCTTCTCAACAACTCCATAGTTACAAAAATACATCTTGTTACAACGACAACCTAGTTGCCCATAAAGAAACCGTGAAAAGGCTTGGAATGGCGCTAATACAAATAAGTCTGTTATCCTGTAATAGCAAATGAGAAAAACGCTGGAGATGATATGGTTTTCCTTGATTTACGACTGCAACGCTCCTATTTTAGCCAAATTTGTAGAAATATCGGGGTCAATATGGAAAAAGGTAGAACCTCCATGACGAATACTTCATTAATCAAATATCCCATGAAAGATAAGGAAAAGGGTTTTAACTCATACAATTAAGAGCAATAATTGCACAATGAGATAGAAAGATAGGGTAAAATGGGAGAGGAAAGTATGCAAATCTGGTATCCAACACAATGGTAGAAGGAAGGATAGATGAATTCAAAATTCCTCCATAAAGCTAGTATGATAAAACATCATTATAACAATTGGATATTCTCCCTTTCTTTTAATGAAAGGAAATTCTTAGTATAACACATTGATTTGGAACAAGAACTAGTATTATTCTATCATTTCTTACTTATGGATCCCATGACCAACATATCAACTATTATTCAAAGAATTACCTCTCATATCCCCAACCTTATTCATTCTGACTAGAATGAGGCCCTAATGCAAGAATTCTCATTTTCATAAGTGGAAGAGTTGGTGATGGTGATACCATAACATAAAGCTCCAAGACCCAATGGTTTAACAATAAACTTCTTTTAGGCTTACTAGCGCTTCATTAGATTTGAAGTGCATGCAATAGTTGAAGAATCTCATCACTCAAAAGGTATGGTTATCTCTTAATGCTACTTTCATCACTTTAATTCCCAAATATTGTATAGTAGATAACCCTAGTAGTTTTCGACCAATTTCCCTATGTAGTGTTTTGTACAATATCATATCATTAATCATTGTGAGCCACCTTAAACCTATGTTGAATAAAATCATCTCTTTAGAGTAGATTGGTTTTGTTGAAGGTCATCAAATCCTTGATAGAATTGTTGCAACCCATGAGGTTATCCACTCCCTAAAGAGATCTAAGATAGTCAAAATTATTAAAAAATTGGGCCTATCTAAAGATTATGCTTGCTTTCATTGTGATTACCTGCTCCAAAATCTACATGCCTTTAGGTTCTCATATTGGTGGATTGCTTGGATCAAGCACTTGATCTCAACTCCCTTCTTCTTTATTGTTCTAAATGACTCTCAACTTTTACCCCTTGAGAGGTCTTCATTAGGGTCACCCTATCTCACTCTTTCAATTTATCTTAGTAGTGGAGGGACTATGAAGATATCTTTGGACTCTCTCTCTCTCTCTCTCTCTCTCTCTCTCTCTCTCTCTATATATATATATATATATATATATATATATATATATCTATATATATACATATACATACATACATATGTATCTATATATATATATATATATATATATATATATATATATATATATATATATATATATATATATATATATATATATATGTATGTATGTATATGTATATATATAGATATATATACATATATGTATGTATGTATATATATACATATACATACATACATACATATACATATGTATATGTATATATATAGATATATATACATATATGTATGTATGTATATGTATATATATATATATACACTAATTCAATTTAAATATGAAATTTTGAAATTGCAACAACCCTCATCAAAATCTATGTAATAAAGTTAATAAAGGAAAAATAATAACCAAGGTCATGGGACACATATTCCAAGATGAAAGTTGGGAGACAGAATCCTAGTGTGGTGTTCATTTGGTATATATTGGCTAAGGAAATTGGAAAAGGAAATACAAAAGGATTTGGAAAGGAAAAGTGGCATTTATTGGCATTTATTTATGAAAATAATGGAATTTATGAGAAAAGGAAGGTGAAAGGTCACAGGTTGCATCTAAGATGTAAATGAAGAAAAATAATGGAAAATGCAGAAATTAGAGGCCTCATTGATAAAAAGGCTTCTAGGAATGAGTTGGTACATTTTGTTAGTTTAGTTTTGGAGCTCTCTCTATTTTCTCCCTCTCGCACTCTTGGACACTTAGATTTTTCTTGGAGCACTCTAGGATTGGACCAAGGACGTCAATGGAATGGAAAAAGAAGGTAAAGGGAAGCAAAGTCAAGTAAGAAAGAGCAAGATCAAGAAACTACAATGGGATTAATTGCATGTATAGATTTACATGTGTGATCTCCTTACTAGATTTTGCATGCATGGTACATGCATGTGGGTATTTGGTTCTCTTATTGCAATTGGCATGGGATTTTCTTGGTGTGATAGTGGTTTTCATCCTTATCTTTCCATTTTAGCATAACTATTGTGTGATGGTTGGTTCTCTTATTTGGTTAACTTGGATTTCCAAATGGTTTTGAAACTGAGCAAGGTGGTCTCTGAATGAAAGAACAGAAGGCCTAAGAATCCCTAGACTGGAGAAGGTGGGATTGTGGTAAAGATGAATTTTGTGTACCTTGATGGGTCTATGAATCCTCGAATAGTGAATGGAATTATATATGGTAAATCCTAAAGGTGTGTTCCCTCGATCAAGCCTAGGAATACTTGACCAACGAATGGCGGGATATATAGTATATCCTACTAGGTGGCATCTTGACTAGGCTTAAGAATCCTTGACCGGTGAATGGCAGGATATACGCTAAATAATAGAGACTAAGAGGTAGGAAAATTCCTCATGATTTAGGTGGATAAATCCAATGGAATACATGCTTTTTTAGGGCCTACTGATCTGATGGGGATTGTGGTAAAGCCTGAGGAAACCTAGATTGGTTTTTTTGTGAGTCCCACATTCATGCTTGTAATATGGCACATGGGTGATTGGCTGAAAGAAATATTTGTTTCATCCAATATATGGTTGGGTGGTACATGGAAGTCCCAGACCTGCTTGGCTTATAATTTCATTAATAAGATCTTCTTCTCCTTAGTATTTCATATGTAAATGTACTAGATCATATGTGGTTTTTATGGTTTGCATATCCAAGTTTTTATTTTTTTTGGCTATATGCTGGTTATGAGTATGTTTTATGATAGACTTCATGTATGGATCTCATCATTTTTGGATTATAAAATGAATGTATAATGAATATATTACCTAATAGGTGTTAATGAAGCTAATGTGATAAGGAAACAATGCTTCTTTACGAATCTCAGATAAGTTTGAGACCCTTTTTCTCATATCAGTTGTTATGACCTACATATTTCATTTTTGTGACATGTTTGATGAAATTCCTGTCATGGATAGTAGGGGTCAAATCAAGTACTTTCACTAGTAATTGCATTAGTAGCTCTGGGTAGTGGCCTGAGTCCTGGACCTGAAAAGTGGCTCAGAATATGGGGTCATTGGCATAGAGCTGCTTGGAAAAGCCCACAGTCATTAGCATGGCTTCTTGTGGGAGTGATTGGAAGACCTCAGTCATATGCATGGCATGGTAATTACTTTATAACAATTATTTATATTATATATATTATATATTTATATATTTAGAAATATATTTGTTTCTTTTTTTTGGTTTTTTCTTTAACTATACTTTTAATAATTAGATTTTTTTTTTTGTAATTTAACATAGATTTTTTATATTATTTTAACTAAAAAAGAGTGCAAAATAGCATTTGGTTTTCCATATTGGAAACGAGACAAGCTACAGAAATGGGTTGTCTTAATACTACTTCTATCCAAAAAAATCATTAAGTTCTTCTATTTCTTGTACCTCTATTCATCTATGTGTTGGTTGTGTATACATGGTAGCTTTCATGGTTGTAGTTGTGTCGCCATGTGAAATTTGACGGTGTCATTGATTATATGTGTCTATCATGACTATATGTCAGTTTTGCATTGGTTGTGCATGTTAATGTTTATATGTTGTATGCATACATTGACATGGTGATAGTTTTTGTGCATGAGGTCACGGTATGTGGTCGATATGGTAATGCATTGATAATTGGATAATGGTCGAAATAATGATTATATAATGTTATGATTATGTATGTACATGTATATTTCTAATCGGTTTGATCTTGCAGATGAGATATCCTCCCCAAAACTATACTGAGGTATGTTGATTATGTTATGTTTTGGTCTAGTTGACATGGTATACTTGCAGGAAAGAAATCAAAGATGACTAGCAAGATGGTAGAATTCAATTCAAGAGACCCCCCCTATGCAAAAAATGAGCAACATGGTGGTGGGAATTTTTCTGACTTAGAAGAAACATTGATAATTTTAAAGGTAGAAATAAGAAGTTGAAAGGTAGACAATGTTGTGAAACCAGCTCCAAAAATAGAAGAAAAGAGATATCGACGCCTTAGAAATAATCCACTTCGAGGGGGAAACCTCCAATACATTACATTAATGAACAATTCTAGGATGATACAAATGAAAAAAACCTCCTTCTATATATAGGAGTCCATGGGGCCACAATATAATCCTAGTGTGGCCACAATGTAATCCTAGCCGACCTAACAATAATAATGTAAGGGCACAATAATAACAATATGGGGGTTACATAGGTACAATAATAAAAATAAGGAGGGCTACACTAACATAATAAGAGACTACACTATTAATATAGGGACTTAACATGCCCCTCTCCTTCAAACAAGTGTTGTCCTCAACACTTGATTATTTCTTGATCCTTCTGTATAAAATTCTCATCCTCCCATGTGGAATATTCTAGAAGAAATTTCTTCCACTTGCTGAGATACTCTGAAATTGATCGTACTTGCCGAGTTCTTTTTTCTATGACTACTTCATAACTTCTTTCGATGTGAGGTTTATCTTCCTGTTGTTTCATTAGATTTTGCACCAAAGTTAGGTTATCCTTTGAGAGTTGGAGAACTTGTTGTTGATGATCGATGTGTTATTTCACTAATTTATCAACCATATTAGCTATTATTTGATCTTTCAAACCATCCAACTTAGCCTCCATTTATGCTTTTAAACCATCTATGTCATCTTCGGTTGCTCTTCGTATGGTCAAAATTTGTTGCACTTGGTACCGTAATTTTGATATCTCATACTGCAATTGTTCCTCTTCATGCGTCATAGTATAGATTTTTGAGGGATTAATGGGTATGGAATTATTTTTTGGAGACATTATAGAAGCTAATAGTGATAAAAATTCGAAAATATGCCCTTGGAATCACTTCAAACGACTTTTTCAAACAAACGTTATGCAATTTAAAAAACCAAATACACACCTTTTTCTTGATTTTGAGGAGCTCGATATTGAAACTGAATTATCTCTGTGACTTCGGATCTTCAATATCTGAAATTTGGACCTGAGGTAGCCCCGTGAATCTTATTTCAATTTCCATAGGTCTGACTTGATTTGGATTCTTCAAGACAAATTTATTTCCAATCTCCCACAATGACCTAATTATGGTCTGATTCAATAGAGTGAACTTGTACGGCTTTCCACGTGTCACTGTTTGCTCCTTTGGCTCTGAAATTTCTAGAGATGAAACTATAGTCCATGTCCTTCTAGTCACTTTTTACAGAATTCCAATCCAATGCTCAGAGAGAGAGTTATGAACATTTTCCCATGATCACCTCTTTGAGATGAAATTCAAGAGCCTGAAAAGGACCTAACTTCCACAGATCATATCTCCAAAACTATTGAGAACCAAGCTCTAAAATTTTGTGACAATGTTCCCTAGGCTTTTAGTTTTGCACTCTAGAAATTTCAACTTCTGAACCTTTGTGGAAAAAAATTTATAGCGAAAACTTCGCAATGACCTTTTTAAGTGAAATTCAAGAGCTTGCCAAAAGACCTAACTTCCACAGAACATATCTCTGAAAATATTGCAAACGAAGCTCTAAAATTTTGCAAAGATGTTCCTTAGGATTTTAGCTTCTAAACCTTTGTAGAAAAAACATTATAGCGAAAATTCCACGATGACCTGTTTGGAGCAGCGAAACCCTAAAATCCAAAGCTCTAATACCAAATGTTGTGAAACCAGCTCCAAAAATAGAAGAAAAGAGATATGAACGCCTTAGAAATAAGCCACTTCGAGGGGGAAACCTAAAATAATTTACATTAATGAACAATTTTTGGATGATACAAATGAACAAAACCTCCTTCTATATATAGGAGTCCATGGGGCCACAATATAATCTTAGTGGGGCCACAATGTAATCCTAGCCGACCTAACAAGAATAATGTAAGGGCACAATAATAACAATATGGGGGTTACAGGGGTACAACAACAACAATAAGGGGGGCTACACTAACATAATAAAGGACTACACTATTAATATAGGGACTTAACATGAGACAATGACATAATCATTCAGGAACACGAGAAACAAACATAATTTAATGTAGTAATCATTCAATGTTTGTCAGAATTGTAGAGACGAGGACCACTTCAGATTAGCCATGGAAAGGAGGATTGGAATATTGGGGCATATGGTGGTATATATCATGGTTGTCACTAGTCATATAGAGATGCTAGGCTCTTGGATACTCCAGATAGGAGAGGTGATGGACACAAGATTTACTTTAGTTCTAGTTCTGACAGGCACTATGATATTCCTTGTTATCATCCTTATAGGAGGAGTGATAGGGGATAATTTCCAGATGAGTTCAATAAAGAGAAGCCACCTATCTTTGATGGGTATTAGAAGAAGCTGAAAGATCCATAGGCATGGTTACTTGGGATGAATAAGTTATTTGAGCTGCATGATTACACGAAGAACATGAAGGCGATAATAGATATCTTCGGCCTCAAAGGGAATGAAAACATCTGGTAGGAAGATGTGAAATAGGTCAAAGACATCAGGACAGAAGAGTTGATTTGGCATGAATTCAAGAGACTTTTCAGAAAGGTACTACGAAAAAAAATCTAAGGAATTATATGAGCTAAATATGGGATAAATGGCAGCTGAGGAGTACACAACCAAGTTCTTAGATCTATTAAAGTATGTAATGTATTTTAAGGGTCAAAAGAATAAAGTTTAGAGATTTGTTAGTGGATTTCCATTAGCATTTAGAGATTGGATTGAGTATGATGAGCATCAGTCACTTGAAGAAGTTTCTGTGAAATTGAAGAACTATTATGAACAGTCACATCGTAAGACAAAATCTTAGCAAGGTTGGAAAGGGAAAGATAAGCCTAAAGGTAAATGACAGTCGAAAAGAACAAGAGCTCAGAATTCATAAGAGAAAGAAAATTTTGCACCTTACATGAAGTTAAACATAGTTAGATAGGGATATGGGTCACAACATGGATGGCAACAAAATACGAGTGATGGTACAGGACGATTGTAATGCTGGACATGTTGTTAGGATCATCTTAAGAGGGATTTTCTACGGAACGAGTGTGGTATGCCTCAGATTTACAATGCATGGGAAGCATAGATTATTGGGGATGTTTGGAAGAGCATTCCTTGTGTTTATGTACCATTAGATAACATGCGGGAGGATCACCAGGAATCTATTATCGAGATGGATGGTAATATTTGTGATTAAGTTGTTTCTATTTTGATTGACCTTGAATCTAATTATGGTTATGCTAACCCTGACTTGGTGTATAAGTGTGGTTTGAATAAATAAGTGCATGCAAAATCTTGGTTAATGCAGTTGGATATAGGTACAAAGAAGAGAGTTCATCATTGGGTAAGAGATTATGCATTTTAGCTGAATGTTAGGCCTATGTAAGCACATTCAAATGTATTGTCGCTGGGATCACATAGTATGCTTTTGAGTATGGATTGGTTGTATCTTCACAGGATTAAGGTGGATTTTTATGACAAGGATATTGTGCATTTGGATGAAAATGGAGAATAGAGAGTCTTATAGGGTAATAAGAAAGTAACATAAATTAGAATGGTGATAGCTATGCAGGAAAAATGCAGTCATAGAAAAAGGTGTGTGTTACTTACAATGCATATTTCTAGTGATAAAGGTAAGGAGGATTGGTATGCAGAGATATTGAGTAGGAACTTGATATTGTATCAGTTTTAGGATGAATTCCCAATAGAATTAGGGGAATTTTGAGGTCTAAATTGGGCCTCCTAATAAAATAAGTTTAGATTACAACATCAAATTTTAGAGGTAAAAAGGAAATAAATATTTTTTCAACTCATATTTTCAATTTATCTCTCTATGGTTTTACTCAAATTTTGAGTGGAAACCCTCATTGGATATATAATTTGATTCCTAATCTAAGTAGTAACCATGTTGCTTACTTTTGATGTAACCTTATACATGAAAAATGAGAAATACATGAAAAACTTGTTTGCAATCATGTTTTTTCAAGTATTTCTCATTTTTTGTGTAATAGGGTCCATGAAAAGTATGCAACATGGGTACAAATTGGATGAGGAATTAAATTTTTCATCCAACAAGTACTCCCGCTCAAAATTTGAGTAAAATGTTAGGGAGATAAGTTGAAAAAGTAGTTTTATTATTTTATTATTTTTTAATATTTTTACTTTTTTACTCCAAAAATGGTGAATCATCCCCCATGGTTGACATCATAATCTTGAATCTCATTGGTTCTTATAAATTTCATTTTAGTTGTACATTTTTCTTAGGAGACCCATTTTAGACCTCAAAATTCCCCTAATGATATGTCAGTGTTGCAGCCTCACAGAGAAGTGGACTTTTCTATTATGTTGGTACGAGGGGAAGCACCAGCACTGAAGGTACATTACAGGGTGAGAATTTCAGAGTTGGTATAGTTCAAGTTGAAATTGAAGGAAATTCTTGATAAGTGATACATTAGGCCATGCTTATCACCTTGGGGTTCATTGGTATTGTCTATAAAGAAAAAGGATGGTAATCTTAGGATATACATTGATTACATGCAGCTGAATAAGGTAACCATCAAGAACAAGTATCTATTTCCGAGGATTGATGACTTGTTTGATTAGTTGAAGGGAGAAACATTGTTCTCAAAGATTGATTTGAGATTTGGATATCATCAGGTAGACATCAAATAAGAGGATATCTACAAGAAAAATTTCCAAGCCAAGTATGGACATTATGAGTTTGTTGAAGTTTGATTTGGTTTGACTAATGCTCCAACTACTTTTATGTGCTTGATGAATAGTGTGGTGCATCCTTATCTGGAAAAGTTTGCTATTGTGTTCATTGATGATATATTGATATATTCTAATAATGAGCAAGAACATCGTGGACACTTAGCAACAATATTGAGATTTCTGAGAGAGCATCAGTTATATGCTAAGCTCAGTAAGTGTAGCCTCTTTCAGAAAGAAGTACCTTACATGGGGCATGTTGTCTCCAAGGAGGGCATAATGGTGGATCCAGAAAAGATAAGAGCTATCATGGAGTGGAAAATGCCTACAAATGTGGATGAGGTAAGATCATTCATGGGACTAGAAGGTTACTATAGGAGGTTCATCAGAAACTTCTCTCACATTTCATATCCTATCACATCATTACTATAGGAGGTTCATTAGGCACTTCTCTCATATTGCATATCATATCACATCATTACAAGGGAAGTAATAAATTTGATTGGATAGAGGAATGTGTAGCTATTTTTGAACAATTGAAGTAGTTTTTGACAAATTCTCTAGTGTTAAAGATTGAAGATCTAGACAAAGAGTTTGTGGGGTGTACATATGCTTGCAAGAGAGGGCTTGACAGAGTCCTTATGGTGGAAGGACTAGTAGTGTGCTATGATTCATAGAAACTGAATGAGAAAGAGAATAGTTATCTGACATGTGATCTTGAGTTGGAAATGATCATACACACATTGAAGATGTGGAGGAAAAATATTTTTGGTAGGAGGTTCGTATTGATGAGTGATCATAGTGGATTGAGATACTTGTTTGACCAACTGAATCTGAATGTCAGGCAAGCTAGATTATTGGCCACGATTAGTGAGTTTGACTTCAAGATCAGGTACATCAAGGGTAAATATAATAGGGTTGCAAATTCTCTTAGCAAGCATATAAAGGTAAATGATATAGAATCTATGAGTTGTTATGGCACATACTTACATGATCGGATCTTACAGGAAGGAAAACATGATGAAAGGTACATGGAGCTTAGGCATAGGCTACATCAGGGTACAGGTGATCAGGATGTGGACTATCGTCTCAAAACGAATACTTTGGTTAGATTTAGGGACAATATTTATGTACCAGACAATAGTGAGATGAAGCAACTTATATTGAGACAATTTCATGAAAAAATGTATTCAGGTCACCGAGGATACTAGAATACATTGACAATAGTGAAAAAGTTTTATCATTAGATGACCTTGAAGAAGGAAGTGGTAGATTTTGTGGCTATATGTTTGGATTGTCAATAGGTAAAAGAAAAATTTAAGAATCTAGGTGGACTACTATAGTTGATTTTGATTCCACAATGGAAGTGGGAGGCCATTTCCATGGATTTCATCACAAGTTTTCCGTGGACATCTAGACAACATGATTCCATCATGGTTGTGGTGGACAAGTTGACAATGGTAGCACACTTCATTCCACTGAAATTATGTATTCAATTGTTGATGTAACACAGATATTCATCAAATATGTGGTGAGGTTACATGGTGTTCCAAGGAAAATTGTGTTAGAGAGGGATGCTAATTTCACTTCCAAGTTTTGGAAGGAGCTCTTTTTACGTTTGGGGATAAATTTGGCCTTCAAAACAACTTATCATCCACAGATAGGTGTAAAAAAATAAGGGTCAATAGGATATTGGAGGAAATGTGGAGGATGTATGCGATGCATCAACATAGGAGATGGGAGGAGTACCTTACAGTGGTTGAGTTTTCTTACAACATTGGTTATCAAAAGTCACTGAGGATGAGTCGGTTTGAGGCACTCTATGAGTGGATTTGTAATACTCCCATTAGTTGGAGTGATCCAGTGAACATGGTGTTGATAAGACTGGATATGTTGGCATAAATGGAACATGAAATGTAAGTAATTAAGAAGAACCTAAAGGTAGCACAGGATAGGAAAAAAATGTATGCATATAAAATATATAAAAGGTAATGCAATAATTTTCAAATTTATGGCTCTCTATCTTATTGAGTGACCCATAATCTAGTGGATCGAAAAGCATTGGCAACAAGAAAGAGACGAAAAGATAAAAATAGCGTCAAAGTATTTTTTTCACAACCATCTTCAACAACCTTGAGTACAAAAACAAGGTTCTTCAAAATATACCCTATATTTCAACATTATTTGGTTATACATGTGATTTTGGATCGAAGGATTTAGCTCAAATAAATATTACTAGCTTCATTATTTTGGATTAGATTATAATTGTTGCTTCAGTAATTTGGGGCCACGAGATAATTGAAGGAATTAAAAATGTAGTGGATATATTAGTAGTGATTTACAAAACTAAAAATCAAGGAAGATACACTTTTTATGAACATATATGTGTGTACATGAATGTATCTAAGTTCTATCTATCAAATATTTGTCTCAACTATGAACATAATCTATGGAAAGATAAAATGTAACGATTTATGAAACTTAGAATCAAGGAATATACATTTTTATGCACCTATATGTGTGTACATGAATGTATATGTGCTCTTGCTGGAAACTATTTTCCTCAACTATGAACATAATCTATGGAATGATAAAATAGATTATGAGCATATAAAATTTGAATGAAAAAAAAATGCAAGGAACACGGTTATTTATAGAAATAGTTCCCTCTAAATATTCCCTCACAACCCTCAAAGGCATAATAAAAAAATGATCATTATAAGTTCGATTCAGTAACCTATAGAGGGAAATCAACCTAAAAGTAAGTAGGAGTGTATATGAATACATAACACACAAAAAAAAATACATTTTAAAAAACTAAGATGCAGTTTCAATTCTAGAGGAAAAAACAAGGCCCAAAACCCAGTTCTGATTCTAGAAGAAGAGGTTCAAGTCATTTATAGATCATATATCAAATGGTAAGATATTCTTCATTAACACTCACAAATTAATTCAAATCCAACTACATCATCTCTTGGTGTTAAAAAAAGTACCCCAAAAGAAAAAGAAAAAACGTTTTAAGGAATATAAATAAAGGGAGGAAAATAAATAAACAACTAATTACACAATTCAGTGAAATTTTAGTAAGCTCAAGAGGGATAGCTCTAATGATAAAATCCTTCCAACCTACACCAAAATTATTAATAATTTTTTTTTCATGTAACATGAGAGGCATGAATGGAAATTCAAAACAAATATTTCTCAAAAAATAATTTCTCATGAAAGCCCAACCATAGTCGTGATTCAAGAAACAAAAATCTTAGGTGATCATATTTCCAAAATAGTTAACCTAATTTGGAGAGGATTTCAATCAATAACAACTGATGAAAAAGGAGCCTTGGGGGGATATATCTTTTGTGTAACCCCATTGGAGTCATCTTATTAGAATTATTATCAACTTAAATGACTTTTATAATGAAATTTTGGTTGATTGGTTCTATAAACCATGGGTTTATCACCAACTTGTATAGCCCCAATTTATAGGGAGACAAAATGTTATTCCTGCAAAGTATATAAAAGATTCATTGAAAACTATAAGATCATTATTGGATAATATGAGGAGGCCTCAATATCATAAAATTCTTAAGCTAATATAATGGGGGATCAAAAAATTAGATAAGGACTTAGTCTATTTAAAGGATATTATATACACTATAAAATTTATAGTTCATGATACTATGAACGGAATCTATACTTAGAATAATAAAAATGCGGGGAAAACTTGAGTAGGTTCTCATAATTACCATTTTATTCTTTCAGAATCCTTAATGTTGAAATATTTGATGGCATAAGTCTCTATATTATTAGGGTGTGGCTTAGATCGTTAGCCTATAAGTTTAATCTTGGACTAGAAAGTGTTGGGTGTGTTTTATATTCTTTCAACGACTAGAAGCAAAGGGTTAGAGGGGGAAAGTAGCCCTCCTACACTTGCGCTGGGTGTAGCAAGGGGGTCACAGGGGGGCAACAACCCCCCTATTGGGGTCTAGATCAATGCCCCGAGAATTTGTTTTTTGGACCCTGTATTAGGTACTGGGTAGACTTTCCTATGGTTTTGTGCATGGATTTTTCACATGGTTGTATCCAGGTGGATATTGGTGGCCTCTCACATATTCCACTTGGACCCCCACCATTTTTTCTTTTAGTTTTGCAGTTTCCTTAATTGTAGCACAATTTACTATTTTTGGAAGTTTTTTGGGTCGTGAAATTTCGGATCTGTTTTGAGGCCCTAAACGACGTTCTTTTGGAAAATCACCTGTGGAAATTTTAAGTCTTCAACTTTACATTCGTTGTCAATAGTTTTAGTCCACTAATAGATATTTTTAACGAGGTATCATGCGCGTCAAACAAAGATCATATGCCAAAGTTACGGCCTCTGGAAATTGATGTACCAGTTTACCCCAATGGGGCCCATAATTTGGTGTTTCATCACCTAGGGTTAGGTTTTTAGATGTTTAGGGTTTTTCATTGTTTCTCAATAATAAAAAGGCTTTCGGGCCTCATTGTAACACATTTCAGAGGCATGTAGCTGCCACACCTCTTCTCAGAGAAAAGCTACCATCACCCTAACTACTTTATGTCCATTCTGTCTGTAAGCATATTTTAGTTGTTTGATATTAATGAAATTAAGTTTTATTTCTGCTGTATCTTTGTGTTTATTTTTATTTCTATATTTTATTGTGTTCCTGCATAAATCTAGATCAGCGGTATCAAAGTGTTCTACTCTTTCTCAATCCTTCTTTGAATGTCCCCAACAAGGTTAGGGTATAAGGAGTTAGGGCTCAAACTGGTTGAACCTTTGCAAGATCAACCTCACAAGCCCTGACAATCACCCATAGGGGAAGAAAATAAATACAAGGGAGTATGAGATCCTATCAAAATATTTCTCGAGGAGGCCCTCGAGAATCAAAGGAATGCAATGATGGATAATTTTTCCCAGATCCTTCAACAACTACCCACTGACAGTGCATCTACATCCAACAGCCACTCTAGAGGCGCCACTCCTTTCAGGGTACAAGTCAACTTTGATATTCCTATATTTATTAGAGGAAATCAGCCTAAAAGTGGTATTCTAAGGAAAAATAATAAAATAATAGTTAAAATAATAAAATAACAGTTATGAATTTTGGAGGGAAAACAAGAAAACTACTTTTTTTTTAATTGTATTTTTGGCTCATCTCCTTATCCATTTACTCAAATTTCAAGTTTAGAAACTCATTAGATGTGAAATTAAATTCCACATCCAATGTGAACCCATTATGCATACTTTTGAGAAGACCCACCTGGATGAAAATTCCAGATACATTAAGAATTGTGTTAAAATATGTTTTCTTAATTTGCATTGTTTTTTTATCAAGGTGCGTCTTCTCAAAAGTATGCATAATGGGTTCTCGTTGGATGTGGAATTTAGTTACACATCTAATCACTACCTAAACTTCAAATTTGAGTAAACCTATAAGGAGATAAGCCAAAAATATAATTAAAAAAAAAAAAATTTCTTCTTTTCCCTCCAAAATATTTACATGTACCTCTTTTTAAATTTAAAGAATTTTGATTGGTTTACATATTATGACATGGAAATTACATGAAAATTTCATGGGTGCTTTTAGGCTGAAATTTCCTCTAATGTGAAGTCCAGATAGATGAAGACGCCGTAGATAGATGGTTGAATTTGTTGGAAGTTTATTTCTCGGTCCATGATTTCTCCGACCGAGAAAATATTACTTTTGCACTCCTCAAAGCTACCCCCCATTTCAAAGACTGGTGGGAAACCCACCATGAGAAAAAGGATGAGAGGGGACCCTCTCTGTTCTCAGCAAACTCCATAGATGGTTTGAACCGGATAATAATAATAATCAATCCTAGCCCGAATTGTTTGTAGGGGAACCCTAAAATCTATGGATCTTCCTATGTTTTTGATAGATAAATTTTATTCTTCAGGGAGGGGAGAATATTTATTGTAGATTCAATATGATGATTAGATTTTATCCTCGAAAGAAGGGTCTTTCTTTTTCACTCTTCTACGGGGATTAAAAGCTTAATTTATTAACTTATTGGATAGGGACTGACGGGGCTCGAACCCGCAACTTCCATCTTGACAGGGCAGTACTCTAACCAATTGAACTACAATCCCAATACACTATAGTTCACCTACTATTGGATCATATTTATTATATGATAGGTGCTAGATAGATCATATAGATTATGTGAGTGCTAGGCCGATGAAATATCTTATCCTTCTCTTTCATTTTTGAAATGCATCCATTCATTTGGAATTGGGCATCTACGATATGAACATATATCGATGTCGGGGTTGAATAACCAATTATCTTTTCATTCATGATTGGCATGAAGATAACCATACCGATAGATTGGTATTCATGATATTCATTGGGTCGAGCTGGATTTGAACCAGCGTAGGCATATTTCCAACGGATTTATAGTCCGTCCTCATTAACCACTCGGGCATCGACCCAAGAACAAGAAAGTAATTGAAAGTCTTTAGGTTAAGATACCTAATGAATGGATCATGGTACCCCTAGGGGAAGTCAAATCCCCGTTGCCTCCTTGAAAGAGAGATGTCCTGGGCCACTAGATGATAGGGGCCACCAATCCAATCTTTATAATATGAAAGTGCTTAGGAATTTTTCAATAGTATGACCAGAATTATGGGTTTCCTCAAAAAAAATTTTCAATAAACTTGCCTATCGAGAAAATGTAGTCTCTCCATAAATAACTTATTGCAACTAACAACTAAATTTTTTTTTCCAGGATTTGAGAAAGGGATTGATCGTGATTTCGAACCTGTCCTTTCCATGACTCCTCTTAACTGAAAAAATAGATCGAACCAGATGGAAGATAAATCGATTCAATTTCATTACATTTATCTCCCATATCGGCAGGATAGGAGTATTTTAAAATACTCTCTTTCCAACTGGATCCTTGAAGCTCGGATATATACAGCTGAGCTATTCTCTTTTTTTTTTTTTATTGGACCGGACCAATAAATGTGATTATTGAAAAACAACAGGAGAGAGAGGGATTCAAACCCTCAATAGGTTTTTTTAATATACCAGTTTTCATGACCGAAGCCATCAACCACTCGGCCATCTTTCCCGGGGACAACTTCTATTCTACCCCCTCAGATAATCCCTAACTATAAGCATAAGTTCGGGTCGATACCAACTATCATTTGCACTACCCATAGGGGTAGTCTCAGTCTCACTTAGTAATTTATTTTGTATCCGGTCATTAAGTTCAATTTTTTCTATATATCTAACTCGTGGAATGCGTCTTATTCCTGTAGATCCCATCAATTGTCTCTTCACTTTTTTGAAGAGAATCAATTCTCTATTCAATCCTTTCACCCACTTGAAATTCATTCTGAGATGACGTCATGGAAAAATATTACCCCGTGGGGAGCTATGATGGAAATACATGCAATGGACCACGTTGTGGTAGTAAAGGGATCAATATGTGCACAAGGTGACAAATTTGTTCCATAACCTGCACATAAAGCTGGGTGTTAAAGATTTAGAGAAACATTTTATGCTCAAGTACCATATCTGTTTACACAAATACATTCAAGAGGAAATTAAGTTCCTCAGCATTACCTCGCTTGGCATGGCATATCGATATGCTACCAAGATCGAGAAGAAGTTTAGGAAGAAGAAGTGAGACTTTGGATCTATGAATCCGAAGCCAGGGAAAGGTGCCCCTGAACCATAGAACAAGGTGAAAAGCCAAGGTAGGGTGACTCAGAAAAACACCACAAAGCCAAAGAAGGACACAAGGAAGTGGTGTGAATTTTATAATAGCTCCACTCACGACATAAACGAGTGTCAAGCCAAACAATCTCTGGTGGTTGAAATGAAGGAATTCGAATCAGATGCATGTTTTGATTCTGAGTTAGAACCAAATAAGGGGAATGATAAAGGGAAACAGATCATTGGTGTGAAACCCAATGCCACCGTTTCCACCACTAAGCTGCAGAGGGAGGAGAACAAGGATCGAGAGGAGGGGGAGTGCCTCTTCCATTCCTATATGTGGGTGAAGGGTTATCCAATGCAATTCATTATCGATAACGGAAGCCAAAAGAACCTGATTTTAGTAGAGGTCATGAAGTGCCTTGACCTACTGACCACAATGCACCCATAGTCATATACCATCAGGCGGCTTCACCAAGGAAGATATCTCCATGTCGACCAATAGTTCCACCTTCCGTACAACATCAAGACCTTTACGGATGAGGTACTATGTTATGTTTCTCCTCTTGACATGTTTGATGTATTATGAGGTCAACCATACTTTTTGAAGTGACATGTTGTGTATGAGTCTAGGCCTCATTCTACTATTATTACTTTGGGAAATAAGTTGTGCAGAATATCGGAAGTAGTACTGTCTTTCGCCATCTCTTTGAGTATTGCAAAGAAATGTAGTAAGATTATTTCCCAAACCATGAAATTTGTTTTCATTACGATTTTCCCATAGGGAAAGAATAATATTGTGGCCCTAGCCTCCAAACAGGGCTCCCCTACGCAACAGGAGAAAATGGAAAAAGTCGTGGAGGAATACAAGGAATTTTTCTCCTCACCCATAAGGTTTCCTCTACACTTTCAGTTAAGAACTCCATTGATCTGAACTAATGGGTGAATCTATTGACGTTTTGTTCTAGAGAATGATGAAATCAAGAGGCATATCTAAGAGCTATTGCAAAAAGGGCAGATGAGGCCAAGCTCCGCACATGTATTGTATGAGGCTATTAAAGAAACCATATTTATTGAATATATCCAACACTTCCATGATATCTTCGAGAAATCCAATGCCAAGTGCAAGTAGCGACATGATAAACATCAGGTACGAGACAAGTTCCAGGTGGGCGATAAAGTTTGATTGCATTTTTAGAAAGAACGCCTAATCAGAGCTCATCGAAAGCTAATACCACTCTGATATGGGTCTTTCACCATTATCAAGGTTGTGAGATACAATAAATTTGAGCTCAGCATTCCCCAATTCCTTTTCCAACACCTAGTGTTCAATGTTGATTACCTTCTGCCATACTTTCCACCATTACTGGTCACATCTAACATTGCAAAACAACTCACACCAACAGAGTTAAACGCAGACTACATGGAGCAAGCCACAATTGATCGCATCATGGACACATAGATCATAAACACTCAAAAACAAAGGATCGAACTATATCAGGTTATGAAGTCAGGACAACTCCTTCACCAGGGTAAGTGGCTCACGAGGGACCCAATTTAGCAGAAGTTTCCTCTTCTCATGGAGGAACTCAACGCAATGGGGACCATTCATTCCTAAGGGGGAGGAATGATCCAGGTGGATATTGGTGGCCTCCTTCCTATTCCACTTTGACCTGCACCATTGTTTCTTTTATTTTTGCAGTTTTTTTTAATTGTAGCACAATTTACAATTTTTGCAGTTCTTCGGGCCCTGAACTTCCAGAGCCATTTTGAGGCCCTAAATGAATTTTTTTTGTAAACCCACCATCAGCGAATGTGATTTTTTTACTTGATAATAATTTTTAGTAGTTTTAGTCCTTAGATAGATATTTTTATTGAGGTATCGTGCACATCAAACGAAGATCGTATGCCAAAGTTACGACCCTGGGAAATTGATGTACCAATTTACCCCAACAGGGCCCATAGTTTGGTGTTTCATCTCCTAGGGTTAGGTTTTTGGATTTTTATGGTTTTCCATTGTTTCTCAATAATAAATAGGCCTTCGAGCCTTATTGTAACACAATTCAGAGGCATGTAGTGACCACATATCTTCTCAAAGTTAAGCTACCATCGCTCTAGCTAGTTTATTTACATTATGTCTATAATCATATTTCAGTTGTTTTATATTAATTAAATGAAGTTTTATTTCTACCACATCTCTACATTTATATTTATTTATATATTTTATTGCGTTCCTGCATAAATATAGATCATGGTCTTGGGCATGATGGTTTTCTGCTCATGGTATTTTGTAGATCCAGTCAAGGGAACTATGGTTATGTTCTAATCCAGGGCTAATGGATTTGGGTTTATGAATTCTTCGACATGTATATATATGTGCTGTAACACTAAAAGGAAAAACTGAAAAATCAAGCTGGTAGTTCCGATTTGGGATCCAGGGGAAAATCCCTCTGTATATCTATTTTATGTTTTATGCTCTCGCTATTGTTTATTTTCTATTTTTAAGAATTAATTTGTAGATAATTTCTATACAGGGTTAAAACATACATTTGGTTTTAGATTTTTTTTGGCTTCAAGAGGCACCATTGCTACTAAGGGGCTTTTTTCTCGGGGCTGTGGTAGACCCTGTTCAGTGGGAGATCTGCAAGATCGATTCTTGAGGTAAAATAATATGGTGAGTAGTGGATAGATATAGATCGATATATTTAATGGTCAAAGTGTTGAGTTGTGGAAGCTCTAGATGGAGGAACTGTTGGTGGATAAAGATCAGTGGATCGTTGTAGATCTGTGTACTAAACCAATGACGATGTCAGATGAAGAATGGGAAAAGCTGGATTGGAAGGAAAAAAGAACAATATGCTTGTGTATCTCAGATTCAGTATTGTTGAATGTATCTAGGGAAGATACAGTGAAGAATTTATGGGTCAAGTTAGGGATTTTGTACCAATCTAAGTCTCTGGTGAATAAATTGTTCCTGTGGAAAAAGATGTATAACCTGAGGATGAAGGATGGAGAATCGGTGACAAAGAATCTAAATTCCTTCAATACTATGGTAAGTCAGTTGTCATTTGTTGATATTAAAATATTAGATGAAGATACGTGGATAAAATTTATGTGTTCTCTACCATATTTGTGGGATAGTTTGGTTATTGCAATAGGTATTAATACAACTACCTTAAATTTTGATGAAATTGTCTCAGCCTTTCTGTCGGAGGAAATGAGACAGAAAAATATGGAGGGCCAAAATGGAGATTCCTTATCTATACGAGGAAGGTCCCAAAAACATAATTTTTCTTTTTTTCCAGTTGGAGATCTAAATCTCCAGGAAACCCTGTAAAGGTGTGCTGGAAATGTGGAAAGGAAGGGAACTTCAAAAAGTATTGCAAATTTAAATCTCCTACGAAAGGAAATGGATTTGATAATGCTCCTTCTTCACATGTGAAAACCATCTCAGATGAAGGTGGGGATGTGTATTTGGCTTCTTCTTCAAATACACATGTAGATCATGAGGCATGACTGATTGACTTAGGTGCATCCTTTCACTTCATTCCCCGAAGGGAGTAGTTCTGTGAGTATGAGAAGTATGATGGTGGTTATGTCTTCTTAGGGATGATAGGAAGGAAAAAATCATCAGATGTGGAAACATCAAGCTGAAGCTACAATGTGGAAGGATTAGAACACTTCTTGATGTTCTGCATATTCATGCATTGGCCAAAAACCTGATTTCTATAAGCAAGATGGATAATGCAGATGTAAAAAAATGTTCGAGAAAGATACCTACAAGATGGTTTGGGGATCACTGGTATTAATGCAGGGAGTTTGGATTGGAACTTTGTACAAGCTTATGGGTAGCACTATTATAGATGGGTGCAACAATTATGTGGTTCCTGAAAGTGGAGCAGAAATCCTAGCGGTATTTAGAGAAAATACCATGCTATGGAATCAAAGGCTTGGACATATTGAGGAGAAGGGCCTTCAGATACTAAATGGTAATGGTATGGTAGAAGGTATGTCTAATTTCTCTATGTATTTTGATTTCTCTGAAAATTGTGTATATGGGAAGAATAATCAGGTGAGTTTTCCTTTTGGTGCGAAGAGGGCAAACAAGATATTAGAGCTTGTGAACAGTGATGTGTTTGGACTTGTGTCGATTTCATCACAGGGTAAGTTTGTGTACTATGTTTCATTCATAGATGAATTATCTTGTGGTATAAATATAATTTCTTTGGAATATTTAAATAATTTAAGGCCTTGGTGGAAAACCATACTGAGAAAAAGATAAAGGTGTTGAGGACAGATAATGGTGGAGAGTTCTGCAAGAAGGAATTTGAAGAGTTATGTAAAAAGTGTGGTATAGCATGATAGAAGACTACTCCATAAACACCTCAGCAAAACGAAGTTGAAAAAATAATGAATAGAACGCTGATGGAAAAGGAAAGAAGCATGCTTTGTGGTATTGGGTTATGACAAGAATTATGGGTAGAGGTAGTGGAGATTGCATGTTACTCGATTAACATATCACCTTCATCAGTGATGGAGGATAAGACTCCACATGAGGTATGGATTGGTAAGAAATCCTCTATTTCACATCTAAGGGCATTTGGATGTGATGCATATGTACATGTTCCAAAGGATAAAAGGACCAATTTGGATAATAAATCTGGAAGGTTTATCTTTATTGGGTATAAGTATGGTTTAAAAGGTTACGAGTTTTGGAACCCAGAAACAAGGAATGTTGTATAAAACTGAGATGTGGTGTTTAGAGAGGTGAAAGATGTTATTAAACATGAATTCCTACCAAAGGAACCTAAGAAGATAGAGTTTGAGCTAAAGAAGGAAGAATCAAACTCTACAACGGAATAAGATTCATAAGAGGAAAAGCCACAAACTCCATCTGTGAGAAGACTAGTTCGAGAAAGAAGGCAACCAGAAAGGTATAATTCATATGCTTTCTGTTCAAAATTTTCTTTATATATCACTGATGATGATCCCAGAATTGTCAGGGATGCATTGGATATAGAGGATGGAAAACTACATAAGGAGGCCATGCTTGATTAAATGGCATCCTTGAAAAAGAATGAGGCATGGTATCTAGTGGAGTTTCCGGTTGGAAGGAAGCCCATTGGGAGAAAATGGGTGTTTAAGAAGAATATGAATGCAAAAGGAAAGCTGGAGAAATAGAAAGCTTAATTGGTAGCTAAAGGTTATTCCCAGGTGTTGGGAATTGATTTTGGTGATATTTTTTCTCTTGTTCGCAAGGTTACTTCTATTGTATTACTTTTATTTGTCACAACTGCATTTGATTTTGAGGTAGAGTAGATGGATGTGAAGACAAAATTTCTTCGCAGGGATTTGGAAGAGGATATCTACATGAAGCAACCTAAAGGCTTTGTAGTTGTTGGGCAGTTTAATTATCGAATTAAGCCTCTCAATATTAATTATGAATCTAGGAGTTGTAAATGTGAGTTGTACTGCATCATGGCTCAGGTTAATGGTCAGAGTATAAATATTTACTTGTAATGATAAACTAGGTACTGGAATGAAACATACATTTGTTGGTAAATAAATAATCTAGAAAAGGGGACCTACTTAACCAATTTTATCAAGAAAACTCCATACTGCAATTAAACTGTAAGGGAATACAAATAAATCCTCAATCACATAACATTCTAGCACTAGAATTCCACTTTTTAAATCTCCTATGATATCTTGAAAACCTTAACCTATTTTCTCCTTTCACTAACTTGAAACTAACACTTGAAACTAAAACTTAAGATAACCAAAAAAACACACACATTATCCTAAAAATAACTTCAAACCTTAAACTAACTAGAACTACTCTTGATAACAAATTCAAGATTCCAAATTAACAAAAGACAATTCTAACTATTGCTAAAAGAAAACTACTTTGTTTCATGTAAAAATAACACTTAAAATATCCTATTAAAAATCGCACTACAAATAATATATGATAACCCTTCAATTCAAAGATTTTAATCTAGATGAAATAAAAACAAGCTTACTCTTCAAAATCATGTAACTTAATAATGAAAACTAAATCAAAATCATGTAACTCAATAATGAAAACTAAATCACTGCTAAATGCACAATCAAATCCGCACTCACACTTGCTCTAAAGAAATTATTATACTATGAAAAAAAGAAAGATTCTAATTAAAAAGAGATTTAATTATTAAGTGAAGTCTCGGGAAGCATAAACAAATTAAATGATCATTAAATCCTACAAACATTCAAAGAGATTATGTAATGCAAACCATACTCAAACTCAAAGCATTAAAATATATTGTAATTTTGATCACTGAGAAACCATTGTATCCTATGCTCCCATTAAATTCGTATAATGTTATATTACAGTTCTAAAACACTGATTATGTAATGAATAATAATTATTTAGTCCATTAATTTTCATGATGCAACGATGACTACAATGCTTTGGAATTGAACCACACCTACCACAAATTCACACACCAGAAATAGGAAACTTATAACATAAAAATCACGAACACATCTAATTAACTTATGCTGGTTGATAAGCTTAGCTCCAGAGGTGTGGGCCCTCCCATGCCTAGAGTAAGACGACTTACTGTAATGGAGGAAAGGTTTGAAAACATCAAAAACCAGAATTCAAAATTAATCATGCAAAATTTCTTTTTCTCACAACATCACTTGAAGGTGATCATGTATTGTTAAGAAAACATTGAGAAATCAATTTACAAAAATCAGGCACAATGATTGTGGTTTACACACAACAATTCCTCTATCTATATTACATTTCTTTGCAAACTCGATATCGATTCCACATTTGAGAAATTCGACCTTACATCTGAGAAATTACGCTCTCTACATCTGAGAAATTCAACATTTTATTCCCTGTCAGTCCCATTTCGTCCAGGTGACGTGCTCACGTACCCCCCCCCCCCCCCCCCCCCCACACACACATCTTAGTGCATAGCTTCTACTTTATAGCAACAACATTGCTCTAATTAAAAATTGATGGTTGCATATAATACAAATTTAGGATATTTGTTTAATACAATCAATTAAATGAGGAATAGGCAGATTATTTTAAATCTTAGCTCCTCGAAATAATTTGATCCCCGTGCCTTGCTGGCAGAGACAACGCACATACAACAAGCTTCATTTGCGTGAGAACAATTTATGTTGCAACAAACAGGAAAAATATGCCATTGTTGTCGCCGCGCATTCCAGCGGATGAGGTCGGCTAGGGCACCTACAAACCCGGAACCCACATGCGTTGTTGGCTCCAGATGTTTGTGTGACAAGAGCTACGTAGTTGTATGCTTGACTGCAAACCCAACTTCACTGCTTCAAAAGAATTAATATGGCCAATCGTAAATGAGATCCATAGTGACATAGTCATGAATGAGAGGGAAGTATTGTGCAGTATCGAGCTAATTCCTTCCAGTTGGATTTTTTGTGAATAACCTATGGTTCTCCATTCTCCAACACCTGCACCAAGTGCTCGAACACAACCTCACAGAATAGTGAGAAGCTGTCCTTTCATCAACAATTGCCCACAACAATGGATGCTTCCTTTGGGTAGAGATAGGATGCATGAGGAAGAACAGTGCGAGACATTTTGAATTGATCATATCCTAATATTGGCTGAATATGAAGAGGGTTTGAAAGCTTCAAGTCCAAGTCCTTGTCTCCAAAACCTGTATTTATTTGCGTGGAAAAATAAAAAGATGCGGCCACTTATAATGTGTAATCAATAAAGTTTTTTTTTTTTACTAATGCATACAAGTTTCCTGGCATATAAATCTTCGTAAATACCATCTTCTCCCTCTTGAATTTTTACCAATAGATTTATACTAAGATGGTTGCATTAAACAGCTACACCATTACAGGAAACAATGCCCTTGGCTTGTGATTTCAATGTCGGCTGAAATAGATGAATGAACCTCTATTTTATCAAAGTGAATTCCATCATCAATGAGTACTGTAGAAATATTGACAGCACCAAAGCACTTTAAGAAAATATTCTCTAAGCCCAAGGAGTTGTGGTATGCCTCAATACCCTCTATAATAAGAGAAAGTGTCCCATCATAATCTAGAAAGACTACAATACACTTTCCTTTTGTTGATGCTAGAAATATTATCAAACATTCTTAAAGTTGAAGGACGATCCACTGTCCATGAACCATAAGCTTAGTTTTTCCAAGGATAGAGAATATGCTAGCACCATTCTTATCAAAAAGGTTTCATGAATTCATTCTCAAACTATAATTTGAAGATCAAACTAGCTGAATATGGTTCATAGGCATGTTGCTGTAGGTATGCCAATCATGATGTTGATAATTCATCGATGGAAGATATTTCAAAAGCCTAGTTCTTTATGATGGAATTTGGTGCATAACCCATGACTGCATTATCTGGCCAATTGAAGGTTTTGAAAAGCTTTGCATTATGCAGCGTTCCTAAATCCGTACTCAAATATGGTGCTGCTTCTATGCATGAACTTGTACTCAAATGTATTTCAAGAAGCATTGCAGCACTGCTGGTGCTCGACTTATTCGCATGCCATCATGAAAACCTATTATTAATGATATTATTACACAAAACACTTATTCAATTTAATTAATAATAAGAATTTATAATTTAATTCTAAATGCCTCTAATCATCAACTTAATAATATACAAAGGAATAAAACACTAGGTACAATTAGAAAATTATCTAATAAAAATCATAAAAACATGGACATAAATGCAGCTCAAAATCCCCCCACGTTGAACTTCTTGCACGTCCTCGTGCAAGACAAAACTATAAGATGGTGAAATAAGGTGGGGAAAATGTCAGCAATGATTTTAGCAAGTAAGGATGAAGATTCTTGATGTATTGTAATGCATTCGTTAGGCCGAAAAATTGGTATTACTATTACTTTACCAGCTAAAATCATGTGGAATGATTAGGTACCAAAAGTAAACATTAATGGAGAAAATAGTGTTGCACATACCTGTCACCTTGTACCATATTTTGTTTTTGTCCAAAGTCTTATGATAAGAATCAAATTTCACTAAAGAGGTGAAATTTAAAAAAAATACTAACACAATATTCCTGCACCTACTATAATAATCTTGTACCCAGGTCATGCAACACATATTTAGAGGCAACTACAATCAATACGCATTGTCAATAACCAACACAGTGTGAGTAGTCATCATTGAGTAATTCACCACTCTGAATACCATGAGAATTAAAGTGAGTTATGATATCAATCAACAAACTCTTTACTGAACACTCTAAATTACGTTGTTATCCAAATTGAAAACTAAATTTCCTCTTAATCTAGTACAAAGAATTACCTTCCATAAGGGTACCACATCGTTAAATATTATTCAATTTTTTAAAGATATAACTCAATGCATCATGTTAAAATAGTCTTAAATCCATTGTCCAAGAAAAAGTATGGGTTTCAGGGAAAGAGAAGGATAACCAAGCAAATCATAGTATGCAGTTAACTTTAATACCACAGACATGGCCTTGCTGCTCGTAGGTGTCCATAACCTCGACACAATGTCTTTTAACCCAACGAAATGTCTGTGTCCCCCTTACTAGGCATGGATTCAAAGTTAGCTTATTTGACTCTTTAGATGAAGGCCACTGTTCTGGCTTGGTAACTAGCTGATGGCAATGCCACTCATAAGAAGTAACACAAATGAATAGGCCGACTCATGATGAAACCTCCTATCTTCCATATTTTTGGCTGAAAACCATTACTCTCGCTTCGTGACCAGTAGAAGTAATGTCATGCATGTTAGGCCTCATGATCGTGGTAGGTTAGCTCATCACAAGACCTCCTATCCTTCCATAAATCTTTGTAAGCTCTGATTATGATTAACCTTAAAGGTTACTTAATAAGTGGGGTGACAAATCTACTCCTTACGAGTATAAGATGGCGTGAAAAGTTTTTAATGACTAATCATTGCTAGATATTTCCTTTACCCTAAAGACTTATTAAAGATATCCCATAAAATGATTGAAAGATTCTTTGAGTTAAGAATGCTAGTGTTCTCCTGAATAGAGTGGGCCACCATAGGGGGTTTTCCAATAGTACCTTCTAAGGGAAACTAAAAATATATATCCGAGACAACAACTTATTAGAGTGATTAATCATAAGGTTACTTTTGCAAAATCATAAGGTATTAGAGTGAATTGTAATCAACAAGATTTGTCACAAATGTGCGTGTTAACAACTAATGTGGATCAAAAGTAGTTTTAACAGCCATGATTTAAAATTCAAAACCCTAATAGCATTATAACAACTTTATTCGTTTATTCTCCTACCCTATTTTACCCTAAGAGGTGAAAGACTCCCTTTTTTAAGTATAGGAGTACTTACAATGAAGCCATGTGCATAACAAAATGTTGATTATACTCACACTTAGTTTTAAAGAATAGACTTCAAGACATACAAAAGCATGAGAAACTAATTTCTTCAATTGATATCGTACCATGAGTTTCGAATGTTGAGGAAATAAGATGGCTTGATGACTGCTCGAAACCAGGATTCAATGGAATCCACATATTTATGATTCTCCAACTGATGTAAATCTTCCATAGCTTGATAGTCACTCTCCTGGAGGCACAAAGAATTTGGTGAAAGAGAAAAGATAAATCCCTCAAGTTCAAGCTCAAATATGTGATTTTCAAATTGACAAGAATGGTTGAGAGAGATTCTAAGGTTTTGAGTTTCAATAACATTTTCAGAACAGGTTCTAATGAAAGGTTGCTCCTATAGTGGTCTTTGAACTACACCTTCCCGGGGTGAATGTTCTACAGTAATGGGGGTAGTTTCTAGATTCATTCCCTTTTCAAACATGGAAGATGTAGCATTATGTTCAATAGAGGAATCAACGGGAAGAATAGGTGGCTCAAACTATTATGCAACTTGATGGTTTAGATTAGGGTTTAGGATGTGGTTTGGGGTGGGGTTTTGGTTAAGGCTTGGCCTATGATTTGGATTTGGATGGGGGTTAGGCTTTGAACTAGGGTTAGGTCTCGGTTTTAAGTTAGGACTAGGTTTAGGTCTAGGGTATGGATTAGGGTATGGACTAGGGTTAGGGTATGGATTAGCATTTGGATTAGGACTAGGGTATGGATTAGGGTACAAATTAGGGCTAATTTATGGATTAGGAATTGGATTAGGGTTAGTGTATGGATTAGGGTTTGGATTAGGACTAGGGCATGGATTAGGGTATGGATTAGGGCTAGTGTATGGATTAGGGTTAGGGTATGGTTGCACATATGACTGGGACCATGGATGAGGATAACTTAATGGTGCATTGGAAAGAAATTGTAGTTATTGTGGGTTCTCATATGATTGAATTTGCATGGGATATTTCCCTAGAGATAAGGATCCAAATGATTCTTGAGGTCATGGAGATATCTGGCTTGAGGATGAGGGCCAAGGTGAGGGCCACTGCGGCCACGAAGTAGGATATTCAATTGGTGGAGGATTAAAAGTTTTCCATGGAATTGCCAGATTATAAACATGTTGAGGAACCTGCTCAGGAAAATAAGAATTATTCCAAGTATCAAATGGTGTTGGGTTTTGAGTTATACCTGGCAGTTGCTTCGATTCCTTACTTGATTCCCCGAGTACCTTTTGTAATCGTGGCAGTGATGGGCAATGTTCGGTTGCAAGACCACCCTCACAAATTTCATAATCTTTTAGATCGCTACGTGGACACTTTCCAAGACATTGTTTCTTTTGACAGTTGGCACAAAGGATAAGCAGTGGTTCTTCATCCTTCTCTTGCTCCTAAAAATCATCTAATTTTGAAATCAAAGATTTAATTATATTAAATTTATGCTCAAGTAAGATATTAAATTTTGCACTTGTGAATTCTTCATCGGATGATTTGTTCGTCTTTGTAGCAGCATAAAAACTCCTCATTGAATGATTCCTCAAAATACCATTTTCTTGTCTTTAACAAGCCAACTGGTACATCCTGTCATCACATGGATTAGTACTCAAGGGTTCTTACAATACCCCAAAAATGATATAACGTTGGAATCTGAAGATGGATTGAAAAGCTATTGTTTAAAATAAAACTCACCACACTCGCATGAAAGGAAAATGTCGAATCAAAGTACTATTTAATCCATTAAAAACAAGGCAATTTGGAAATTAAATTTCTAAAGATTGCTTCTACTTCTACACATAAAGGAAATAAAAGTTCAAGAGATACGCAAGATGGGCAAAACTTTGGAACAACCCCACAATAGTGTATGCGTGGCTCTTCACTCATGTCTTACTATACACTCTCCGCCCTCTGATGTCCTGCAATATCTTAGAAACTCTGTAGGATAATTTTACCTAAGAAAAAATACAACTTCCAGGCAACAACGCCAAAATTTTGGACGGTTTAATTGTCGGATTAAACCTCTCAATATTAATTATCAATCCGGGAGTCGTAAACAAGAGTTATATTGTGCCTTGGCTTAGGTTGATGGCCAGAGTATAAATATTCCTTTGTAATGATAAAATAGGTACTGGAATGAAGCATACATTTGCTGGTAAATAAATAATCTAGAAAAGGGGACCTAATTAAAGAATTTTATCAAGCAAACTCCATACTTCAATTAAATTGTAAGGAAATACAAATAAATCCTTAATCACATAACATTCTAGCACTAGAATTCTACTTTTTAAATCTCCTATGATATCTTGAAAACATTAACCTATTTTCCCCTTTCACTAACTTCAAACTAACACTTGAAACTAAAACTTAAGATAACCAAAAGAACACACACATTATCCTAAAAATAACTTCAAACCTTAAACTAACTAGAACTACTCTTGATAACAAATTCAAGATTCCAAATTAACAAAAGACAATTCTAACTATTTCTAAAAGAAAACTACTTTGTTTCATGTAAAAATAACACTTAAACATCCTATTAAAAATCACATTACAAATAATCTATGATAACCCTTCAATTCAAATATTTTAATCTAGATGAAATAAAACAAGCTTACTCTTCAAAATCATGTAACTTAATAATGAAAACTAAATCAAAATCATGTAACTTAATAATGAAAACTAAATCACTACTACATGCACAATCAAATCCGCACTCACACTTGCTATAAATAAATTATTATATTATGAAAATAGGAAAGATTCTAATTAAAAAGAGATCTAATTATTAAGAAAAGTCCTGGGAAGCATAAACAAATTAAATGATCATTAAATCCTACAAACATTCAAAGAGATTATGTAATGCAAACCATACTCAAACACAAAGCATTAAAATATGTTCTAATTTCGATCAATGAGAAATCATTGTATCCTATGCTCCCATTACATTCGTATAACGTTATATTACAGTTCTCAAACATCGATTATGTAATGAATAATAATTCTTTAGTTCATTAATTTTCATGATGCAACGATGACTACAATGCTTTGGAATTGAACCAAACCTACCACAAATTCACACACCAGAAATAGGAAACTTATACCATAAAAATCACACACACATGTAATTAACCTATGATGATTTATAAGCTTAGCTCCAGAGGTGGTGGGCCCTCCCACGCCTGGAGTAAGCCGACTTATTGCAATGGAGGAAAGGTTTTAAAACATCAAAAACTGGAATTTGAAATTAATCATGCACAATTGCTCCACTCACAACATCACTTGAAGGCGATCATATATTATTAAGATAGCATTGAGGAATTTATTTACACAAATCAGACACAACAATTCTGGTTTACACACAACAATTCCTCTATTTATATTACATTTCTCTGCAAACTCGATATCAATTCTACATCTAAGAAATTCAATCTTACATATGAGAAATAGAACTCTACATCTGAGAAATTCAACCTTTTATTCCTATCGATCCTAGCTTGTCTAATTGAAGGAGTCACCCCCCCCCCCCCCTCACATCTTCGTGTGCAGCTTCTGCTTTATAGCAACAATGTTGCTCTAATTAAAAATTGATGGTTACATATAATATAAATTTAGGACATTTGTTTAATACAATCAATTAAATAAGGAATAGGAAGATTCTTTTAAATCTCAGCTCCTAGAAATAATTTTATCCTTGTGCCTTGCTGGTAGAGACAATGCATATCTAGAAAGCTTCATTTGGGTGAGAATGATTTCTGTTGCAACAAGCAGGAAAACTACACATTCTTTGTCACTATGCATTCCAGTGGATGAGGCTGGTTAGGGCACCTACAAACCCGGAACTCACGTGCGTTGTTGGCTCCAGATGTTTGTGTGACAAGAGCTACACAGTTGTATGCTTGAATGCAAACCCAACTTCACTGCTTCACAAGCATTAATATGGTTAATCATAAATGAGATCCATAGTGACATAGTCATGAATGATAGTCTTGATCGAGGGAACTCTTGTGTAGTATCAGGCTAATTCTTTCCAGCTGGAGTTGTTGTGAATAACCTCTAGTTCGCCATTCTCCAACACCCGCATCGAATTCTCAAACACAACCTCGCAAAATAGTGAAAAGCCATCCTTTCATCAATGATTTCCCTTGACAATGGATGCTTCCTTTGGGTAGAGATAAGATGCATGAGGAAGCACAATGCGATACTTTTTGAATCGATCATATCCTAAGATTGGCTGAGGATGAAGAGTGTTTGAAAGCTTCAAGTCCAGGTCCTTGTCTCCAAAAACTGTATTTATTTTCCTGGAACAATCAAAATATGCATCCACTTGTAAATTTGTAGTCAATAAAGCTTTTTTTTTTACTAATGTGTACAAGCTTCCTGGCATATAAATCTTCGTAAATCTTCGTAAATACCATCTTCTCCCTCTTGAATTTTCACCAATATATTTATAATAAGACCACTACATTAATAAGCTACACCATTGAAGGGGAAAATGCCCTTGGCTTGTGATTTCAATGTCAATTGAAATAGATGAATGAACCTCTATTTTATCAAAGTTAATTCCATCACCAATGAGTACTATAGAAATATTGACAACACCAAAGAACTTTAAGAAAATATTCTCTAAGCCCAAGGAGTTGTAGCATGCCTCAATACCCTCTATAATAGGAGAAAGTGTCCCATCATAATCTAGAAATATTACAATACACTTTCCTTTTGCTGATGCTAGAAATATTATCAAACATTCTTAAAGTTGAAGGATGATCCACTGTCCATGAACCATAAGCTCGGTTTTGCCAAGGATAGAGAATATTCCAGCACCATTCATATTTAAAAGGTTTCATGAATTCATTCTCAAACTATAATTTGAAGACCAAACCAGCTGGATCTGGTTCATAGGCACGTTTCTACAGGTATTTCGATCATGATCTTAATAATTCATCGATGGCAAAGATTTCAAAAGCATAGATATTTATGATGGCATTTGGTGCATAACCCATGGCCGCACTATCTAGCCAATTGAAGGTTTTGAAAAGCTCTACAGTGTGCAGAATGCCTGAATGCATACTCAAATATGGTGTTGCTTCTGTGCATGAACTTGTACTCAAATGTATTTCAAGAAGCATTCTAGCACTGTTGGTGCTCGACTTATTCTCCTACCATCATGAAAACCTATTATTAATGATATTATTACACAAAACACTTATTCAATTTAATTAATAACAAGAATTTATAATTTAATTCTAAATTCCTCTAATCATCAACTTAATAAGATAAAATGGAATAAAACACTAGCTGCAATCACAAAATTTTCTGATAAAAATTGTAAAAACATGGCCATAAATGTAGCTCAACAATAGTGAAGGGTAAGAAAGAACTGGTATGCATGTTAAAAAAGTCTTTGTATGGGTTAAAAACATCACCAAGGATGTGGTAACAAAAATTTGATACCTTTATACGAGGACATGGCTTCATTAGAAGTAAAGAAAATCACTATGTATATTTTAAATTAATTGGTGTCCATGTTATTTATTTGGTCTTGTATGTGGATTATATGTTGCTAGTTGGAAATGACAACGAAATTATCGAGGATTTGAAGACCCAATTGTTCCCCAAATTCAACATGAAGGATCTTGGTGTTGCAAACTATATTTTGGGCATGGAAATTAAGAGAGATCAGGAAAATAGGATGCTTTGGTTAAACTAGAGGAAGTATGTCGAGACAATATTGTAGATGTTCAATATGCAGGATAGTAAACCGATGAAGGTTCTTAATCCTGTAGGTGTGAAGTTATCTGTTGAACTATGTCCCAAGACACAAGAAGAAGAAGAAGAGGACATGTCCCGTGTTCCATATGCAAGTGTAGTGGCTATCCTGATGTATGAAATGGTAAGTAATAGACCTGGAATTGCATATGTAGTGGGAGTATTGAGAAGGTTATTGTCAAAACTAGGGAAGGAGCATTAGACAGGAGTGAAGCATGTTTTCAGATATTTGCGTGACACTTGTGATTATGGTTTGTGCTACCATGGAAGACTAGTGTTGGACAGAGTTTTGGGTATCTGTGGTTTTCTTTATGTAGATTGGGGTAGAGATTTGGACCAAAGAATATCTACAAGAGGGTATGTGTTTAGCCTAATTCAAGGTGAAGTCAGTTGGATGAGTAAAAGACAGTTTGTAGTGGCACTGTTAACTACAGAGGTAGAATACATGGCAACCACTCATGCAAGCAAGGAAGCAGTTTTTTTGTAAAGATTATATTCAAGTATGGGGTTGATGCAGCGAGATATAAAGATAGAATGTGATAGCCAAAGTGCAATTTTCTTTGATAAGAAACCTTCTTATCATTCAAAGACAAAGCACATTGATGTTCAGTATCACTTTGTGAGAGATATGATTAATGATGAAAAGGTGTTGCTTGTAAAGGTGGACACTTTGAAGAAGTATGTGAGCACTGAGAATTCTCTTGGTGTAGAGAAACAATGCGAGTTGTAGGGCTAGACCAATGAAAAATCTCTCCCTTGGCCCCTTGTGGAAAGAAAACAACATGTGGGAGAATGTTGGGTGGGTGTTATATTCTTTCCACGACTAGAACAAGTGTGAAGCGAAGGTTAGAGGGGGGCAAAAGCCCCTGCAGGGAGGCAAACCCCCTTTTCAGGGTTTAGGGTACTAGCCCGATATTTTTTTTTATAGACCCTATATTAGGTGGGAAAAACCGCCTATGGTTTTGTGCATGGGTTTTGCACATGGTTTTGGGCACGATGGTTTTCTGCTCATGGTATTTTGTAGATCTGGTCAAGGGAACTATGGTTATGTTCTAATCCAGGTTCAATGGATTGGGGTTTATGAATGCTTTGAAATTAATATATATGTTTTGTAACACTAAAAGGAAAATAATGAAAAATCAAGCTAGTAGTCCCGACTTGGGATCCAAGGGAAAATCTTTGTGTATATATGTTTTATATTTTATGCTCTCGCTATTGTTTATTTTCTATTTTTAAGAATTCATTTGCAGATAATTTATGTACAAGGTTAGAACCTATAGAAAGGAAACCCATAAAATTTCCCCTTATAGTTTGAATAATTATCGATGAGACATTTTTACTTCAAGGAGTAATATACCAATGGTAGAATGAGTATTTGACAGATCATGGATTGATCATGAATTGATTCCATAAAAAATTAAGATACCCCAAATGTAGACAAAATCTTTGTAACAAAAATAAATTTGGTAACATTAATAAAACTCAGAAAAATGTTGATACAAAGATGTAAAAAATAAAAAAATGAATATTTTTGGATGGGAAAACTGAGGAATAATCACAAAAGGAAAAATTCATACTAAGATAAATGGAGGAACATTTCAACTAAGGAGAAATTTTATGGAATAAATGATGGAATCATGATTTCCGTTAGACCAAAACCCGTAGGCATTAGTCTCCACTACAATTGCCCGAGTTAGGATCCACGAGAGGCAGTTAGTCCATGTCGCGAAACAGAAAGGGAACGTTGAACCCAATTTCCAACAATCTCCCCCCCCCAATGCAAGCCAGGTGAGTTTCGAACACGAGACCTGTCGCTCTGAAACCACTTATTCGAATAACGATTGTAGTTAGACCGAAACCCACAAGCATTAGTCCTTGCTACAATCACTAGAGTTAGGATCCACGAGAGGGGGTTAGTCCATGTCACGAAACACATAGGGAACATTTAACCCAATGTCCAACAATCAAAGGTCTAGGGTATAATTTCTCAAGGAGGGAGAAACAAACTAAAAAAATTCATTGTATTATGATCCAAAATTTCTAGCAAAATAGAAATTCCTACATCAATGATCAACATGGTAATAATCTAAAATATCACCAAGATTTTGAGAAAGAGAAATATCATTCTATCAATAATTACTTACTAAACCTTAATCAAATATATCCCTAACTTGTTAGGTCCCTATAATAATAGAGCAGCCCCTTATTGTTATTATTAGTGTAGCCCACTTATTGTTATTATTGTGCCCATGTAGTCCCCATATTGTTGTTATTGTGCCCCATATAGTCCCACTATTTTTATTTGTGTGCCCATGTAGACCCCATATTGTTATTATTTTTCCACATATAAGCCCACTATTGTTATTGTTGTGCCCTTAAATTATTATTGTTTTGTCGTCTCTGATTATATTGTGACCCCTTAGACTCCTATATAAAGAAAGGAGGTTTTTTCATCTCAATCATCCAAGAATTTATCATTCGTGTAATGTAAAGGAGGTTTCCCCCTTGAAGAGGATCATTTTTAAGTTGTTTATCTATTCTTTTCTTCTCTTTTGTGAGATGGTTGCATAACATTTAGTATCAAAGCTTTGGATTCTAGGGTTTTTCTTCTTCAAACAAGACATTGTGGAATTCTCACTATAAATTGTTCTATATGAGGCTTAAAATGCTAAATTTTGACCATGTAAAGGAGAAATCTTGATGACCTTCATGTAAAAATTTCAGATCTTGGTACGCTACATTTTCAAAGATATGATTCAGGGAAGTTAGGGTTTGTGCAGTCTCCTAAATTCAGTCTCAAATAGGGGACCTAGGGAAAATCACCATAACTTTCGTTTAGGTATCGGATTTGAATTTTGTAAGAAAGTGACTGAAAGTGCATAGAAATTATTTTGTGTTATATAAATTTCAGCACCGAAGGTAGAAACAATGACACGTGGAACTCCATACAAGGTCACTCTACAGAACCAATATATAATCAGGTCATCATGGGAGATCAAGCATAACTCTTTCTTGAAGACTTAAATCTCACTATAACTTGTGGGGTTGGAAATAATACCCAGAGGGATACCATAGGATTAAACTTCAGACCTTGGAGAGCTGAAATTACATAGTTACAACAGTTTTAAGATAAATATCCTAAAAGCAAGAAAAAAATGTGTAATTTTTTGAAAACATTGCATATCATTTGTTTGAAAAATCAGTTTTAAGTGCTTCCAAGGGCATATTGAAGCATAGATATCTGTATTGGGTTCTAAAATTCCTCCAAAACAAAAGACTTATACACATATTAAGCCCTCATAAACCTATACTATGACGCATGAAGAGGAAAATTTGCAACATGATATATCAAAATTAAGGACCATGTGCAAGAAATTTCGCTCTCACAGAGAGCAACTAAAGATGAAATAAGAATTAAAAGGTGACATGAATGGTTTAAAAGCAGACATGGAAGGGTTGAAGGAAGGGTTAACAATGTTGCTATAAGAAAGGCTTCCTAATGGCAAATATGTATTAGATGAAACTCATGATGAGAAAAAAACAAATGTTAATCATGATTTAATAAACTCTATTGTTGGATTGAAGACCCACCATATTTCAAATATCGATGTGAGTAAGTTTGATGGAAAGGATATCGTAACTTTAATACTACAGATGGAGCAATATTTTGATCTCGATAATTTGCAAAACACACAAAAGGTACGCATTGCAACTTTATATTTAGAACCGAATCGATTTTTATGGTATTGATGGATTTTTTTCTCATAAACCACATTTCACTTGGTCAATTTTTATGGAGGAAATAATAGCACATTATGAGGAGACAAAGTGCAACACATTCTTTAGCCAAATGATAGATCTGAAAAAAAAGGGTTAAATTGTAGAGCACATTAAGGACTTCCAAAAATTGAATATAAGGGAAAACGATTTTCCAGAGGAACATAGGATCCATGTCTTCATAGGGACTTTAAAGGATATAATCCAACATGAGGTTCAACTTTAGGAACCTGATTCATTAGAAAATGCATTCAAGTTGGCAAGAAAATTGAAAGAAAAATTACGGAAACAAGGAAGCCTACCAGTCACAACTATAAATATGGAAGTTTTGTTACTCCCAGAATTCCACAACCTACAAGGTTGACACCACAATAGTTTCAATAAAAAATAGAAAAAGGTCTTTGTTACAGTTGTGATATAAAATATAGTAATGGTCATAAGTGTGTTGAGAATAAATTATTTTACATAGATTATGAAAAGGATGAAGAAAATGAACAAGAAACTTAAAAACAAGAGGATATACACCAGGAACCAACCCTAGAGAAAGAAGCAATGAATCCGACCATAAATTGTAATGCATTGGTTTGAATTACCACTCCTCAAAATCTCAAGATAGAAGGTCATATCAAGAAGAAAAAGGTCATAGTTTTGATTGATTCAGGTAGTACCCATAATTTTATTCATTGTAAGGTAGCCAAGGAATTGAATTGCTTCCTATATCCAGCACCAGAGTGTCAAATGATGGTTTCAAATGGAGGTACTATAAATTGATATTGAAAGTGCCATAATATCAAGCTACAATGGGGGAATATGTATTGAATAGTCTAATGGTTTCCATTCCAATGGTTGGTGTTGATGTTGTACAAGGAGTACAATGGTTACAATCTTTGGGTATGATATATTTTAATTTTCAAAAACTTTTCTTGAATTTTTTTTTTCAGAAGAAAGGAAAGTTGAATTAAGGGGTATCAGAGCAAAACAAGGAAAGCTAAACAAATCTAATGGAATTATAAATATTCTAAATAAATAACAACGAAGATCAATTGAAAAATTATGATCACTAAAGGTTCAAAAATTGTAATCGTCTATTTCTCCATATCTCCAAAAAATCCTTGGACAATTATTCCAAGGTGTTTGAGACTCCCAAAGGCCTCCCACCTATTTGTGATCATGATCATGCTAATCATTTGATTCTAGGAAGTGTTCCTCCCAACACTAGGACTGGAAAATATCCCTATGCCCAAAAGAGTGAAGTTGAACATATGGTTGCAGAAATGCTAGAGGTAGGTATAATTCAACATAGTCAAATTTATTTCTTTGCTCCAGTAGTATTGGTGCATAAGAAGTATGGATCAGGTGCATGTGTCTAGATTATAGGGAGCTTAACAAGCTCACTATTAAAGATAAATTTCACCACTACAAGGAAAAGATCCTCTAGCGGAGGTTATAAAGGAGGTTTTTAGTGTTATAAAATTGGCCAAAATTGTCAAAAAAACAATTTCTACAACATCCATTTATGGTTACAGACGTTTTGGCAGAGATTTTAATGGAAATTCAATACAACTAAAAAAACTGGGCGGCCGAAGGTTATTACAGATGTTTTTTTAATCGGTGCACTACTAAGGTTTCAATGCACTGATACTTGTCATCTAGACGGTGGCCCTGGGGCAGTCGAAGGTTCTTGCACCAAGCTGTCAAGGTATAAAACAACACTAAGCGCAATGTTGGTGATACAATGCATGGGGCTATACCAATTGTTCTTGGGATTTGTGTGGTGCCCGTAGGTCGTCTCAACGCACTGGTACATAGACTTATAGAAACTCACCGGTGCACCGTATCAGACAAACACATTGATATTTATAATTGGTATTGGTATTTTTGCAGTGCCCATACGTCATACAAATTCACTAGTGCATAGTCTCACATAAAAGCACCGATGTGCAGTATTGCACAACTGCACCGAGATTTTTAATTGGTTTTGATATTTGTGCAATGCCCATAGGTCATAGAAACACACCTGTGCACTTCAGCATACAAAAGCACGGGTGTATAGTACCTGACATGCACCAGTGTTTATTTTGTATTTTTTAGAAACATTGACCTGTGATAGTGCAATTGTTGTGATTTTTCTAAATTCATTATTCATCAAAAGTTGACACATCTTATAATAATATTCATATTAATTAATTTTTTTTAATGAATTTGAATGCGATGTTTGGATTAATTTGTTATATCATATCATATTTATTGCGGTTTTTTAAAATTCATTATTCATCAAAATTCGACACATATATATCTTATAACAATATTCATATGAATTATTTTTTTATTAGTGTATTTGAGAACAACAATGGAGAACACAATAGCGGCAATGGAGAACGCAATAGAATAAATTAAAACACACACACACACACACACACACACACACACACACACACACACACACACACACACACATATATATATATATATATATATATATATATATAAGACAATCTTTGTCATACAAAATGGGATAGTTATTGGTATCCCATTATCTTTCAATTGGGACACTATGTCCATTACATTAAAACAAATGTCTGATTTCACAAACATATTTCAAAAAATACAATGCCTTGCTTTGATATCCAAACATAGTGATCATCATTCTTCACTTGAACTGTTTTCACTGTTAGAGCTACTTCCATGACTAGGGTTATTTTCAGGAATGTTTTGTTCATGGAGTTGATTTTTTTCATCTTCTTCATGTTCCATCTACAAACATAAAAATAAAATGAAATGAGTGTATATACACTGGTGAGAATAATGAAAATTGCAATATTAAATAATATACATCAATGTAATTTGAAAAGAAAAATGATGTACCATAGCAACAATTGACTCATAAACTACACACATTCTTTCAAAATCATGTACCATGCCATGTTTCAAAATTTCATCTGTTGGCGCAGTTGCATACTTTGTTTCCTGCAAGTTTTATACCCCATAACAAATCATACATTTAATATAATTTTTTTTTTCTATTAATTATAGACGAAGCTAATTAAAACAAGATCGATATATGCTTACAAATTCCACAATTAAAATCTGATATGCCAACATATACTCACAACCCATATTTAACCCAATTTCAATCAATTCGTCTGATGGTTCTTCTTTTTATGTTAGCACTTGTTTGAAGACATTCAATGATGATTTTTGTAAAACAACTTAAAAAATACAAAAATGAAATCTAGCTAAGCTGTTTTAAAGAAGTAACAATTACTCACAAACTTAGATATCAAACCTTTTCTTCCTTGTTGTCCTGTTTTATGTGCTAATTGAGTTCCATTTTCTTTTCTTTTTGGCAAGAAAATTCTTGAAAATTAATATTTAATGCTAAATTTTTTATTTATTGTACCTAATGATCAAAAAATTCAATGATTACATATTACATTTGAAGCACATTGTTGTTGAGATGGTTCCCCCTGCGATGCAATTTTGTCAATTTATTTGACCATCTCCTTGTACACATTTTTGGACATTCCTACTATCATATTTATGATATCAGCTCATTCATCTTTTGATATTTTCATAATCTTCCTGAAAATGTAACATGACAATAAACTATTTAATTTTTATATTGATATATGAAAAGTAAATATAACAATAGTGATATTTATAAATAATTCTAGACAAACATTTAAAGGAATATTAATTTTTCATTCATTCTTTTTCTTTGGTACATTTTTGCTAATAAAATTCTGACATGTCTCATTGACCAATTCTCTGGAAACTCTTCCTATAGTTTAGATAAAATTTGGTTCTTGGAATCATTGGATTGGCTTTTTTATTGTAAGTGGAAATAATGTCTATACATTTGTTCCACTAGATCCCTCAAACTTTTGTAAAAGTTTTTCTCCCTTTCGTTAACCTCCAACAACACTCCAGATGAGCTAAGGAGAAATTCATTTTCATTTGTATGTTCTATTTTTTTTCTTTTCTTAGAACAACATTCCTTTTTTAAGTTGTTGGTCCCTATTGAACATTAAACAGATGTCAATTAATAGACTATTTTACACATGCTATCTAATAATTTTAAGTATATTATTAATGAAAAATAAAAATAAAAACTCATATTGGATCGATAGTATTTTTTCATTCACTTGATTGATCCTTTTTCAATTTTTCCATCAAGCTTTTACGCTCTTTTGGTTCTAGATTAGAAATAATCTTATCGAGCTTCATCATTTTATGGATCTGCTTGATACATAGTAAACAATACATATTAGTTAAACTTACATATAGTTCAAAAATAATTTTTTTTATAAAGAATTTACAAAGAAATTACCTTTGTTGCTTTTCTTGATGTGTTATCAATACTTTTGTTACTTGATCTCTTGTCAGTCATTTATTTATCAATATAAAACCTGTACCATATCATTCATTAATATATTTATAAATAAATTGTCAACTTTTCAGGTGAAAATATATCTCAAGAAACCGGTGCGCCTTTCATGATGTACGCACCGACGTCGGTGTGTGGGGGTATTAGAAAAACACTACAAAAACAATATAATAGACCGTACGGTGCATGGGGGTATTATATACGCACCAAAAAAATAGTGTAATAGGCCATACAGTGATATCCTTGTAACATAGAGCATTGGTGCCCTATTTTAGATATGGCGCATTGATTTAAAAAAAATATTTTTAAATTCTTTATTATGCAGTACTTGCGTGGTGTGCCATATAATACGGCACATTGGTGCGCTAGGTTACGCATGGCACACCCTTAAAAAGAAATCCATTTTTTCCAAAAATTCACGCAAGGGTCAAATGTATTGGGATCCGACTATGCAAGTCATTCTGTGGGTTGGATGTCAATCTAAAATGAAAAGCCCTAATTCTGAAATCATAGAAACTGGGAGAGGAAAGGGCATAAACAAAAAAAATGAAAGGTTTAGGGTAAAAATGGATAAAACTGCAGAAAGAGTAAAAAAATTGTAGAAGAGTAAAAAAAATAATCAAATTTAATTACAAGATGGTTTGAAATTCTATGATATAGGGTTTGAATCACTAGAGGTTTTGTTTCTGATTGTCTGAATACTTCTGTTCGAACGTATTTTGCTGGTGCACAATGCTCTTGTGCTCTCTTGCTCCAAGTATGTCTCCTGCAAATTTCTGGTTGAAATTTTAACAAAAATAGTGAAATAATGATAAGCGTTTAGTATTTAAAGAATTATTTTATGAAATTAGATTTTTGAAAATATTTTGCAGCCCATTTTTTAATTTGCCGCTTTTTTTTCACTTAAAGAGAATAGAGTTGCATTTTTATTATTTGTGTTTATTCATCACCGGTGTGTCACTTAATAGAAAGCACCGTTGTGTCACTTAATAGCACAACACCGGTGCATCCATTTGTAACACCGACACCTATGCGCAGTAACTAAAACACACCGGTGCGGTTATATGTACTGTAGCACTGATTTGGGGTTAAGTCACCGAAATTACTTTCAGGTGTGTACACCAAAATTTAGTGAACTCCACCCATATAAATTGAGAATTAAATTTTTGTTTATTCTTGATAATTAGAATTAGAATTAGAATTAAGAATTGGAATTGGATAAATTATTGAGGGAAATAATTATTCCTCCAATGCATTTTATTTATTACAGGAGGTCTCCACTGATTATGTGGATAGAATGCAATGTGGGGCGTGTGAAGATGGAATACTACAGGGCCCAAGTGGACAATTGTGGCATGTGAACCTTTGCTATGCTAAGACGTGGGCAGTTTTCAAAAATGGTTGGGAAAGTTTTGTTTCTAAGAAATTTATTGAAGTTGGAGATCTTTTAGTTTTTAGACATGTTGGAAATGTACATTTTGATGTGAAAAACTTTGGGCCATTTATTTTCAAAACTACACCTCTTCTTCTTTCAAAAAAAGAAACTTGAAATTGTCCATAACCTGCAACAATAAAAGGTGCCCCATGATCTTCTTGCTGACCCATGATCCGCTTGCTCATTTGTAAGTTCCTCCTCCATCTTGGCATCCAATTTCCTCTTTTCTCCTTTGTTCTTTCTATCTTGATCTTAACAAAATTTATGCAATCTCTGTTTTATGAGAAACTAACCTTGAATGTTCTAGGAGCAATGAAAACAAGTCCTTGATTATGCATTTGTTAGCAGAAGAAGACCTATTTTCAACTAGACAATGAAATTATTACATGTGGAGGCAATGGTTTCCCCTGGAAAATGAGTATAGGGTTGAGCAGAGGAAATACATTGCAAAATGGGCTATTACATTAACTTTTCCAATGGGAAACCAATTTGTAGGTGGAAATATGGTAGTTGCAAATATCTATGCTTTTCTTCCCACATAAATGGTAACTGGATTTCCATTTATAATACAAGAATAATTTTTACTGGTTTCATCCATAGGACCACAACCCAGACAAGTTAGAGATGCCATTCAGGTTTAATTGAAAGCCAAAGATGTGATTTTATGTGACGCCAGCTTTGCCAATAAAAGTTTATGTAAGCCAATTGAATCTTGGACAATACTCCCAGCTGATTTTAAACGCATTCTAGAGAATCTTTCCCTTCATGGGACCTACCAGCCCGATCAACAACATCAATTGATCTTTCTCTGTTGTCCTTAAGGGAATGAGAATCCTTCCCTTCATGGTGCCTCTTGGCTTTATCGACTACCTCGATTGATCTTTCTTTACTATCCAATATTTATCTTCCATCAACTTTGCACTCCCTTTCTCCATCATGGGACCTCTTAACCCTATCGTCGGCCTTAATCGAATGCTCTCTATTGGTCTCAACATGTACTCCTTTTCTCCTTTTGTACTCTGTCAAGCTCTGTAGTTGTTTTCATCCCTGTAAGCATATTTGTCCATATTTCTATTTGAATCACTAATTTTCTCTGCTATAAAATTCTTAGCCAAAATTTAAACTCTCTTCTTTTTAAACCATCATCTCCTCAGAAAAATTCTTTCCCGTGATTCAAACCCTTCGCTACTCTAATACTGCACTTTACAGAATAACCCTGTTCTGGTGTGCGGGATTTTATAGGCACACCGGTGCGGTTTCATAAGATCGAGGTTTATGTTTTGGCGTAGTGTTTTATGATGCAGTGGTGTGGAAGTGTTGTGAAGCACCGGTGTGTGTTATGATGTTAAGCGCACCAGACTGTATAAATTTCTTTTTTTGGGTATGCAAGATCATAATAAAATAATGATAATTCTAAAGTACATGAATTTATTTGCATTATTTTCTAAACTTTATTATGTTACAAAAATTCATATTATTGTAGATTTATTATTTTACAATTATTTACAAATTTACAAATTTAAATATTTTAATAAAATCATTTCACATTAATACAATTAAAATTTTACAAAATTTTTACATACAATTAGAATTAGAATTACATTTACAATTATAATTTTACAATTTCACATACAATTACGATTAGAGTTAGAATTAGAATTTTAATTTTACATACAATTACATTTACAGTTAAAATTTTACAATTACAATCATTTCACTGTAATACAGTTAAAATTTAACAAATATTTTACATATAATTAGAATTAGAATTAGAATTACATTTACAATTACAATTACTATTTTACAAATATTTTACATACAATTAGAATTAGAATTAGAATTACATTTACAATTACAATTACTATTTTACAAATGTTTTACCTACAATTACAATTAAAATTACAATTACAAATACAAATACAATTTTACAATTTTACATACAATTAGAATTAGAATTAGAATTTTACAATTTGTCATATGTACAATTACAATTACAATTAAAATTACAATTACAATCATTTCACAATAAATTAAATATTACAATTACAATTAAAATTTTACATTAAATATTTTACATACAATTACACTTAAAATTACAATTACAAATACAAATACAATTTTACAATTTTACATACAATTAAAATTTAAATTTAAATTATAATAACGACATAATATTTAATAAATATCATGGTCATTTAATATTAAATTAATTAATAAACATCATGATCACGATAACCATCATACAAACATCATATTCGACTAGAAACACATTCAAATTTGCTAACATCATCGTGATCATGATCATCTAACAAAACACAATTAGCATTGTATAACTTCATCACAACACAAACATCAATCATACTATCATACTATCACATACACATCTATCAGCTGCAAGTTGCATATTAAATGAACATATCTAACATGACCTAACAATATACACATCATGATGATCACCAACATGTAAATTAAGTACAATTGCAACATGAACATAAAATACATGGACCATATATATATATATAACTGAATAATGTTAAAAATATACAACTGTAATATAAATATCATGGATCAGGTGGTGGTACAACATCAATAGCAGTACTAGTCAAGGCCTGCTCAGTCAATGGTGCAGCCTCGATGGTCGATGGTTTAGCCTGCTCAGGATCATGAGTACTGATGGATGCTACAGGCTTTTGACTAGATGTGGTTGATGGTCCAGTCTCATCTACATAATGACTACTACTAGATGCTAGTGGAGGCTCATGCTCATTTGCCGTGGTGCAAGGTGAATGATCATGAGATGATGAGTCGCTTCTTGCGAACTGTCCATCACGTGCCACGTCTTATCGAGCATGCATATAATGTGCAACAGTCCTCCTCAGTCACGTAAACGTTGTCGTAGCTCCTATGACATGCCGCATCAGGCTATACATGTCACGCGGCATGGCTCTCCACATATGTAATAGCCTATCATCAACCTATATGTCTCTGTATTGAGCAGGCCTGATGCCCACCTCAACAATCAATGCACTGAGTTGGTCGCCCAACTCCATCCTGTATCTAATATCAAGTCAACCACGCCTAGCAAAAGGTGATATCGGCGCACCAGTAGGAGCATGTCTCTCTGCACCAACCTCCTGATGATCTTCGGCATCTGGCATGCCTTGATCATCATCAGGATTCACACCTGGATTATGTGGTGGTGCCAACATGTCCTCGCCATAAAAAGAGCCAATGTATGAAAAATATATACAAATACACAACAATAATTAGACAATTTCATTACACAATTTAATAAAAACAAGTTAAAGAACATGTTATAATAAATTTAAATAAAAAGGTAGTATTACCTCTATCATCTGGCGGCTCATCATCTGTGAAGAGGAAGTTGGCATACCCTCACCAATCCAATCCTGCATAAGGATAGGGAACCATAATGACGGGATGCAGCTCCTCAACACTAGCTAGCAACTCCAATGCATCATGCGGTATCCTAGATGGAAACATAGTCTCACCCCTCTTGGGCATCATCTGCCCCCACATGTGCATATGTGCCTCCAACATTAGCCTACGAGGCTACCTAACAAAAGTAAGCCTCATCTTTGGAAACCTCTCAAAAAATAAAATAAAAAAGCTCAGAAGCAAAGGGAAGTTAACCCTCCCTTGTGCATGAGCACGACATCTATCTAAGGATGTACAGAACTACTGGAAAAAAACGGCAAACCACCTGAAAAGTCGTGGCTTTTGTACTAAATAATCAACATAATATAGAAGTGATAAACTAATGCGTTTCCCATCACTGGTGTTGTGTGAAATGGTCTAAATGAGAAGTGAGAGGCACTGCATCTCCTCACTATCAAATGCACCAATACGTGACTAACCTCCAACGACCTGAAAATCTGCAAGAGACAGTACTGATGCTCCAATGTATCTCTGGGAGTAAACTCACTGACTCCCTACTACACAACCATCTAGAACCTCTGGGAACAAGGGAAAATCCACCCCTCTCCTTGATAGCCCCATAATGAAATATATATCCTCCTGAGTGGGTGTGTACCATTGGTTAGGACCAACGTGGAAAGCCTGTCGGTGGGCATTCCACCTGCGGATAAGATGTCTCAAAAACACAATATGGGCCTTTAGGGAAGTAGCCTCCTCATAGAACTTGAGGAGGCCTACCTGCCTTAGGAGCCCCTGGGTAGCTGCTATAATAGGGTGAGGGTACACATCTTTGTCCCTCTCTCATGCCTCCCACAGGTGAACCATGTCATACTGCTATGCCTATTGTTGTTGTCCCCCCTCTTCTCTATGAATCATTAACATATTAAATAATTTTTTTTTATTAAATGAGACATGTATTTAGGAATATAGATACATAATTTTTTTTGGAAAAAAAAACATACCAGTCAGTGCGCCACAAAAAACAGTCATGCACCGGTTCTGGTGTGTTGTTTGTTTGTCGCGCAACAGGGGCGGTGCCCCATATGACATTCAACACACTGTATGCGGTGCATCTGAAAATTTTTAAAGCGTCGTTGAATATGTATGGTGTCAGAAGGGCAGTGCGCTGGCTAAAATACACGCCCCGACACATATAGTTCTATCAACGCACCGACTTCCTAGCTAATTACATAGTCAATAGTATAGTCTTTTACCACATCGCACCCTTGACCCTATCCAAATGCCGAATGTGGTGCGCTGGCAGACACTGGGGTGGATATTTCCATCAATGCACCATGTTGCTATTCCAAATGGTCAATGGTTTGGCTAGCTAAGTGACCGCACTGCACTTTTTTTAAATTTTAAAATAACACGATGCACCTTGTTAGGTCTCTGTGGTTTGCAAGCTTGGAAAATACAAACTGCAAAGGCTACATATGAACCACTTTGGGATTCTAGGTTCTAGCCCTCCTAAATCCATAGAGGGATCTCTCTATAAGTGCAAAGATTGATTTATCTTTAAAGGTCTGACATGTGATATTAGGCTAGTTATGAAGAACAAGGTTTTTTTTTGTTTTGGTTGGGAAAAGATATAATGAAGGTGAAGGAAGTCTAAATGAAGGGTGAAGGTGTATGAAAGTGAAAGAATAATTCAGCTAATAAGATAGGCAAGGAGTAGCTTCAATCCATTGGGCTATGGAGTCATAAGAGGATTTAATTGAAACAACAAGGTTAAAGAGTGGTCCATGGGGCAAGTCATCTATGTCAAAGGATCTCTTTAAGTTGATTTTATGGAATGAAACAATAAGAAATGGAGTGAGGGAAATCAAACAAATGAAGGAACAAAGGACAGCCTAAGATCAAGTAAGTACTTTGAAACTATCCTGCTTTTGGCATGCACTTAAGGAAAGACATAAAAGTAATCTAAGATCAGGTAAGTACTTTGAAACTAGCCTACTTATGATATACTTTCAATAGAAAACATTTAAAACACATAGAATAGCTTAAGATCAAGTAAATACTTTTAACTTAGCCTGCTTTCAGCATATTCAAAAAGAAAACATTCACGATAAACATAAAAAGTAGTCTAAGATCAGGTAAGTGCATTGAAACTAGCCTGTTTCAACATACTCTTAAGGGAAAGTTTCAGAACCTTTGGAGAGAAGAACTAGAAGACAAGGCAAACCATAAAATTTCCTAGTTTTAACTCTACTTAGCATGAAATGAAAATATCATTCAAGAACTTCCTTTCAAGTTTTGCAACTCAAGACATGGACTAACCAACATTCCTTGATAATGTTACACTTATCTTAAGTCGTTCTTAAATACAAAATTGGAGGAAAACATAAAGATAAAGCTTATCAGTGAGAGTAGGGTACTACTAAGAGTAAGTCCTAGCTCTATATTTTTTGTTCTTTATCAGAGAAAGTGGACAAAATGGAAGCCAAAATAAAATAACAATTTACAATAAGAAACACATCACCATTGACATAGACCAGGATCCCATAAATGAGCTTGCATTTGATGTTCAAACCAGTTACAATCATTAAGTCCAGTGAGTCTCTACAACTTCAAAATTCTCATCTCAGCCTAGGTATCTTCAATTACAAACAGTGCTACAACAACTTCAGAAAACTATTTACATGCAATAGATATTCAGAGGCCAACCTTTTACAATGAGCTCTTCGAGGAGATTTTATAAGGAAATGAGGAGTTGAAAGGGTTTCTAGGGTTCAAGTATCATTAATTCCATAGTAAATGCAGTTCCTAGCATTGAAAACCATGCAAGGCATAAGGCAGGTGTTAAGATTTACCGCAGAAATAAAACATTTACCAAGAGGAATAATAATCATGAAAAAAGAACCAGCAACAAAGCACATAAACATAAACACATATGTTTATCTGGGAAAACCCAAAACTCCAGGGAAAAACCCAACCAATGAAATTTCATTAACCATTGGCCACAACCCTGGCCAATCCGGCCAAGTGAGCCTTCACTGCTCACCTCCAGGCCTACATTACAATGAAGTATTCCGAGCCTTTTATAGGCTCCATTACATGCAATACCATGGGTCGAAAAGCCATGGGTGCACAATACCATGTACCCCAAAACCACTACTATTTACCCTAGTCAACATTGACTCTATGTCAAGTCACGTTTACCCAAAAATTCCCCCCTTAAACTTGACTTGGGGATTATTGACTAAATCCAGCCAAACCTGCTAAATGAGACAACCCCGCTCACTCTAGCTCTTCCCCCCTCAAATTTTTACCCAGGGTAATTGTTAAATTGACATCCCCCCTATCACCTAGGTCTAACCTAGACTTTACTAGTGATTACCTAGGGGCACGCATGCCATACTAGGTCTTACAGTAGTATGCCCATTTACATGTAATAAAATTAACTCCATTATAATATATATATATATATATATATATATATATATATATATATATATATTTGTTTCATTGTTGCTGTCTTTGTACATATGAAATCAATGTCCATATAAAAAGAACCCATCTACTAGATTACATGGGTCACCAGCCTATGTAACTGCCAGTCCTCTAGGAGTTCTCTTTAGATACATGGTTCATCAATTAATTAATCCATATCGTCTCTTATTTTGACAGACTTTGCTCTCCTAGAGCAGCAAAATTCGATGGCTTCCCTTTTCAAAATGTGGTGACTTCATCTCTGTCAGATTATCGTTGCCATACTCCTAGCAGAACATCATCATCATTGTCATTGACGATGATGTCCAGCTATTTTCTGCACAATTTCACCAACAACTCATCATCATAGCACTCCACATGCTCACGGTGCTTCATGGCTCCAATGTTGTGATACAAAGTAAACAAGATAATCAGGCTCCACACCCAACAATCTCCCACTTGGAGTTTGATTGTATCAACTCCACCGCTACTTGATTTTCTAGACAATGACTCCTCTTTGGACCTGGATGTTTCTCATCTTCATCGTCATCCTTGAAGACCAATTGAAACTGAGCACATTCTCAGTTTCTCCCTGGTTACAACTTTTGTTAGCATATTTGCAGGATTATGGCTAGTGTGTATCTTTTCCAACTTCAACTCTCCATCTTCCAATACTGACCATATGAAATGGTACTTGAGATGAGTGTGCTTAGTCCTAGAATGAAATGCTGAGTTCTTTGCAAGGTGAATGGCACTTTGGCTATCACTGTATAACGTGCCCATATCATGCTTCTTACCCAATTCATCCATAAACCATTGTAACCAAATTATTTTTTTACTAGCCTCTGTAGCAGCAACATACTCTGCTTCTGTTGTTGAAAGTGCAACAACACTTTGGATTTTTGAAACCCTACTAACAGTTGTTCCACCTACAGTAAATACATATCCTGTAGTGCTCCTATTATCTCTGTCACCTACCATATCTGCATCAACATATACCTGTAGAGAAATGTTTGAACTACCAAAGCATAATGCTTGATTCATGGTACCTCTCAAATATCTAAGAATCCATTTTACTTCCATCCAATGTTCTTTTCGTGGATTATTCATGTACCTGCTTACAACTCCCACTACATGTGCAATATCAGGTCTTGTGTAGACCATTGCATACATTAAGCTTCCAACTGCTGATGCATATGGAACTTTAGACATATAATCCATGTCTTCTTGGGTCTTTGGGCACATATCCTTACTAAGTTTGGAATGGCTAGCAAAAGGTGTACTAATTGGTTTTGCATTGTGCATATTAAATCTTTTCAACACCTTTTGTATGTACTCATTTTGAGACAGTGTTAATTTTCGATTTTTCCTATCTCTGGTTATTCTCATACCAAAGATCTATTTTGTAGCTCCCAAATCCTTCATTGCAAATGAATTTGCCAATTTTTGTTTGAGCACATTTATTTCCTACATGTTAGACCCTGTGACAAGCATGTCATCTACATACAATAACAATATAATATAGCTTCCATCAGTTTTCTTTTTCAGATAAACACAATGATCAGAGTGACATCTAGTATAACCTTGTTCAGACATAAACTTGTCAAATTTTAGATACCACTACCTTGGATCCCGTTTTAAGTCATACAAGCTCTTCTTTAACCTGTAAACCAATTTTTCTTTCCTTGTGACGTCATATCCTTTTGGTTGCTGCATGTATATCTCTTCCTCCAAATCTCCATGGAGAAATGTTGTCTTTACATCTAATTGTTGAAGATGTAAATCTTTCGTTGCTACAAGACTTAAAATAGTTCTGATTGAAGTCATCTTAACAATAGGAGAAAATATTTCATCAAAATCAATACCTTTCTTTTGTGCAAACCCCTTCACCACAAGTCTAGCTTTGTACCTCTATTTTCCATCATATTCTTCCTTCAGCCTGTAAACCCATTTATTCTGCAATGTAGTTTTACCTGCAGGAAAATTGACTAAGTCCCAAGTCTGGTTATGCATTAAGGAGTCCATCTCTTCTTCCATGGCTAGCTCCCACTTCTTCCTACTTTCAACCTGCATTGCTTCTTCATAACATTCAGGTTCACCAGAATCAATCAACAATAAATAATATAATGAAGGAGAGTATCGTTCAGGGGGTCTACTTATCCTGGTAGATCTTCTAACACCACTTTCAGGTGTTTGAGGTGCCTGTTGCTGTTGTGGTGGTTGCTGCTGCTGTGGTTGTTGATTATTATTATTTTCAGGCACCTTTACTTTTTCAGCTATCTCATCAAGAACTGTGTATTCCTTGCTTTCTTTTTCCTGTTTCTTTTCCTGCAACTGATTCTTATACAAGACCTTTTCATTGAATATTACATCTTTGCTCCTAATGATTTTGTGATTTTCATAATCATATAAGCGATAACCAAAATCATTAACACCATATCCAATAAAGGTACATTTCTTTGATTTTTCCTCAAGCTTTGTTCTATTTTCTTTATTAATATGGATAAAGGCCTCACAACCAAAAGGCTTTAAAAAAGAGTAGTTTACCTTTTTACCTGTCCATGCTTCCTCTGGAATACCACCATCCAAGGAACTTGAAGGCCCTCTATTTATTAGATAAACAGTAGTATCTACATCATTTGCCCAAAATTGTAAGGGAAATCATGCATGCAATCTCATGCACCTTGCACACTCCATGATTGTTATGTTCATCCTTTTTGACACACCATTTTGTTGTGGTGTTCTTGGAACTGTCTTCTCTCTACGAATTCCATGCTTTGAACAGTACCTATCAAACTCTTTACTGCAATATTCACCTCCATTTTTTGATCTGAGACACTTCAACTTATTTCCTATCTCAATCTCAACCAAATTTTTCCATTTCTTGAAAGTATCAAATACATCAGATTTATTTTGAATACAATAAATCCAAGTTTTTCTGGTTGCATCATCAATAAACGTAACATAATAGCGAGAGCCACCGAGAGATGATACCTGAGCAGGTCCACATACATCTGTATGCACAAGCTCCAATTTTTCACTCTTCTTTTCTTTCCCAACTCTGAGAAATATGACTCTCTTTTGTTTTCCATAAATGCAATTTTCACAAAAATCCAAATCAAAATTCTTCAAAACTGGCAACAAATTTCTTGAGTGAAGAATCTTCATCCCTTTCTCACTCATGTGTTCGAGCCTATGATGCCATAATGCTACATCTACTCCTTTGGAAGCTAAAGCATTAATAAAGTTAGAACTACCATTTCATAAATACAATGTACCAACCTTTTCACCTTTTGCTATTACTAGGGCTCCTTTGGTGACCTTCCAAGATTTATCTATGAAAGTTGTCACACAAACTTCACTGCCTAACTGCCCTGTTGAAATCAGATGTTTCTTTAGATCTGGAACATGTGTTACCTCCTTTAATAGCAATTGGTTTCCATTCTACTATTTTACAAGAACCTTACCCATTCCAACAATTTTACAAGGTTTATCATCACCCAAACAGACTTGTCCAAAATCTCCTTGAACATAGTCATGAAAATATTTCTTATCAGGTGTGGCATGGAATGAGGCCCCTGAATCTACTACCCAGGAATTAGTAACATTTTCTAAAGAAAGAATCAAAGCATCTTATAACACATCACCTATCACATTTGCTTCATGATTGTTTTCTTGTTGTGTATCTCCTTCTTTTCCATTCTGAGATCTACAGTATTTCTTTAGGTGTCCTTTATTTTCGCATTTCCAGCACACTATCCCTGATCTGGACTTGGATCAACCTTTTCTTGATTTACTGTGATATCCTGAGCTCTTTCTTCTTTCCATTCTCCTTCCCCTAGACTCTGCACTCAAAGCATTACCTAATGTCTCAACAGAGCTTTTCCATCACATTTCCTCACTAAGGATAGCACCGACAACATCATCAAACTTTAAAGTACTAGATCCAGAGACAGAGTTACTAATGGCCATTACTAAACCATTCCAACTCTCTGGCAATGAGCACAAGAATAACAAAGCTCTAACTTCATCATCAAATTTTACCCCTACAGAACTTAACTGACTGGTAACTGTATTAAATTCATTTAAATGGTCTGCAACAGATCCACCTTCCGACATCTTCATATTAAATAGTCGTTTCATAAGAAATACCTTGTTTGAGGTCGAGGGTTTTTCATATAGTTTTGCCAATGTTTGCATCAAACCCTCTATTGTTTTTTCCTTCGAAATATTGAAGGCGACAGATGCCGCAAGGAACAACCGTACTGTTCTGAGTGCCTTTCTATCGAGAATGTTCCATTCTGCGTCTGTCATGGCCGTCGTCTTCTTTGTTTTTATGCTCAATGGTAGGTACAGATCTTTCTGATACAGATAATCTTCCATCTGCATCTTCCACAGTGGGAAGTTTTGGCCGTTAAATTTCTCGACCCTAAACTTACCATCTTCTGCCATTTCTCCCACTCGAACCAAGAACCCTTCTTTCCTACGAGTTTATCAGCCAAATATATCTTCGGCTCTGATACCAGTTGTTAGGATTTACCGCAGAAATAAAAAATTTACCGAGAGGAATAATAATCATGAAAAAAGAACCAGCAAAAAAACACATAAACATAAGCACATATGTTTATCTGAGAAAACCCCAAACTCCAGGGAAAAACCCAACCAATGAAATTTCATTAACCATGGGCCACAACCCTGACCAATCCGGCCAAGTGAGCCTTCACCGCTCACCTCTAGGCGTACATTACAATGAAGTATCCTCAACCTTTTATAGGCTCAATTACATGCAATATCATGGGTCAAAAAACCATGGGTAAACAATACCATGTGCCCCAAAACCACTACTATTTACCCTATTCAACATTGACTCTATCCCAAGTCAAGTTTACCTAACAACAGGAATGCATTCTATCTACAACTCTGTTTCATAACTCTGTTTCTGCTTTTTAAGGCTTAATAGGTAAAAAGAATGAATTTAAGGCCTATTTATCTTTTACAATAACTTCACTGACAGTTTGGAATTTGTTCTTTCTTTGGTAATAATTGTTCATGTGTCTTTAGGAAATATCTTTGAACTGGGCAATAAGTAGGAATTCTTTTGATTTATGGAAGCAGCAAGTGGCACTTTGGTAACTGAAGAGGATTCAATTAGCCTCTGATGTGGCAGTGGAGGCCCTTTACTAATATTTCTCTTTTTTTTTCCTTAAAACACTGTTAATTTGCTTTTGTTCTCTGTTTTAGGCCTAATTAGGCTTAATCTTTATCTTCTGGTCTTCACACTGTAACATTGTCTTTAACTCTGTGGATTAGGATTTTGATTCTTGAACTGATGCCTAAATCCCTTTAAACTCTATTTAAAATCATTAATTCTTCACTTCTACTTTGATTTTATCCTTTGACATTTATACTCTTTGTCTGTTTGTTGTTTACTATGTTTTGCTATGTTGCAGGCGCGTAGCAGGTTTCAGGACATCACCAATGCTCATGAGCAAGGGTAAAATAATATTTTGAAACTTTGTATATCCTTCTCTCCGTGGATAAGGGCTGGTGGATCATCGTCCATGGCATTTCATTTCTTTTTAAAACTATTGGAAAAACCTTAATAACCTGCAAAAAACACATAAAAGTTAAGAAAATCTATGAAAATAGGTTAGTCGGCTGCTTTGGATGTTTTGAGAGTGAGATTAAATCGAAGCCATCGATTCAGATTAATTGACGATCGAGATTGCTCGATGGGTTCAATTGGGAGGCAGTTTGGTGAATGGTGGCAAGATTAAGTCTGGGCCGTCGGATAAAAAAGATGAACAGTGGAGATCAAGCGAAAAAATCTTTCAAGGAATAGATAGAGGATAAATGAAATGGTATTGCAATGTAATGTGAGCCGTGTGAGCTTAAAGATAGATGGCCAAGATTGCTCAGTGAAATTTTTGGGGAGAGTAGATGAAAGGCAAAGACTGGGGATTGGGATACAACGTGAACTGTCAATCTAGATTAATCAATGGCTGAGATCGTGTAATGGAGCATTTGGGAGAAAAGGGGAAGGGTGGATGACTTGTGGTTGCAAGACAATGAGATTCGTTCAATCTTAATAATCGACGACCAAGATTAAAAGGTGAAAATTCAATGTAGTGGAGAAAGGTGGTAAGGAAGAAAACCAGAATGGTTTTCACGCGGCGTTGAGGTGGTTTTGAAATTTCTCCAAAACAACGCGATACGGTACGCTTGTTGACACGCATCCTTTCAATATTGCCCATTTCACGGTTTTTTCTGGTGTTAAACTACATGCGCAAAAAAAACGCGAAACAGATTTCTGGCCATTGGATGAGGGGCAGCAGATCCAATGGTGCGGATCGCACGTAGCGGGGGAAGCTATGGGTTAATGAGGTAACGGGACCCACGATGATGTCAGGGTTTTGTTGTGTAGCGGGTTAGTTCATCGAGGTTTTTAGAAAGGTCGAGATAGATCCTGACCCTTGGATCTATGAAATGGATGGCAGAGATCAAAGATGGGGTGGGTTCCTTTTCAAATGGGAGGTTTTGGGAGTATCAGGTTAGATCTCGACCGTAGGATCTAAATAATGAACGATCGCGATTTGATGAAGGGGTGGAGTTATAGCAAAGGAAAGGGATGGGAAGAGTGAAAGGGGAGGAATAAAGAGTGTCCGAGGGTTGTTGATCTGCAAAGATCAACGGTCAATATTGATTTAAAATTCGAGTTTTATGAAAATACAAAGGAAAGTCGGGTTTTCGCATAGGTTTGAAGGCTTTTAGTGCCCGGTTGCGGGGCTATAGGTAATATGAGGAAGGGGGTTACAAGAGTTAAGCCCTCGGGGGCTTAAGAAAACTTTATATGTAGAAAGGGTGTTTTAAGCCTAAAAACAGGGTTTTTGAGGCAAATTGAGGGTTTCGATAGGGGAAACAAGGGGATTTAAAACCAAATAAGGGAGAGGAATAAGGTTTTAAAGGGATTTTGGAGTGATTTTGAAGGTTAAATGAGGCTTATGGAGGGATTTTATGGAGGAAAAAAGGGATGAAAATGGGGTTTATTTATGAATAAAGGAGGAGGGAAAATGATGAAAAATGGGATTTTAAGCAATCCTTCTCTTGGAAAATAGCAGATTTTTTAGGATTATGAGGGAAACAATAGTGAAGATTAACTCAAGGATTAGTTATCTTCATAAGAATTTAAGAACTAACAATTTGGCCATGAAATTGTTTCTTGAAGGCTTTAAAAAGATCTAGCCACCATTTGATATGACAAATTTTTATAGGTGGCTAACAGTGGCTCCACATGGGGATGGCACCTTCTTGAAGGTGTCAAAAAATTTAGACTGTTTTCTCTGGAAGCTGACTAGTGCCTTATCCATTGGGCTGCTACTTTCTTTTCTTTTGCTGATCTTTGTTTGACTTGATGATCTTTGCAACAATCTGAAACAATGGAATTCTATCAAAACAACATGTCTACCTACCCAATCCTAATGATCCTAACATTTTTTTTCTTTCAGAGTGCATTTGGATTGGCAAGATCTTTTCTTCAACATTTTATTCTTTTGAAAACATAGAAAACTAATGTAATTCTACTCTTATTTCTCCATGAACTCAGTTTAAACAGTTGAGTTCATAAATTCTCTACCTAACTACTATCTATCAGGATTAGACTGTCTAACAGATTTTATTCTCTAAATTCTGAAACAAAAATTTAAAAGCAACCAAGCCAATATTGAATAGTCCAACTTGTTTCTGATCTATGGCATAAAACAAGCTGCAGAGAGACTGCTATTTTGCAGAAAATTAAAACAAAAAATAGTGAAGGCTTAAGATCTGAAAATTTAAAGACATCCTTCATTTTTCTTCAGCTCTAGATTTGATTTTGTTTGAGATGTCTTCTTTTTCTTCCCTGGTTCAAGTTTTGAGCACATTGGAACCAGTTTATTTTCTCTCTTTGGCTCAAGTTTTAATCTAATTAGAGCCATTCTTTCTTTGAGATTAATAGGTTCAGTTTTGAGCTTGTTTGAACCTTTGTTTTTCTATCCTAATCTACCTTATTGATAAGCCAAGATTATGTTGTTTGGATGATATAATTCACTAACCTATCAGTAATAAATTGAAAAACTAATTAGTCATGATTAGGCTATATGACTAACTAGGAGTGTGTTTTTTAGATGTAGAATTTGAGCTTGCACACTTTCAGACTCTGAATCTCTTTTTTGGTATGGGGTTGTACCTTTCTTGTTTTTATAATCTGCCCTCTTTTCTTTTCTACTGTTTTTGTATTTTTTTCATATTCTAACTTTGAATGCAATGATGGATATGATATTTACAATGGAAAATAAAGGAACTTCAAACTGGTAGAGTTAAGAAAAGTAATGTTTGAGCATCTTTCCATTCACAGGACCTCCAAAAAGTTCAGTTCCATTCAATTCTTGCAAAAAATAAGCATTGTTACCAGTAGTAGAATGAATGAGATAAGGGCCAAGCCATAAGTTATCAAATTTCCCATGCTTACCCTTATCTTCTCTCCTAGAATCCCACTTTAAAACTTTGTCACCAATGATGAAATCACTGGCCTTGGTCCTTTTATCAAACAAATTCTTGATGCTTTCTTGCTTGTGTAGTGCTATGTTGTAGACTTCCTCTCTGGTTTGCTAAAGATGTATAGTCTGATGTATTCTTCTTGTCATATCATTTTCTTCAGACTACTCTTCTTGGATCAGGTTCATGACTGGCACTCCTAGACTGGTTGGAAAAATTACATCTGCTCCATAAACTAGCTGATAGGGTGACATTCCAATTGATTTTTTGAGTGTTAATCTATCATCCCATAGTGCATGTACTAGCTTTGTTTGCCATGATTTCTTATTGTCTTTCAACAAATTTTTTATTATATTTACCAAAGTCTTGTTTGAGGATTTTTCTAACCCATTACCTTGAGGGTAATAAGAAGTAGACTGACCCATTGTAATCTGATATTTGTGATAGAGTTCAATCATCTTTTTGGATCCAAATGCAGCAACATTATCAGTGATAATCTTCCTAGGACAACCAAATCTAAAGAGGATATGATTTTCAAGGAATTTTATGATGACAGGGTCATTGGCTTGCCTAGAAGGGATGGCTTCTATCCATTTGGTAAAATATTCTGTTGCAGTGAGGATCCATCTATGTTGGGCAGATGAAGGTGGATGGATTTCCTCAATTAAGTCTAGACCCCACTATTGAAAAGGAGCTTCAATAGTGATTGGATGGAAAGGTAAGGGAAGCAATTTTCTTTTGCCTTCAAAGAGTTGGCATTTGTGACAAACAATAATCATCTTATGGACATCTTGAAAGAGGGTGGGCCAATAGTAACCAAATTTAAGTATTTTATTGGCAGTTGTCTTCCAATAGAGGTTGCCTCCACATTCTCCTTCATGGAACTCATGCTTGATCTTATCTGCATCATTTTCAGGCAAACATTTAAGCAATAATCCACTAGCATTTTTCCAATATAGACATTTATCAAAAATGCAATAATTAACAACTTTCAACTTTAAAAATCTTGCCTTTGTTTTAGACAAACCAGGAGATGTATTCAAATTGAGAAAAAAATATAAAATATAAGCATACCAAGATGAAAATAGAAAATGATCTTCAATAATGGGAGTTGGAAAATCCTCTTGTTCATCTAATGCACTTATCATGTTTATATCAAGAGCTTCAAAATTAGACTCAGCCATTAATGTTTCTAGTCCTTGGCCTTTTATGAGCTTAGTGGACTTGATTTCTAAATCATATTCAAGTATCACAGCAATCCACTTTCCTCTTTTGCCAGCTGGTTCCTATGTTAAAATGTCTTTCACAACTTAATTTGGCACAAATGCAATTATGTGGGAATGTAAAATGTAAACTCTAATGTCTTTTAAGGCTTTGAATAAAGCAAAGGCTTGTTTTTCCATGATATTGTACTTTAGAGGTGCATCTCTCAATGCCTTACTAAAGAATGCAATTGGCTGCTCTTATCCCTTCAAGTTTTTCTGTAATAGGACAACAGCTATAGTGTGTTCTGATGCAAATGAAAAATGAAGAAATCCTTTGTAAAATCAGGACTAATGAGAACTGGTGTTTTGGTTAATGGTTGTTTTACTAGTTCAAATGATTTCTTTGCTTCTAAGGTCCACTTAACTCCTTCTTTTTTTAGCATGTTTGTTATGTTTCTAAGGAGTTCAACTAAGTTGAGTATGAACCTTCTCAAGAAATTAATCTTCCCAATGAAAGATTGAAGTTCCTTGATGTTTCTAGGATGGTTGATTTGCAATATACCGTCAATACTCTTTGGGTCTATCTTCATTCCCTCTTCTGATATGATGTGCCCAAGTAGTTTGCCTTCTTAGAGTCCAAACATTGTTTTCTTTGGATTTAAAGATAGCCCACATTTTCTGCATTTCTCAAAAACTTTTCTCAAGTGTTCTAGGTGTTCTTCATCTGTTTTGGAAAAGACAATGATGTCATCAAGGTAAATAACGATGAAGAAGCCTAATTCTTCTGAGAATGCAATATCCATGGCTCTCTGAAATGTAGCACCAACATTCATTAAACCAAAGGGCATTTTCACATACATGAAAGTACCCCAAGGTGTATTAAAGGCTGTTTTGAGTTGATCATCAGGGTGTTCTAAAATTTGATTGTAACCTGAGAAGCCATCTAGCAAAGAAATTCTTTTAGAACCAACTACCTTTTGTAAAATGTGATCCATCTTGGGTAAAGTGAAGTTGTCCTTTAATTAGGGTTTGTTTAAGTTCCTAAAGTCAATACAAAGCCTTATTTCTCCTGTTTTCTTCCTAACTGACACAAGATTAGACACCCACTCTGAGTATCTAATAGGGACAATAATTCCAGCTTCATACATTTTCTTGATTTCTTTCTCAACCAAAGGTAATCGGGCAGGGTTGATTCCACGCAATTTTTGTTTAAAAGGTTTTTGGTTTTCTTTGAGGGGTATCTTGTGTTGAATTATTTCTGTATCATAGGACTTTAGATCCTCATAACTCCATGCAAATACATCAGAAAATTTCATAAATAGCTCAATGTATTTCAGCTTGATGTGAGCTGGAAAAGTTTTAGACAATTTAATCATTTTTGGTTCTTGTTCACTGCCTACGTTACACTCTTCTAATTTAGTTTCAACGGGTTCCAGCTTTGGTTTCTTGGAAACATAATTTAAATCAAACAATTCTTCTAATGGGACCAGACCTTTTGGCAAAATTTGAGTGTTAGATTGGAGCATTTCTAAGTCTTATTTTTCTAAATCTACACTGATTTATGTTGTATGTACAAGTTTATTTGAAAACAGATTTATCTCAGCAATATTTGGAGACTTTACTTTTTCATCAAGTGGGATTTCTTCAGTAGGACAGTTATTTTCATAATTTGAATCTAAACTTGTTAGTTCAAATTCATTTCTGGAGTGTAGGAAGTCTTATATTTGTTTATCTCCATCAAATACTTGCCAATATTTCTCATTGTCTAGGACAACTAGTTTGGATTTAATTTGGGTGGTGCATTGTTTGGTTTCATAAGGTATTAGACATGTTCTAGCAGCAAAAGCTAAACCATTGGCAAGGATATTTTGATTTCTTGGCACAAAGACAAGTTGGAATTCAAATTTTTTTTTTAATAAGTCCATGACATCATTTCTATGGGCTCTAAGTCTGGGACATTTGGCACTATATTCCCCATTCACTTGCCTAATTATTAGTTTAGAATTACCATGAACCTTTATCCTTTTGGCCCCTAATTTCTTCAATAAGTGTAGGCCTAAAAAGAGGGCTTCCTACTCTGCTATGTTATTTGTGCATTGAAAGTTCAATTTACATGAGTTCCCTTCAACATGATTGTTGTTTGTATTATGAAGCCACACTCCTGCACCTGCATCATTCTTAGTGCAAGACCCATCAAAGTTCATACTCTAAAGAGGACTAGCTTCAGATTCACTAGTTTGACTATTATCCTCTTTATCTTGTGTGCTTTCAGATTGTTCTTGACAGTTAGAACTATGTTGAATTTGGTTTAGTTCCTCATGTTTTTCATTATGTTGAGGACTCTTCTCTTGACTCTCAATGTTGAAAAGCAATGGATGACTATTTTGTAGCTCTAGACCTATGACTTGTTTACTATAATTTTCTGATTTAACAAACTGTTTTGATGCTTTTGTCTTGTTTTCCTCTTTTTCTAAGTCTGCCACTATGTTACAGTGAGGAGTGGCCACTAAGTCAGTTAGGTTTATTTCTCATTAAAGGTTTCATGATTGAAAAGAATAAATAAGTCAAGGCCTGTATGTACAGAATAAAGAGGAGAGTTTTTTGGTCTCTCTTGGCTACTAGCCATGTATTGCATATGAGACTCCCTATAAATTCTTCTAGTTTGATTAAAAATAGGGATGGTAGCATATGTCATATCCATTTGCATTGTTCCTTGTAACTTAGCTCCCCAAGATCTTGATAACAACATACCATATTTGGGGGGTACATCAGCCACTACAATATCCATCACTAAACACTTGGCTGAAATTTGTGCTAAGTTTACACAAAGATCTTTGATCAATCCTAAAAATTTCACTTTGCTGGAGTCAAAGGAGTATAGATCATTGTATGGTCTAGTAATTTCAAGGCCTAGACTCTCCATTACTGCTTTGGGCATTAAATTATGAGAGGCACCTGAGTCATGCATATCATTGTGTAAAATTTTGTCATGAATCTTCAAACTAACATAAAATGGAGGATCTAGTCCTTCTTTATATCTTCCCTCAATATTTGGACCAAATAAGAGCTCTGGTTGGTCATCACTGAGGTTAAAAGTGTCATTATTTTTTTCTATGCTTTCAAAAATTGTGATCTATATACATCTTGGGTGGCTAATTCAGTGAGAGGAACAAAGATTTTAATCTTGGCAATTTCTTGTTCCAAACTAAAAGGCATCTAATTTATACAATGCTTGTTTCAGCCTTATTAATCATCACTCTATCAGAAAAATCAGTTTGCTAATTTCCTCTGTTTACATTGGTCAATTTTTTTTTAATAGGAACACTAGCTGAGGTGCTAACACTACTAAGATATACACTCTGTTTTTCATTAATTTGAGTGGCTTTTTCTTTGTTTTGATCAAAATTTACAGCCACTGTTTTGTCTTTTTGTTTTGTAACTTTGATTTTTTTCAGAGGGCTGTTTTTTGCAGAATTTTCAGATGTCTTAATCTTGGGAGTTTCCTAATTCTTTTTACTCCTAAGGTCATATTCTTTTGGAGTTTCTATGATGACATTTTCCAGCTCTTGATAGTAATATTCATCCTCTGCTCTTTTATCATCATAGGGTGTGTATAAACCTTGTTTCCTATTGTAATGAACATCAAAATTATCATTGTCTACTCCCAACATGTTTATGTCATCTTCCTCTGTTTGTTCACTTGTTTCTTCAACCTCAATTACATAGTTTTGATGAAAATGAGGTGTAATTTGTTGATCATCCTCCCTTGGTATGTTTTGAGGTTGGTTTCTCCTAAAATTTTGATTTTGATTTTGATTTCTATTTTAAGGAGCTGATTGGTTTTGACTAGCTTGTGCTCTGTCAAGTATGCTCATATTTTTCATCATTTCTTCCATCATTCTCTCCATTTTTGAACTAGATGTGGAAGGTGAAAACTCTTCCCTAAATGATACTTTCTTCTCATTCCACATTCTAGCTCTTTTCACCATTAGATTTACTTCCACAGCTAAGGCTCATTTCTGCATATCTTCTAGAGTCAAAGGATCTCTCTCTCTTAGTTGATAGGCCATTTCAGGATCAATCCCTCGGGAAACTTGTTCAAGGCTGAGCCTTGTGGAGGTTTTAAGTCTAGGGGGAGGGCATTATAAACACTATTGAACCTAGTGAAATAAGCTTGAACACTTTCCCCAGTGTTTCTTTTGAGATTGTTGTAATCTGAAAGTATTTGGAGAGGGTTCTTCCTAGCTTCCCATTTTTTTAGAAATAATTGGTGAAAGGCTTGGAGATCATTAATAATGTGAGGGGTTAAGCCTTTGAACCATTTTCTTTCTTCTCCCCCTAAACTTTGAGAAAATAATCTAAGTTTGACATATTCATCATCAATCTCATTTCTATCAAAATAGTCATTCATCTTGTCCAGATGTTATGAAGCAGCAGTAGCACAGCTGGCATCATGTAATGGTATCTTGGACTGATAGTCCTGTGGTAGATTGACTAGAGGTAAAGGAAGGACTAGGGTAGCATACCATGTTGCCATGATAGGAGGTTGTGGGAAAAGTGGGGGGTTTACAAGTGGAGGATGTGAAAATGGAGGAGGTTGATGGAATGGTGTGGTTTGAATAGTGGGTGTATGGATAATATAAGTGGATGGACCAGCAAGAGATTGGTGAGCAAATCTAGGATGAGAGAAACCAAAATTATGCATGAAATGGAAATCAGGAGGAGTAGTTTCTCTGCTACCAGGATGTTCACCTCTATCTTGGGATGAAGGTGGGGACTCAAAATATACCAGATCTATATCATCAAGTGACCTAGTTTTGAATGGGTTTATTAAGTCAACTTGTGAATCTTGTAGAGCTACAAGGTTTTCAGGAACAGAAGTAGCTCTAAGGAGTGAATTGACAATAGTTAAAGCTTTTGTCTTAGGAGACTTCCTAAGTATTCTTTTAGGGTTATCAACTATCTTAGGAGGATTTGGGTCAGGATAGGCTCTAGTATGGATTTTTCTAAGAGCCACAATGTTGAGTTTTTAGACTCACAAGAAGAAAATTCTAACCAAATATGACAATCTTTAGTAGGCTAACTGATCTTTTAGCAAAGAAACTTTAATCCTCAAAGTTTTCTTAACTGAGTTTGTATGATGTTATGATAGTAATGGGTTTCCTAGTGGAGTCTTTAGGTTTGTTTAGGATAGTGGAGTCACCAGGTGGAAATTTTTAGCTTTTGAAGGTAAAATTTTTTATGGTCCACCACCATTAAAAGGTTTGGATACCAATATGAAATATTTTTTGGTTTTCTGATTTTTTTCAGTTCTATGGGTTATGAGAGTGTCCTAAATCTATTTCAACACTTAGCTAGGGTGATGAGACAAGAATATTTTACTCTTATGGCTTAGCTAGCTTATTCCTTCAAGGTTTGATAAGGTTCTATGAGAATCCTAAGGGTTACGTAGTTTGTCACTGATTCAAATAAGTCCTATCATGATCACCATTTGCTTTGGTTGTTCTTAAAGAGGGCTACTTATACTGCATTGAATGCTGAGTGTTTTGTTTTAAGTATTATACTCAAAATCCCCAGTGGAGTCGCCAAAATGTTAGGTCTCAGTGGTTCACTCTAGGATCTAGCCCTCCTGAATCCAGAGAGGGATCTCTCTATAAGTGCAAAGATTGATTTATCTTTTTTAAGGTCTGACATGTGATATTAGGCTAGTTATGAAGAACAAGGTTTTTGTTTGTTTTGGTTGGGAAAAGATATAATGAAGGTGAAGGAAGTATAAATGAAGGGTGGAGGTGCATGAAAGTGAAAGAATAATCCAGCTAATAAGATAGGCAAGGAGTATATTCAATCCATTGGGCTATGGAGTCATAAGAGGATTTAATTGAAACAACAAGGTTCAAGAGTGGTCCATGGGGCAAGTCATCTATGTCAAAGGATCTCTTTAAATTGATTTTATGGAATGAAACAATAAGAAATGGAGTGAGGGAAATCAAACAAATGAAGGAACAAAGGACAACCTAAGATCAAGTAAGTACTTTGAAACTATCCTGCTTTTGGCATGCACTTAAGGAAAGACATAAAAGTAATCTAAGATCAGGTAAGTACTTTGAAGCTAGCCTGATTTTGATATACTTTCAATAGAAAACATTTAAAACACATAGAATAGCTTAAGATCAAGTAAAGACTTTTAACTTAGCCTGATTTCAGCATATTCGAAAAGAAAACATTCATGATAAACATAAAAAGTAGTCTAAGATTAGGTAAGCGCTTTGAAACTAGCCTGCTTTCAACATACTCTTAAGGGAAACTTTCAGACAACCTTTGGAGAGAAGAACTAGAAGACAGGGCAAATCAAAAAATTTCCTAGCTTTAACTTTACTTAGCATGAAATGAAAATATCATTCAAGAAGTTCCTTTCAAGTTTTGCACCTCAAAATATGGACTAACCAACTTTCCTTGACAATGTTACACTTAATTTAAGTCATTCTTAAATACACAATTGGAGGAAAACATAAAGATAAAGCTTATCAGTGAGAGTAGGGTACTACTAAGAGTAAGTCCTAGCTCTATATTTTTTGTTCTTTATCAGAGAAAGTGGATAGAATGGAAACCAAAAGAAAATAAAAATTTACAATAAGAAACACATCACCATTGACATATACCAGGATCCCATAAATAAGCTTGTATTTGATGTTCAAACCAGTTACAATCATTAAGTCCAGTGAGCCTCTACAGCTTCAAACTTCTCATCTCAGCTTAGGTATCTTCAATTACAAATAGTGCTATAGGAGCTTCAGAAATCTATTTACATGCAACAGATATTCAGAGACCAACCTTTTACAATGAGCTCCTCAAGGAGATTTTATAAGGAAATGAGGAGGTTAAAGGGTTTCTAGGGTTCAAGTATCATTAATTCCATAGTAAATGCTGTTCCTAGCCTTGAAAACCATGCAAGGCATCAGACAGGAATGCATTTTAACTACAAATCTATTTCATAACTCTATTTATTCTTTTTAAGGCTTAATGGGTAAAAAGAATGACTTTAAGGCCTATTTATCTTTTACAATAACTTCACTCACAGTTTGGAATTTTTTCTTTCTTTGGTAATAACTGTTCAGGTGTCTTTAGGAAAATATCTTCGAACTGGGCAAAAAGTAGGCCTTCTTTTGATTTATGGAAGCAGTAGGTGGCACTTTGGTAACTGAAGAGGATTCAATTAGCCTCTGATGTGGCAGTGGAGGCCCTTTACTAATATTTATCTTTTTTTTTCTTCTTAAAACACTGTTAATTTGATTTTGTTCCATGTTTTAGGCCTAATTAGGCTTAATATTTATGTTTTGGTCTTCACACTGTAACATTGTCTTTATCTCTGTGGATTAGGCTTTTGATCTTGAACTGATGCCTAAATCCCTTTAAACTCTATTTAAAATAATTAATTCTTCAATTCTTCTTTGATTTTATCCTATGACACTGATACTCTTTGTCTGTTTGTTGTTTATTGTGTTTTGCTGTGTTGCAAGTGCGCAACAGGTTTCACGACATCACCAATGCTCATGATGCAAGGGTAAAATCACAGTTTGAATATTTGTAGATCCTTCTCTCCATGGATAAGGGCTGGTGTATCTTCATCCATGGCCTTTCATTTCTTTTTAACACTATGGGAAAAACCTTAACAACCTGCAAAAAACACACAAAAGTTAAGAAAATCTACGAAAATAGGTTAATCGACTGCTCTGGATGGTTTGGGAGTGAGATTAAATTGGAGCCGTCGATTCAGATTAATCGACGATCGAGATTGCTCGATGGGTTCAATTGGGAGGTGGTTTGGTGAATGGTGGTAAGATTAAGTCTGGGTCGTTGGATAAAAAAGATGAACAGTGGAGATCAGGTGACGAAATATTTCGGGGAATAGATAGAGGATAAATGAAATGGGATTGCAATGTGATGTGAGCCATTGGATCTTAAATATCGATGGCCAAGATTTCTCAGTGAAACGTTTGGGGAGAGTAGATGAAAGGCAAAGACTGGGGATTGGGATATAATGTGAACTGTCGATCTAGATTAATCAACGACTGAGATCGTGTAATGGAGCGTTTGGGAGGAAAGGGGAAGGGTGGATGACCTGGGGTTGCAAGACAATGAAAGCCATTCGATCTTAACAATCGATGACCAATATTAAAAGGTGAAAAGTCAATGTAGTGGAGAAATGTGGTAAGGCAGAAAACCAAAATGGTTTTCACGTGGTGTTGAGGCGGTTTTGAAATTTCTCCAAAAAAACGCGATACGGTATGCTTGCTAACATGCGTCCTTTCAATACATCCCATTTCACGTTTTTTTCCGGTGTTAAACTACATGCGAAAAAATAACGCGGAACAGATTTTTGGCCGTTGGATGAGGGGCAGCAGATCCGACAGTGTGGATCGCACGCGACGGGGGAAGCTGCGGGTTAAAGAGGTAAGCGGGACCCATGATGATGTCAGGGTTTTGTCGTGTAGCGGGTTAGTTCATCAGGGTTTTTAGAAAGGTTGGGGTAGATCCTGACCATCGGATCTATGAAATGGATGGCGGAGATCAAAGATGGGGTGAGTTCCTTTTCAAATGGGAGGTTTTGGGACTATCGGGTTAGATCCCGACCGTAGGATCTAAAGAATGAACGGTTGCGATTTGATGAAGGGACGTAGTTATAGCAAAGAAAAGGGATGGGAAGAGTGAAACGGCCAGAATAAAGAGTGCCCGAGGACCGTTGATCTCCAAAGATCAACGGTCAATATTGATTTAAAATTAATCTGTCAGGTTTTATGAAAATACAAAGGAGAGTTGGGTTTTTGCGTAGGTTTGAAGGCTTTTAGCACCCGATTGCAGGGCTATAGGTCATATGAGGAAGGGGGTTACAAGAGTCAAGCCCTCGAGGGCTTAAGAAAACTTTATATGCAGAAAAGGTGTTTTAGGCCTAAAAACAGGGTTTTTGAGGCAAATTGAGGGTTCCGATAGGGGAAACAAGGGGATTTAAAACCAAATAAGGGAGAGCAATAAGGTTTTAAAGGGTTTTTCGAGTGATTTTGAAGGCTAAATGAGGCTTATGGAGGGATTTTATGGAGGAAAAAAGGGATGAAAATGGGGTTTATTTATGAATAAAGGAGGAGGGAAAATGATGAAAAATGAGATTTTAAGCAGTCCTTCTCTTAGCAAATAGAAGATTTTTTAGGATTATGAGGGAAACAACAGTGAAGATTAGCTCAAGGATTAGTTATCTTCATAAGACTTTAAGAACTAACAATTTGGCCATGAAATTGTTTCTTGAAGGCTTAAAAAAGATCTAGCCACCATTTGATATGACAAATTTTTATAGGTGGCTAACACACCTTTCGGTACCGCCCCAGAAACGGTGTGGATACCATTAGTACTGGTTGCAGTGCGGCCTATAAATTTTATAGGGAGCATCGCTTACTGGTGCAAGCCAAACGGCTCGTGCGCACCACGCGACAACTTTATTTTTTTCTTTTAAATGGTTAATTTTAAGGTTATTTGAACTTCTAATCCGCTAAAAAGCTTAATTATGGAAAAATAAGAAAAATACTTGTACATTTTGTTGTTGAGGAGGCATATTAGCTGTAGAATTTGCAAAAGAAAATTTTCCCACCGTTTTGCAAAATGAAAGCTGGAAATTGGTGGGAAATGCACAACAGTAGTGCGTGCAATGGTTGTAATGGGAGCACCGATGTCAGGGTGGCTCAGATAAGGATAAACTGCACCAGTGCTTTAGATCTCTCAAGCACTGAGAAAGTGAAAAATGTGGTTTTCTAGCCGTAAGGTTTTTTTATTTAACCCTGTTCCGGTGCATAGGGTTATATAGGTGCATCGGTGTTGTTTCTTATGAACACACCAGTCGGTTTTTGTTTTGGCACGATGTTTTATAATGCACCGGTGTGTTTTCGTAATACTGCACCGGGAAATTTTTATTTTGGCACGGTGTTTTATTATGCACCGGTACTGATGATTTGTGAAGCGTCGTTGCTCTACAGTAATACGATGCACCAGGCAGGTGTGTACGAAGCACACAGTGTCCAATATGCCAATTTTTTGTACGCATCGATGATTTTTCTTGTCGAGTGTTGAGATTGCAACAAGATGATGAGCTTAGTGGAAAGGAGTCGCTTTCACTAAGTGGGCCCGCAGGCTATTTTTGGCGCAAAGCCTATTTTTAGACTATGTCTATTTTTAGACATATGGATCATGTTCTATGAGTTGCAGGATGCTATTTGTGGATGGTTGGTCAAGTCAGAAAAAATAGATGGACTTCTATTTTTAGACATACTGGGCGGAATCTATTTTTAGATTGCCAGCCTAAAAATAGATATGTCGAATATTATTAGCTCTTAATAATATTTGGACTCTAAACATTATCTTATTCTCTTGGAGCACTTCAGTTAAGTGCACCAATATGGCACAAGAGCTGACAGAAGGAATTACGCTATTCCTGAGGGTTATGTGGAGCTATTGCATGGATAATTCAGTTAGAACTCATGTGACAGATTTTAGTGGAGTTGATTGAGGGAGTTAATGGAGTTGTGTTTAGTTTAACTAATCTAAACATAGTTGAGCTATTTGTATCTAGTTTAACTGATTGATAAAATTAGTGAGAGTGGTGTGAATCAATTATTAATTAATTCACTAATTATAAACTCATTAATCAACTAAATAATGTATCAACAACAACAGCGGACAAGCCATGGGAGACCAATGCAGAAATAGGTGAAAGAGTAGGTTAACTATCAGTTGTGACTATACAGTTGTTATTTGCAACACACATATAGGTGGAGAAGCCCATGAAGATTGCGCAGTACAAGCCAGGTGGTTTATCTATTTAATGAAGCCATCCCATAGCATTGAAAACGAAATAGAGGCTGGCTATCAAGTGGCAAAAGGTTGGAGCATGTGTTTTGCTAGATCTAGCTTGATAGTGTGTAGCAATTGAGGGTGTGCATGAGAGCTTGTGAGGAGATTTTTTACTATGATTGTTACATGATCTCCATGGCATATAATATAAAGATAGTTGGGGTTTTCAGCTTTAAGCTTTCCCATTAAATACTATGTTCATATGTGTGATTGTTTGTGGTTTTAATGTATGCATGCAATTGATTTTATTTCCGTAATTAATGATCAATGGTAGAAGAGATTCTGTATTATGCATGAAGCTAAAATAGTGTGTGATCAGGAGAATCTCGGTGGATAACATATCAGTTATTCAAATTTCTACATGCTATCAAAGCGATATTGATCATTGGAGCAATTTCAAAGCATTGAAGCGGTTGAGTTTTAGCCGGTGAAATTCTAATTTTGCAGGAGTGTTTCTTGGTGTCAAAGTTGAGATGTCTTTCGTCAACGGATTGCACTGAGTATGCTCCTGAGGGCACGAATTATATTGCATGGAAGGACAGATGAGGCATAGATGATAGCGAAGGAAGGAGTTCAGATGTGCACTAAAAACTGCTTAAATATGCTTCCGCGCACTTGACGCATGGAAAAAGAAGACAGAAAAATGTCGAAGGATTCTGTTGGAAGGTGTGAAGGATCACATAGTGTCCAGCCTTCATGGTAAAGCTTCTCCATTCTTGATGTGGAAATATTTGATAGAATTATTCCAAAGCAGAAGTGACCAAAAGAAGTTGGCACTTAAAGACAAGCTCAGAAAAATAAAAATGGAGAAAGGCGAAAGTATACCCAAGTACCTCACGAAGTTTGTCTAATGCAGGGATGAGCTAGGAAGTGTGGGGGTTACTGTAGATGAAGAGGACTTGGTGAGCTTGGCTCTCCTTGGGCTTTCGAAGAGTTGGCATTCCTACGAGGACTCTGTCAATGGTCGGAAGAAACTGCCAGGATGGGAGCAAGTTTGGTCGGATCTTGTGCAGGAGGAGATAAGGCGGGGTACCAGGGATGGATCTTCATCGAAGAATGAAGATGAAGAAAATTGTGCTTTGGCTACTAAAGCAAGGAAAGGGAAGAGCAAGGAAAGCTTCTAAACCGGTGCTAAAGGAAAGAAGCAGACATGTCCAAGGTGAAGTGTTGTCACCCACACCAACATGGACATTGCCACAAATTGTCCACAAGAAGAAAATGAAGGCCATCGCAGATCAGAATGAGAGCCTTAGCTCCGCAACATACCGATTTTTCACCGAATGACAAGCTAATCTCATTTGTGATGGGTTCAAAGGTGGTTTCGACAGTGGTGCGTCTTTTCACATGACAAGAAATCGAGATTTGTTTACTGATCTGGATGAGAAAGATCTTCGAGTGCACATCGAGATGGGCGATGATGGTAGATACAGTGCGATCGGTATCGGTACCATTTCCTTTGAGAGGGATTTTGGTAAACCCTTCGTATTGAAGGAAGTGATGCATGTTCCAGGATTGAAGAAGAATCTGATCTCCGTGGCGATGTTAGAAGACAAGGGATATGATGTTGTCTTTAGCGAGGGAAAGGCTTTCCTGCGCAGTAAGGCAACTGGTGAGACCCGGAGGATAGGGGTTCGAGTTAAGAACCTTTATCAATTGCAGGTAGATGGAGCAAGATGAAGAATGGCGGTGCAAGGCAAGGAGTGGTGAGCCAGATGATGGCGAGTTGTGGCTCCCAGGATTGGGCCACCTTCACCATGGGAGCGAAGATACCGTAGCAGTATTTCCACCGAGCTTCCTGGCGCCCCGGCGCAATGCCGATCAAAGGCAAGGGATGTACCTTGGGAAAATTTGTGAAAGCCACCTTTCACAAGAAGGATAGTCGTGCCACGACGATCCTTGAGAGAATTCACACAGACGTGTGTGGACCTTTCTCAGTAGCTTCGACAGCAAAGCATAGGTATTATGTGACATTTGTTGATGATTTTTCTCATAAGTGTTGGATCTTCTTCATGCAGAAGAAGAGCGAGAAATACTCAAAGTTCTGTGAGTTCAAGGCACTGGTTGAGAAAGAATCGGGGAAGTAGGTGAAGGCTCTTAGGAGCGAAAATGGTGGTGAATTCATCTCTGGCGAATTCAAGGACTTTTGCAGTGCAGAAGGAATTCGAAGAGAGCTCATAGCACCTCATAACCCACAGCAGAATGGGGTTGCTGAGCGGAAGAATAGAATGATCATGGGTGCTGCACGAGCGATGTTGCATGATCTAGGCCTACCCATACACTTGTGGGCGGAGGCATGCAATACTGCAGTATATGTGCAGAACCGTTGTCCTCATAGGATACTTGGCATGAGTACAATCAAGGAGGCGTTTTCTGGTAAGAAGCCTGATATTTCCCATTTGAGGATTTTTGGTTCACCTGTTTACATTCATGTGACGAAGGATGCCAGGAAGAAGCTGGAGCCGACCGCAGAGGTTGGGATATTTGTGGGGTACACTGATACGCCCCACAACTATCGTGTGTATTTTCCATATAGTCGCAAGACTGTTGTGCGACAGGATATCAAATTTCAGGAGGAGAAAGCCATGAAGTGTTCGCTTGAGAGGGAGCTACACTTGCATGCAGAGGAGGAGCTATTAGTTCCCAAGGATGAGCCTCAGGATGTGGATCAGCCACAAGAGGAGGTTCATGAAGTGGAAGAGACCACTCATGCAGCGCCAACCATCGCAGGGTGGAAGTGATTGCTAAGCCGAATGATCGTTCAAGACAGAGAACGCGAGACCACATCACAAACAGACAAAGACAAATACTTGAACGGCATCGGATACATGGCTCTTATGAGCAAGTGTATCGTGACAGAGCCATCCTCTTTCGAGGAAGCTGTGGAGGATCCCGCATGGGTAGATGCCATGGTGGAAGAGTATGATTCGATTGTCAGAAACAGTGCATGGGAGATTGTCCCAAGGCCAGAGGGGAAATCAGTGGTGGGTTCGAGATGGATCTACAAAGTGAAGCAGGCAGCTGACGGGAGTGTGGAGAAGTATAAGGCAAGATTTGTTGCTCGAGGCTTTTCACAGATTGAGGGGATCGATTATGAGGAGACCTTTGCACCTGTCGCAAGGTATTCTTCCATACGGACGATTCTTGCTCTCTCAGCGCAGATGGGGTGGCACATTCATCGGATGGATGTGAAGACTGCGTTCCTCAACGGAGTCATTGAGGAGGAGGTGTACATAGAGAAGTCGAAATTAGGTTTTGATATCTTCAAGAAGTGTATCGCATGTGCTGCTCAAGAGAACCGATAAGAAACAAGGACCCCGTGCTTGGTACACACAGACAGATAGTTATTTCACCGTACTGGATTCACCATGAGTGAGGCGGATGCAAACCTATACCAGATTGTGGTCGAGGGTAAGTTGCTGATCATTGTACTTTATGTAGATGATTTGATTCTGGCAGGTGATGAGCTATTGATACTCTCATGCAAGGAGGATCTTGCAAAAGAGTTTGAGATGAAGGACTTGGGCCTCCTTCATTATTTCCTGGGATTGGAAATTTGGCAGCGCAGTGATGGACTGTTTGTTTCTCAGGGTAAGTATGCCCGGGAGACACTGGAGAAGTTCAACATGCATGGCTGCAAGCCTGTTGATACTCCTCTTCCTGGTGGTTGGAGGAAGGAGGATGCTACTTCGGCGGAGGTAGTGGATGCCACTGTTTATCGACAGTTGGTGGGGTCGCTTATGTATCTGGTCAATACACGACCCGACATATGCTATGCTATGAACCAGCTTTCACAAGCTATGGTTAAGCCTACCAAGCTCTACTGGAAGGCAGGCAAGCATGTATTGAGATATCTCAGAGGCACATCGGGATATGGATCATGGTACAGACAGGAGGATGAGTTGAGGCGACATGGCTTCACGGATCGGTATCATCATATCAAAGATTGCAGGCACAGTATGGTCATGTTACTTAAGATCTCCGCTAGAGGATCGTGATGCCGATATCTGACGAAGGTGTCGCCAGAGCAAATTCGAATACCACCAGCCGTAGGATAGTTGCGTACTCTCCCATTCGAGGGAGTGTTGTAGGTGTTGAGATCAGAAGAAGATGATGAGCTTAGTGGAAAGGAGTCGCTCACTAAGTGGCCCGCAGCTATTTTGGCGCAACGCCTATTTTTAGACATATGGATCATGTTCTATGAGTTGCAGGATGCTATTTGTGGATGGTTGGTCAAGTCGGAAAAAATAGATGGACTTCTATTTTTAGACATACTGGGTGGAATCTATTTTTAGATTGCCAGTCTAAAAATAGACATGTCAAATATTATTAGCTCTTAATAATATTTAGACTCTAAACATTATCTTATTCTCTTGGAGCACTTCAGTTAAGTGCACAGATGTGGCACATCAGCTGAAAGAAGGAATTACGCTATTCCTAAGGGTTAAGTGGAGCTATTGCATGGATACTTCAGTTACAACTCATGTGACAGAGTTTGGTGGAGTTGATTGAGGAAGTTAGTGGAGTTGTATTCAGTTTAACTAATCTAAACATAGTTGAGCTATTTGTATTCAGTTTAACTAATTGATACAATTAGTGAGAGTGGCGTGAATTAATTATTAATTAATTCACTAATTATAAACTCATAAATCAACTAAATAATGCATCAGTTAACTTCAATGCATGGATAGTTTCAGTGGAGACTAGTGCAAAAATAGGTGAAAGAGCAGGTTAACTATCAGTTGTGACTATACAGTTGCTATTTGCAACACACAGATAGGTGGAGAAGCCCATGAAGATTGAAAAATACAAGCCAGGTGGTTTATCTATTTAATGAAGCCATCCCATAGCATTGAAAATGCAATAGAGGCTGGCTATCAAGTGGCAAAAGGTTGGAGCATGTGTTTTACTAGATCTAGCTTGATAGTGTGTAGCAAGTGGAGGTAGTGCATGAGAGCTTGTGAGGAGCTTTGTACTATGATTGTTACATGATCTCCATGACATATAATATACAGATAGTTGGGGTTTTCAGCTTTAATCTTTCCCATTAAATAATGTGTTCATATGTGTGATTGTTTATGGTTTTAATGTGTGCATGCAATTGATTTTATTTTCGCATGTGATGATCAATGGTAGAAGAGATTTTGTATTGTGCATGAAGCTAAAATAATGTGTGATCAAGAGAATCTTGGTGAATAATATATCAGTTATTCAAATTTCTACATCGAGCACACTGGTGCTTGAGAGCTCTGAAAAACTGAGAAAAGTGAAAAATGTGGTTTTTTGGCCATAATTTTTTTTTTTTAACCCTATTCCAGTGTGTGGGGTTTAGAGGTGCACCGGTGCTATTTCTTATGAATGCACCGGTTGGTTTATGTTTTGGTGCGATTTTTTATGATGGAACGGTATGGTTTCTTAATACCGCACTGGGTGGTTTTTGTTTTGGCATAGTGTTTTATGATGCAATAGTGTGGAAGAGTTGTGAAGCACCAGTGCTCTACAGTAATACGACGCACTGGACAGGTGTGTACGCAGTGCATGGTGTTTGGCATGCCATTTTTTTGTGCACACTAGTGCATTCTCTTGTAGAGTGCACCGGTGTGATTTTGAATGATAAGTTCACCATGAGGAAAACATATGCAAAGCCCTCCACCTGCCAAAAGCCTCTAGTAACCTCCACTAGAAATGGATGTATGGGGTATTTTTATAAAGGGTTCCTCAAAAACATCTGCTAGAGGGTATTTTCCGTATAGTGCACATTCCTGTCATTGGTGAATTATTGGATGAATTAAATGGATAATTTTACTTCATCAAGTTGGATCTCCATTCAATATATCATCAAATTAGAATGAATATTGAAGACATTCTGAAAATAGAATTTAAAACTCATGAGGGTAATTATGAATTTTTGGTGATGTTGTTTGGCCTTACTAATGCACCTTCTACATTTCAAGGTTTGATGAATTCCAAGTTTCAAACCCTTCCTTAGAGAATTTCTGTTAATATTTTTTGATGATGTACTAATCTACATGAAGTCTTGTAAGGATCATGTTGAACATGTTGACAGGGTGCTCAAACTATTGGAGGAGAAATAATTATATGAAAAAACCTCTAGATTTTTCTTTGGGGTACAGGAGGTTGAATATGTAGGTCATATTGTATCTCATGAGGGTGGTAAGGTATACCCTAACAAAAGTAAATCCGTTAAGGAATGGAAAGTCCCCACAACCATAAAGCATCTGTAAGGATTTCTCAGGTTGACAGGGTATTGTCACAAGTTTGCTAAGAATTATGGGATAATGGCAGCACCTTTAACAACATTACTGAAGAAAGATGCATTTTCTTGGACTCTAGAAGCAACTAAGGAATTTTAAAATATTAAAGAGGCAACGTGCCAAGCACCATTCTTAGCTACACTAGATTTCACAAACACCTTTATTGTAGAATGTGATGCCTAGGGAAATGGAATTTATGTTGTTTTAATGCAAAAAATAATACCCGTTTCCTTTGAAAGTCATTCAATCAAAGGAAAATATTTACAAAAACCTATTTATGTGAATGAAATGTTGGCAATACTACATGCACTAAAGAAATGGCAACCTCACCTAATGGGAAGAAACTTCAAGGTAAACATATCACGATAGTCTTAAATACTTTTTGGAACAAATATTATCTTCGGAAGAGAAACTAAAATGGGTCACAAAGATGTTTGGTTATGACTTTGAAATCATCTACAAAAAAGGGAATCAAAATGTTGTTGCAGATGAATTAAAGAAAGGATGAGGATGTGGAAGAATTTCTTTGTGCCATTTCTATTATCTAACCAGATTATGTAACTGAAGAAAGGGATGAATGGAAGAATTGCAAGAAGTGTGAACACTAATTTAAAAGTTGCAGCATGATCCCATTACATCTGATACATTTAGCTGGAAAAATGATTCATTAAGGTACAAAGATCACTTTTATATTTGTAAGAATTGCCAAATCAAACAAAATATTCTTTCGAATAGCACAAATCTCCCTTAGGAGGGCACTCAATATTTTTAAAAACTTACCACAAGTTCAAGAAAGAGTTTTTTTTGGATGGCCTTAAATCTTATATTCAAAATTTTGTGGCAGAATGTTTGGTTTTCCAAAAAAATAAAGTTGAGACAATTAAGACCTTGAGTCTGTTACAACCTTTATCCATTCCAAGTCAACATTGGTGGGAGGTTTCAATGGATTTTATCACAGGTTTACCCAATTCCAAAGGAAGGAGGGTCATCATGGTGGCAGTTGAAAGACTCATAAAGTATGCACTCTTTTGTGCATTATCTCGTTCATTTAATGCTATTACAGTTGTTACTAAATTTATGGAAACAATTAAAAAGCTACATGGAAACCCAAAGATTATTATAAGCGAACAAGATCCCATTTTCACTGAAGATTTTTGGACGAAATTATTTTCTTGTCTAGATACTCAATTAGTTCATAGATTATCTTATCATCCTCAATATGATGGGAAAACTCAATGAAATTTTTTTTGGAAGGATGTCTTCGTTGCTTTTTATATGATAAGAAAACACAATGGGTCAAGTGGTTACCTTTGGCTGAATGGTGGTATAACACTTCCTTCCATACAGTAGACAAAATGACCCCATTTATGGCACTTTATGAATATCATCCACCATCCACCAAATCATATTTAAGATAAAATACTAAGGTTCAAGAAGTGTAATATCGCATCGATCATCAAAAAAATGTTATCCAACTCTTAAAGGATAAACTCACTTTGGTGCAAAAACAAATGAAATGACATGCATATCAACATCGTAGCAAAATAAGTTTTGATGTAGGCGACTATGTATTTTTATGGATACAACCATACAAACAAATGCCCCTCAGGAAAGGTAAGAATGGTAATAAATTATCACTAAAGTACTATGGTCCTTACAAGGTGTTCCAAAATATTGGTACTGTGGCATACAAGTTGGAGCTTCCTGCATCATTCCGAGTGCACCCAATTTTCCATGTTTCATGCTTAAAGAAGGTTATAGGTGACAAGATTCCAATTCAAACAATATTGCTAGAACTTAACGAGGAAGGAAAAATAATATTGGAACTTGAAGTAGTCACAGAAGCAATAACTCAACAAATATGAAATCTATCAATTTCAAAGTATCTCATCATGTGGAAGAGCTTACCTATTGAATATTCCACATGGGAGGATGATAATTTTATACAGAAGCATCCAAAACTACTCAAGAATTGAGGAAAACACTTTTTTTGATGGAGAGGGTCATGTTAGGTCCCTATAATACTAGTTTATCCCCTTACTATTATTGTTAGTGTATCCCCCTTATTGTTATCGTTGCGCCCATGTAGTCCTCATATTGTTATTATTGTGCCTCATAGAAGCCCACTATTTTTATTCTTCTGCCCTTACATTATTATTGTTATGTTGGCTCTGATTATATTGTGACCCCTAACACTCCTATATATAGAAAGGAGATTTTTTCATTTGAATCAACCAAGAATTTCTCATTTATGTAATGTAAAGGAGGTTTCCCCTCAGAGAGGATAATTTTTAAGTTGTTGATCTATCTTTTCTTCTATTTTGTGAGATGGTGGCATAACATAACTATAAGGAAAATTACTCAAAGAATTCCTTCTCTAGTCACCTATGAGTTGAATGATATCATTAAACATGTTATTAATTCAATAGAATTTAAAAAATATGTTATGGATATACCCATTGGAAAATCACCAAGAACGAATGGATTTACCTCTAATTTCTTCTAGACGTATTGATGAATCATCCACAAGGATGTTTGGGAGCTTGTAGAAGGCTCCAGATGGACTTCCTTAGTTCTCTCATCCTTGGCTTCCACCTTTCTCACTCCTATTCATAAATAAATAAGGTCATAGAACCCCAATTCTTTCATTCCAATCATGCTTTGTAATGTCATTTATAAAATTATCATTAAATTGATTGCTAATATGATTAAACCCTTTCTCTTGTCACTAATTCCATAAAAAAAATAGTTATGTGGAAGGTAGGAAAATTTTCATCACATTTTCTTAGCTCATGAATTAATCCACTCTCTTAATTCATCTTAGAAAACTGGCATGCTTATCAAACTAGATATATCTAAAGCCTTTGACTGTATTAGTAGGATATATATATCACACACTCTAGACCTTTGGATTTGATGACAAATGCATGTATTGGGCCTTTCGTGTCTCAAAATAATTCTTCTCTATTCTCACTAATGGGTTTCCTTCCTCCACTTTCATCCCCTCTAAAGGAATTTGACAAGGAGATCCCCTCTCCCATGTCTTGTTTCTTCTTGTCGGTGAAGGACTACAGTGTGATATAGAAGATGTTTTAGTAGCTAATAAAATAGGGGTATTAAAATTCATGGAAATTATGACATCAACACATCAAAAAAAATTTTGATGACACACTTATCATGGGAATGCCTTAGTTTAAAGAGAATACAACCTTCAAGTAGATTCTAGATAATTTCAAGGTTTTTCTAAAAATTATTATCAATCTTGATTAGTCTCAAATTTTTTCTTTAACACTCCACAAGCTATTTAGTTTCACATAACCTGAATCCTAGGATTTCAAAGGAGTTCCATTTCATCCAAATACTTAGGCTCCCCACTTCTCAAAAATTCTCTTAGACATGTTTCTTGTGAACATCTCTTGCTGAAATTGGAAAAAAAAAACTCGCCAGTTGAAATTTCACGACTCTAAACTTGGCTAGGCTACTTACCATTCTCAAATTTATTTTTAAAGAAACTCATATTTATTTATTTTCAACTTTAGCTGCTGCTATTTAAATATTTAAGAGGATCCATAATATCCAAAGATCATTTCTATCAAGAGAAGCCAAGTAATAAAATAACTGGGCCCTTGTAGTATGTGTAAAGATATGTTTTCCTATGTGTAGAAGTTTTTTTTTATCTCTTTTATCTTGGAAGTATAATATGTTGTGTAACCAGCTCCAAAAATCGAAGAAAAGAGATATCAACACCTTATAAATAAGCCACTTCGAGGGGGAAACCTCCAATACATTACATAAATGAAAAATTCTTGGATGATACAATTTACAAAACCTCCTTTCTATATATAGGAGTCCATGTGGCCATAATGTAATCCTAGTGGGCCACAATGTAATCCTAGCGGACCTAACAATAATAATTTAAGGGCACAATAATAACAAAATGGGGGTTACGAGGGTACAATAATAACAATGAGGGGGTTACACTAATAACAATAAGGGACTATACTAGTAATATAGGGACATAACATGCCCCTCTCCTTCAAAAACGTGTTGTCCTGAACGCTTGAGTAGCTTTGGGTGCTTCTGTATAAAATTCTCATCCTCCCATGTAGAATCTTCAGTGGGTAAGTTCTTCCACTTGATAAGATACTCTGAAATTGATCGATTCCATAGTTGTCAAGTTCTTGTTTCTGTGACCACTTCAAGTTCCAATATGATTTTTCCTTCCTCATCAAGTTCTGGAAATATTGTTTGAACTAGAAGATTTTCACCTATAACCTTCTTTAAGCATGAAACATGGAAAACTGGATGCAGTCGTGAAGAAGCAGGAAGCTCCAATTTGTATGCCATAGTACCAATATTTTGCAACATCTTTTAAGGACCATAGTACTTTGGCGATAATTTATTATCCTTCTTAGCTTGCTTGAGGGACATTTGTTTGTATGGTTGTAGCTGTAAAAATACCCAATCTCCTACATCAAACTTATCTCACTATGATGTTGATCTGCCTGTTGCTTGATTCACGTACCCCTCTATGGGCTGTGGAAGCTCAGCAAAAATCTCAGCCATATCAAGATCTTGAAGGACTGCTCTACTGACAGCCTTCTTTTCTGGCTCATCTGCTACATGCTCTTGTTCCTCCACTAGTTGAACTCGACCTGTTAGCCCCCTATGAATTTTTTGGCAAGAAAATAGGGGGCTAAATTTTTTGTTGAGCCTTCAAGGAATGAATTTCCGCTGAAAACACATCATCCTTGAAGCCTCCTTGTGCCTTGGTCCTTTGATGAATCCTCACTGCTGTTTTCACAAGAAAGGCCTCTCTGTTGTGAAGAAGAATGCCTAGAAGGCCTCTTTCCCCCTATTTCCTTTCCCACTAAAACTCTATTTTCCTCCCTTTTACTCCTCTCTATTTCCCTCACTTACCCTCTAAATCACCCTAACTCCCCTTTTAAGCCTTATAATACCTTTATTCGGTCTTAAATCCTCTTTATTCCTTCTATCGAAAACGCTTTTAAGCCTTAAAAAGCTCCCTTTTTGGCTTAAAATCATCCATTTAACATATTACAGGCTAAGCCCCTTTCTGGCTAGCCCCTTAACCACTTCCCCTCCATATGTCCTATGCCCAGGACCAAGCGCTTAAGCCCCAGGCGCTTATCACAATCGGAAGTTTTGGGCGAATGAATTTCTTTGTTAACTTAAAATCTCCGATGTGATTGGGTTTTGTTCTATGAACTCCCGCTGTGATATCGATCGTAGATATGCACAGATCTAATGGTCATTGCTTGTTCTACAAACGTGCCACCCTTTGCACTCCCGATTGGCGATCTCCGATGGATGATCCCCGATCTGATCTCCGCCGTCCATTTAACTCTGATCCAACGACCCGACACTAATCGCATCATCGCTCCATTTCCCCTCTCTATCTCCCTCCGATTGAATGTGGGCCATTGATCTGGTCCCAGATCCGATGGTTGGCACCCATTCGCACTATCGCTAATCGCAAATTCTCAAATGTGTCCCCCGTTGCCTCCCCCGATTACGATCCTCTGATCCAATCATGGCCATTCGTTGATCCAAATCTACAGCCACATTGCATTGCACCCTCTGCCATTTTTCTTCATTGGAGCCTCTATTAACTTCAACATTCAATCCCCGTCGTTGATCTCCTCCTGAGATCCAACGGCTCGCAGTTAATTTCCCTCCTCCCATGCTGGGTCCTACCACTTCCTCAAACCATTTCATTGCATTTCCGCGCTTTCCCTTTGTATTTCAATTCAAGGGCTCAAACTTAATGTTTTCATTAAAAAGTCGTATTTCCTCCATTTCACTGCATTTTTTCACCATTTTCATTACATCCACAACATGTGCCTCAGTTGCGCCACCATTCCCCTAAGCCTTCAAAGGATTTCTTTCGCTGCCCCCGAGGTTTTATAATTGGTTCATTTTTACTGTGCAGGGTATACAGAGTGATTAATTCACTTTGTTTGCTGTAATCAAAGCCATTGTGATTCGGGGCACAGAGAGGCCATTCCAGCAGCAGTTAGTGAAACAACAGATACAGATTAGAGGGATCTGGGCCTGTTAATTAAATACTTAGCACGAAATCTCGTATTCAGAGAATTAAGGCGCAGTTTGAAGACTTAAGAACGCAAGGGTCATATCTGCATTTTAATATCAGCAGAATGCATTCCTCCAAGAAGGACACTTACCCGCAGCATTCCTCACACCTCCTCGAGCCCTGAAACAGTTAATTACACTGACAAAAGCTTCTTAAAGACTGTCAGAGTAGCAGTAATGGAGCATGGAGACCTACATACCTTTCTATCCAAGTCACTCATCCCAGAAGGCAGCGCAGAATTCCAAACATCCAAAAGGACTTCACGAAACATCAGAGGTCAAAACCGACCTGACAGAGACTCCCAGACCATACTATAGAGTACTTACAGTGAAGCAGATTGCCATTAAGAAAAGTGGGCATGAACTCTTTCTCCACTCTGTCTTAATGATATTTATTTAATGTATATCATCTACTCCAGTTATTCGCTCTCCTATAAGAATCCCCAAGAACATATTGTAAGGGTCATTGTTCGATTGTTGCTTTGTAGTTAGAGGGATTCATTTTGACTGTTAGAATAGTCTTGGGAGGGAATAGCAGAGTAGTTGTAATGTAGTAGGTTGGGAGGAGAAAGTTTGGATTGTGGTCAGCCATTGAGCTCAATGTATGTGACTGGTTTTGCATCAATCAATCGAGCAAATTTCACAGGATCCTGGTCTATTATTAATGGTGATGTTTTTCCCTTATCATACTGTTTATTACATTTTTCATGATGTTCATTTCTTCTGGTAGGCATCAGAAATCTGGCATAGGATTTACCCTTGTTAGGTACCCTATGTTTTCTGCTCTCCCTACCCTCAGTGTTTTCTACTGATAGTGAGGTCTAAGGGAAAACTCTCGTGGTTTAACCAGTGTAGCTGATGTTATTGCCTGCTAGCTAATGTGTGAACTTGGAGCTTGCTGGTTGACTACTTCTTGCTGGTGTCAAAGCAGGGAAGGTTAAAAGTCCTTCTTTGATCTATATACTCTAGCTCTATGTTAAACTTACCTCCTTTTTTCCCTTGGAGCATGCTAAAGCAGACCTGGAGTTAAATGACCTCTAGTCCGATCTATAAACTACCCATTTGTCCCTCCATCAAGGGTTGCCTTTGAGTATGTCCAAGCATGTCTGGAGTTAAATGACCTCTGACTTGATCTATAGACAAAAATTGGGTTGCTTTCCTTCTTTCACTTTCAATCCTTAATGTTCCATCTCACCATCTATCTAAAAAGATCCTTTAGTATAGATGAATTTCCCTCTCAAAGCCTTGGCTAGTTGTTTGCAAGTAATCTCCTTTCATGACTCCATAGCCCAATGGATGGCACATTCCTAACCTATCGTCTTTTGCCGAAACGTCCTGCTGCTCTGTTCCTCTCCTTCCAAAACCTTCTCAGTTTATGATCTCATGACCAACCCAGCAACCAACCAACCAAATCATTTTAAACCCCCATTTTGTGCTTCATAACTAGCCTAATACCTCATTTCGAGCTCCAAAGATATGCCATTTTCTGTATTTATAGAGAGATCCCTCTCTGGACCCAGGAGGGCTAGACCCTGAGGTCTGAAAGTGGTTCTGATGTTGTATTATCTTTTAATATTGCCAAATCTACCAAAACATAGGAACCCCAACATAATGGCGACTCCATTGGGGAGAAAATCTAAGAGTCAATAGCTGCAACACATTAGTCTATTCCCATTGTCGTCCCCAACATAATGGCGACTCCGTTGGGGAAAAAGACCACTTAGCCTAGATTGGCTTTTGATTGCTGATGGTGGACAACAGCCTGCTTCAAACAGTTAATTCATCCACCTGGCGACTCCACACTCCATAACTCTCAAAGACTCCACTGGAGGAAGAACCTGAAATATGGCCAAACCTCATAGAAGGGTAGAACATATGGGTTGGATTTGGTTTAAAGAATTCATTATTTCTATCTATCACTATGCTCTGTCCCGCTTTAGGCCTGATCAAGTGTACAAAGATGAAACCCACGTTGAGTATGGGAAAGATCTCAGGCCTCAGTCTTCAGACCATAAGCAGACTTGTACTCTTGTGAAAGACCTGGTGGAACAAGAACCTCATGGCATATCTCTCACTCCTAAGGAAACTTCAAGCAGTCATGGGCCTCTTGTTGCACCACCTACCCCTACTAAGGTCATAGAAAGATACAAGCCTCTAGTTTTGCCTCTTTTCTTCCGACCCCTTCCTGCAGAGCTTATAAACCAGCTACCTCTTTTTGATGGAAAAAATAAAGGGGCCACTGCTGAAGAACATGTTCAAAATCTCGAGGATTTACTTGACTTGTATGAAATAGAGGAAGATGATGTGCGCATTAGAATGTTTTCCTTGTCATTACAAGGAAATGTTAAGAGTTGGTTCAAAGGCCTTCCAGCAGCAAGCATTTTCAGCTTTCATCAATTTTCTCAATTTTTCCTTGATAAATGGGCAGTCCCGAGAAATGTTTTCCTCATTTTAGAAGAATATAAAAATTTGAAAAGGCAGCCAAAAAAGACAGTACAAGAATTTTTGGCCAGGTTCATTAAGGTATACAATGCAATATATTTTGATATAAAACCACCTTTGGGATGGGCTCTACTGCACTATCCTAGTTCTTTTGACCCCGAGGTGGAATTCATGGAAAATTTTAGGGGCTAGTATTCGCAAGTGGGCTAATTTTCCATGGTTTTTCCAAAAAAATGATTCACCGTTTTCCATTTTTTTATAAAAGTGATTCGCCCAAATTTTACAATATAAAATTATTTTACCTTAAAAATCACCAACATCATATAGACAATATATATATTATCATTATAATTTATATACTTTTACAATTACATCAATAAACATTTTATATTTTTCATATAAAGGACTAGTGAGATTCGCCAAGTTTTTAAACTTCAAAATAATTTTCCATCCTTAAAATTTTCCCTGGTGGAATTCCATATAAGAGAAAGAGAGCCTTCGAGCCTAGAGGAAATGCAGAATATAACAATCACTGTCGAATACAACATAAAATGCAGGGAGGAAAGATTAAAAGTAGCAAGGAAGGACCGAATAGAGAAAATAGCGCAGATCTCTTTAGAGAACAAGCTCGAAAGACTGATAGATACTGCCAACTCTTTGCTAAATGTAAAAGAGGTAGAATATGAGGTTGAAACCAAAAAATATGATTGGGGGAGATCCACACCTTTTCCTCAAGAAGAACAAATCATATCACTACAAGACACCAGTAGCATGCTAAGCATGTATGAGGAACAAGAGTTCGAATCAGAAAATGAACTTGCAGATTATCTTGAAGGAAGATTTACTGAGTTTCCAAAAGGTTTGATGGATAATGTTGCTTATAATTATGATTTATCTAATGATGATTTTTTTGATGATGATTTTTTCCGAAGGGAAGCCAAGCTTACGGGGCCATCCTCAGTCGATTCAGGGGAGGAAGATCGTGACCATCAACTTCAAGAAAATGATGAGCCAATGCAGGCCATCTATGATACTGATGAAAGCATGATAGCAGATGAAGATTCATTGAACCTTCACTCCGCTATATATCAGATCATTAGTAATAATTTCAGAGAATATGGAAGCCAGCAGTTCTTCAGCGCAGAGGACGAGGAAGAAAGACATGAAGAAAATATTGAGCAAGATGAATATCCAGAGCCTTCGCCTGAAGGGGTCAAGGTAATCGAAGCAACACCTGCTCAAGAATATGTTAATTTTTTCACAGAATTCAGTTCACTCCAGCAGAACCGGCCAGGGTCAGAAGAGGACAACCCTGCCATATATGATGAGCTCTCTAGTTCAAGCTGCAGTGAAGATGAGGGAGACCTTCTTTCCCACAGACATCTTTGTCTTGATCGAGTGGAAGAAGAGGTATTCTTGGTTGATGCTCATATGCAAAATACTCCCAACTAGGAGAGAGAGGAGTGTGTCTATAAAGGCCACACTGCAGATGTAGTGATTGAAGCTGCCCAGGATACAAACAACCTACCAGCCACGACAGGCCTTAAAGAAGAAATTTTATATCATGTTATGATTGATCCTGTGGCAGAATACATGGAGGCCCTGATTGGCTCAGCCCCTCAAGAATTAATCCGTTGAAAGATCCAAATACATCAAAAATGGTCACCACTGTTGGTGGCCTTAGTTTTGAAGATCCACATGTAGAGCACCCTATGGTTGTCTCTGATGAGCAGTCAGTTCTTCTCCCCTTTTTCACTATTGCTTGACTGGCTGCATTGGAATTATTGTATCACCTAAAGCATCAGATATTTCCAATTAATGTAGGGTAGGTATGAGGCTCAATAAAGCTCATTCTGTAAGCATGTAGTTAGTAGCTTTGAATTTCTGCAAAGTTTTCAGTCCATGACCAGTTTTGTCTTTACGCCATGGTCCACAACAAGTCAGACAGTCTAATCCTGGCCTGACTGTTTTTCAATTTATGTTGTAGAGTGTAGAGAAGATATTATATTAGGTAGAGAAATATATAAGGCCAATAGTTTAATCTAGTCTCATGGAGAAATAAGGCTAGAAATAGAATAGGTTTATTTTCCTGTTTGTAAAAAATTGATGATGTAAAGGGTCTGCAAGTCCAAATGCACCCAGAAGAAAAATGTTAGGACATAGTATGGGTAGGTAGTTGTTTGGTGGAATATTACTACTGATATGATGTCTTCATGATTTGTGCAGCTAATCCAAGAAAAGAAAAGAATGAGTCAAGTACCAGGCATCTGGCCTACACCAAAGATAATTTTTTGAATTCTTGACTCCTTCAAGAAGAAGCCATCGCCATGTGGAGCCATTGTTAGCCCCCTATGAATTTTTTGGCAAGCAAACAAGGGGATAAATTGTTTGTTGAGCCTTGAAGGAATGCATTTCCGTTGAAAAAACATCATCCTTGAAGCCTCCTCATGCTTTGGTCCTTTGATGAATCCTCACTGTCGTTTCCATGAGAAAGGCCTCTCTATTGTGAAGAAGAATGCCCAGAAGGCCTCTTTCCCCCTATTTCATTTCCCACTAAACCTCTGCTTTCCTCCCTTTCACTCCTCTCTATTTCCCTCACTTACCCTCTAAATCACCCTAACTCCCCTTTTAAGCCTTATAATACCTTTATTTGATCTTAAATACTCTTTATTCCTTCTATCGAAAACCCTTTTAAGCCTTAAAAATCCCTCTTTTTGGCTTAAAATCATCCATTTAACATATTACAGGCTAAGCCCCTTTCTGGCTAGCCCCTTAATCACTTCCCCACAATATGCCCTGCACCTAGGACCAAGTGCTTAAGCCCCGGGCGCTTATCGCAATTGGAAGTTTTGGGCGAATACATTTCTTTGTTAACTTAAAATCTCCGATGTGATTGGGTTTTGTTCTATGAAATCTCGCTGCGATCTCGATCGTAGATATGCACGGATCTAACGGTCAGTGATTGTTCTACAAACGCGCCACCCTTTGCACTCCCAATTGGCGATCTCCGATGGACGATCCCCGATCCGATCTCCGCCGTCCATTTAACTCTGATCCAACAGCCCGGCACTAATCGCATCATCGCTCCGTCGCCCTTCTCTATCTCCCTCCGATTGAATGTCGGTCGTTGATCTGGTCCTAGATTTGATGGTTGGCACCCATTCGCACTGTCGCTAATCGCAAATTCTCAAATGTGTCCCCCGCTTCCTCCCCCAATTGCGATCCTCCGATCCAATCGTGGCCATCCGTTGATCCAAATCTACGACCCACATTGCATTGTACCCTCTGCCATTTTTCTTCATCAGAGCCTCTATTAACTTCAACATTCAATCCCCGCCATTGATATCCTCTTGAGATCCAATGGCTCGCAGTTAATTTCCCTCCTGCCATGCTGGGTACCACCAGTTCCTCAACCCATTTCATTGCATTTCCGCGCTTTCCCTTTGTATTTTGATTCAAGGGCTCAAACTTAAATTTTTCATTAAAAAGTCGTATTTCCTCCGTTTCACTGCATTTTTTCACCATTTCCATTGCATCCACAACATGTGCCTCGGTTGCGCCACCATTCCCCTAAGCCTTCAAAGCATTTCTTCCACTTCCCACAGGGTTTTATAATTGGTTCATTTTTACTGTGCAGGGTATACAGAGTGATTAATTCACTTTGTTTGTTGTAATCAAAGCCATTGTGATTTGGGGCACAGAGAGGCCATTCCAGCAGCATTCAATGTAGCAACGGATACAGATTAGAGGGATCTGGGCCTGTTAATTGAATACTTAGCACAAAATCTCGTATTCAAAGAATTAAGGCGTAGTTTGAAGACTTAAGCACACAAGGGTCATATCTGCATTTTAATATCAGCATAATGCATTCCTCCAGGAAGGACACTTACTCGCAGCGTTCTTCACGCCTCCTTGAGCCCTGAAATAGTTAATTACACTGACATAATCTTCTTAAAGACTGTCAGAGTAGCAGTAATGGAGCATGGAGACCTGCAGACCTTTCTATCCAAGTCACTCATCCCAGAAGGCAGCGTAGAGTTCCAAACAGCCAAAAGGACTTCACGAAACATCATATGTCAAAACCGACCTGACAAAGACTCCCAGACCATACTATAGGGTACTCACAGCGAAGCAGACTGCCATTAAGCAAATTGGGCATGAACTCTTTCTCCACTCTGTCTTAATGAGATCCATTTAATGTATATCATCTACTCTAGTTATGTGCTCTCCTATAAGAATCCCCAAGAACATATTGTAAGGGTCATTGTTAGGTTGTTGCTTTGTAGTTAGAGGGATTCATTTTGACTGTTAGAACAATCTTGGGAGGGAATAGTAGAGTAGTTGTAATGTAGTAGGCTGGGAGGAGAAATTTTGGACTGTGGTTAGCCATTGAGCTCAATGTATGTGACTGGTTTTGCTTCAATCAATCGAGAAAATTTCACAGGATCCTGGTCTACTACTAATGGTGATGTTTTTCCCTTATCATACTGTTTATTACATTTTTCATGCTATTCATTTCTTCTGGTAGGCATCAGAAATCTGGCATATGATTTACCCTTGTTAGGTACCCTATGTTCTCTGCTCTCCCTACCCTCAATGTTTTCTACTAATAGTGAGGTCCAAGGGAAAACTCTCGTGGTTTAACTAGTGTAGCAGATGGTATTGCCTGCTAGCTAATGTGCGAACTTGGAGCTTGCTGCTTGACTAATTCTTGCTGGTGTCAAAGTAAGGAAGGTTAAAAGTCCTTCTCCGATCTATAGACTATAGCTCTGTGTTAAACTTATCTCTATTTTTTCCTTGGAGCATGCTAAAGCAGACCTGGAGTTAAATGACCTCTGGTCCGATCTATAAGCTGCCCTTTTGTCCCTCTATCGAGAGTTTCCTTTGAGTATGTCCAAGCAGGTCTGGAGTTAAATGACCTCTGACCTGATCTATAGATAGAAATTGGGTTTCTTTCCTTCTTTCAATTTCAATCCTTAATGTTCCATCTCACCATCTATCTAAAAAGATCCTTTAGGATAGATGACTTGCCCTCTGAAAGCCTTGGCTAGTTGTTTGCAAGTAATCTCCTTTCATGACTACATAGCCCAATGGATGGCACATTCCTAACCTATCCTCTTTTGCCGAAATGTCTTGCCACTCTGTTCCTCTCCTTCCAAAACCTTCTCAGTTTATGATCTCATGACCAACCCAGAAACCAACCAACCAAATCATTTTAAACCACCATTTTGTGCTTCATAACTAGCCTAATACCTCATTTCGAGCTCCAAAGATATGTCATTCTTTGTATTTATAGAGAGATCCCTCTCTGTACCCAGGAGGGCTAGATCCTGAGGTCTGAAATTGGTTCTGATGTTGTCTTATCTTTTAGTATTGCCAAATCTGCCAAAACATAGGAACCCCAACATGACCAACATTTGCATTACATGAAAAATTTAGTTAGTCTTGGGAAAACATAAAAAATACAATAAAATTATATGAACCTTAGGAAAATAAAAAACATGGTCAAAAAATTCTTACCCATTGCAACCGACTAAGCACCTTCTAGTAAAGCTAAATCTCGATCTCCTCGAAAATCAATGCCTGCGTATGCATACTCATCGATGGCAACAATCTATCACCGAAAATAGGTGAATAATGCAGTCAAGAACACAATGGTCGATTGGCCTGCATGCCTACCCATTAGTTCTACCCATCGCTGCATTCGTGGATCTCTAGGATTAGACACATCTAGTGTCACATTTTATGGTTGCATCAGAGGAATCCATTCTATGGCCAATGATATGAGGATTGAACCATAACTGAAGTTCTTATTCCTTCCTCCCTTTTCTTTGTTCAGTTGTTCTTTTATCTGAGAAACTACAACTTCAAACCAGTTGAATATTGTTGCCTCCATACACTCTAGCGCATACTGCATATACGATCTATTTGCTACATGTAGTGTAACGGTGCAAGCAATTTTTTCGATCCTAAAAAGGATAGTTCTAAAAGTAAAATCTCTAACATCTAGGATGTTTGTCTTTCCATATTTTCTTGGCTCTACCCCTAGATAAAAATGTTGAAAAAAATAATCTCTCATAGTTTCTTCTCCAACAATAGACCCTGAGAATGAAATAGGAAAACCTCTCTTCAAAAAACTTGTAAGAAAGTATATATCCTCAATTTTTATAGGGACCACTTGGTTCTTAATATGAAATGCCTCGATAGCTGGATCCCATGCTCGAACTAAGAACTCCAAGAGTTCTATTTGTTACCTCATCCGTGACAACTAGAAGTACATTAATAGTCCACAATCTCTTAGGTCTTTTACTGTGCCCAAATCATTTAGGGAAATAATATCCTATTCTTCATGCTCTCTTTCTCTCCATGTAATCGTCACTGTAATCTAATGAAAACCTGAAATGCAACCATAAGAACCATTAGATTCCATTCAATGCAAAAAATTGGGCAAATTTTGGGCAGAATGCAAAAAACAAAAATGTAGATTGCACCCAATTCAAGCTCTAGAAATAGACATTTCCTTGTGTATGCAAGTAGCCTTCAATTTAGCTTCTATTCAATACACTTTTCGATATCCAAGGGTGCGTTTCCCTTTTTGGGAGCATAATTTACCCTAGGGCCCCAAAAACCATAAAAATTTGCAATGAATGGAAATGAAATGATTACTGAATGAAAGAGAGGGTTCATATCACTACCCTGGATCAAATGGTAAAAAAATTCATCCACAGAAAAAATTGCAATCAGTAGCTGAAGTTCGGGGGCAAAATCAGGTTCAAAGCTCCAAAATGAAAATGGTAACTATGGAGTGGTAAAAATTAATAGTAAAAACTCTTTTTAATAGTCATTTAATTGTTTGCGAATCATATTTATTGCTATGACTATGGTTTTATTATGTTTGTATCATGAAACATGTATTTTTAATTCATTTGATGTTGTTTTGAACAGGTCTTACAACTGATGAACAGATTAATCGTGCAAATTTATTTCAAGAATAATTTGACCACAAAGCATAATTTTTTTTTGAGCTTTGTTAAAAATGAAAAATGATTTGAAGCGCACTTTTATCTCTTTTTAGAGCTTCGATAACAAAAAAAAAGGAACCCCTGGAGTCTTCTTTCAGCTCTTTTCATACTCTGGTAATGTGAAAATATTGCCGAGCACTTGTCTTTTCGAGCTCGTAAAATTAAATGAATTGATATCTACTCAGTATAAGTTTAACCCTTTTCCAAACTGAGATAGATTATTTACGAAAAAAGGAATACCTTGGTCAAACATGAGTAAAGAGGTTTTCTCAGATATTATTTTACACTTTTTTAGATCTGAGTGACAACTTTACGAAAAAGTACTTTTGGAGTTTTCTTTTGTCCTCTTTTTCAAGCTCTCTAAATGCGAAGAAGGATCGGGCTATCACTGTCGTTAAGATCATTAAAACATAAAATAGTGTCGGGCTTGTCAATCATGGAAAGAATCAAGTGTCATTCATTGCTAGACTCGTTAAATTATTAAATAGTAATACATTATTCGCCTGATGGGTTGAATTATAGATCAAGAAAATGTTATCCTCCTCAAGCTTGTTAAAAAATAAAGAGGTACTGGTTGACAAATGACCAGGGAGAATTTGGGAAAGTGAATAGAAATTTTTACAGTAGTAGGTCACTCTGGAACATGACACTTCACTCCATCACCATGACTGTTTGGGTTGGTAATCTTCTTGATGGTTCATTCATACCTATGGTTCATCATACCTTCACTTCGGTTTTGGGTTATTGTTGCCAACTTATCTCATTGTCGCCGATATGCTCAAGAGAAGTCATCCAGTGAATACTCATCCTTCTGCAATACTCATAAACCTTCATTCTCATGAAATTCATCCCTGTACATTGTTATATCAAGTCATATGTTTGTCTCTGAAATCAATAACTCTCGTTTTACAATAATGTGGCTTCCTGTCGACGAAAAATAATTATCTAGGAAGTTCACTTAGAAACATTATATTCCAGTACCATGAGGCTTATTACAACATCGATAAAATCCTTGCTTCTATATTTTTGACCGAAATGTTTGTTTGGCATTCGACATCAAATCATCTATTCACGACTTACGAAATGTAATGCAAGTACCTTGAGGGCCATTGACATAAATGGTGGTTATCTCACGTTTGTTAAAAACTCAAATCATTGGATGGTAATTAAACGATGTCTTTCCATGTTCGACTACAAATCATATATTCGCATGGCTAGACTTGTACCTGAATGATTGAGTGAACAAGATAAGAAGACTCTGGATCTAGTTTCAGCCATCTGGGTTGCGATTTCAGGATTTTTCTATAAATCATCTATACGGTGACCTTACATATAGATCATCATCTGAACATGGGCCTATATCTGTAAGCATGTCTGTATTGGGCAACATTCCAATGTAGACAAATTTCTGAATTATGTACATGTTATTAGACTGTTTATGTGTTGAACATGGGAATTCCTACCCTCAGCAATTATGATCAAGAGGATATATCATGATGTAATGTATTCTAATATTGATGCACGTCACTACTCCGCTTCATCTCTAGCCCATCACAATGTAAACCATCTTAATCAAAATATTGTTATTAGTATTCTGACTTCATTCTTTAGGGGGCAATTGTTATAGGTCAATTTGGGCACCATTCCTAATGACCTAGTTAACTGGAAATCAGCTCCAGGACCAATGAATAGGGTCTATCATCCCCTATCATTGCAGTTGTTATATTCCCTAAGACAAAGAATAAGACAAATCATCCATGACTTTCATCTGCAAAGTTTTCCAAGATTTGAAGTTTATAGTATATCATATGACAGCTCACCAACGCTGCCTCTAAAGGGACTAAGTGAGTTTCATATGCAAATAACCCCACTAAACGGTGCTATGCAAAGCACTTCCCAACCTTTGAGGCTGCGTTGGTAACATTGGGAGCGAAATTATCCTTATTCTAGATTCTCCACTTGGCCAGTGCTCTCTAGAAGAGTTCAAATGTGTCAAACTTTGAATCCATGTGTCCATTTGATACCTCTGAGACTGGGAACATGTCTTGCCTATTATTGGAAATTCATTGATTGTAAAACTCCCTTCAGCTCCTCTGTAAATTAAGCACAGATCTTAGTGTTTGAGAAGGAAGAATTTGAGTAGAGAAATGCTAGTGAAATTTCAATTGAGGAATTGATTTGAGTGACATGCTACTAGAAAGATGTGCATTGTGATAAGGTTGGGATGCTGCTAGAGATGGTGACACTAAATCAATCATTGGGTTGTAACCTCTTCTACTATCCATTAATAAAGATTGACGCTTACTTTCCCACATATGTATCTGTATAAGTTCATGTATTTCATATTATGAATTCTTATTTGATGCATATGGTTCATGTTTTATTGATTTAACTGAATAAATTGAGTAGACATCTATATTATTGCTATCTTTTGTTGTTTAGTGTTCATCTTTGCAGAGAAAATTTTGGTGACTTAGCTCAGATTTCAAGCTACAACAAGAGTGACAGAAGGAGAATGGGAAGTGCTTGGACTCCAAGTAAGTTCTTTAATCTGTTCTGTGTGTTTATTTACAGCTAGGAAAAGTAGTTGCAAAGTCTTTAACCTATTTTTCTAGATGAGAACTACATCTAGGGAAGAATGTTTTATCCGTAATACATAATTCTGCATAACACCTAGAATATCTATGGTCGCAATATCTAAGGTGAAAAAAGATATCTTAGAGACTGAATTAAAAAGGAAATTACATCTATTTTCATGATACAAGAAGCAAAAGTTTTAGGTGATAAGGTTAAGGAAATGATCGATAGATGTTGGAGAGAATGTGAAGTGATCTATTTGGATTCCAAAGGAAGTGTCAGGGGTCTTAAAATTCTATAGAATCCTCTTGAAGTATCATTATAGAACTACATAAAATTACATCACATGCTCTCAAAGCGCTTTCAGTATGTAGGATCCAATGAGTCTAGATGTTTGACAATAGTTTATGACACTCATATTATCATTGGAATATTGAAATTTTTGACATACATTAAGACAATATGATGTCTCTACTAAAATGATATTTGGTTAATTGATGGAGTTTTTAGTCTTATCATATCCCTAGAGGTAAAGAATGGTGGAATCAGTAGGCTTGATCCAAAGGTCCAACACTTTTCATACATTCTTCATCAAATCCATGTGGCTAATTTCAATACTATCAATGGGGTCTTCACCTGGAAAAATCGAAGAGGAAGAAGGCCCACGTAGTTGGTATACTAGACACCTCCTTAGCAGATTTACAATGCATGACTTTTACAAATTCTGATTGACTAAGACCAAAGAGAATAATTGTTAGGTACCTATATTACTAGTGTAGTCCCTTATTGTTGTTAGTGTAGCCCCCCTTATTGTTATTTTTGTACCCCTGTAACCCCCAAATTGTTATTATTGTGCCCTTACATTATTATTGTTAGGTCGGCTAGAATTAAATTGTAACCCCATGGACTCCTGTATATAGAAAGGAGGTTTTTTCATGCGTATCTTCCAAGAATTGTTCATTTATGTAATGTAAAGGAGGTTTCCCCTTAAAGTGGCTTATTTATAAGGTGTTGATCTCTCTTTTCTTCTATTTTTGGAGTTGGTTTCATAACATTTGGTATCAGGGCTTTAGAATCTAGGGTTTTGCTGGTCCAAACAGGTAATCATGGCATGTGCACTATAACTATTTTTTGTACGAAGGCTCAGAAGCTGAGATTTTTACCACGAGAATCAGAAATCCTGAGGAACTTCGTGTAAACATTTCAGATGTGATCGGTTCAATTTAGGGTTTTTTAAGGCTCTCTAATTTCATCTCAAAGAGGTTACCATGGGAAATTCACCATAACTTTCTCTTTGAGCATCGGATTGGAATTCTGTAAATAGTGGCCGCAAGTACATGGACTGTAGTTTCCTATGTATAAATTTTAGAGATAAGGTATGAAACAATGACACGTGGAACTCCGTACAAGTTCACTCTAGTGAAATAGTCCATAATTAGGTCATTGCAGGAGATTGGGCATAACGTTTCCTTGAAGAATCTAATTTAGGTCAGAATCAATGGCATTCAAAATAAGATTCATAGGGATACTACATAACTAAATTTTAGATGTTGAAGATCTAAAATCCTAGAGATAATTCAGTTTCAATATCGAGATCCTCAAAAGAAATAAAAAAGTGTGTATTTTTTTCGAATTGCATAAGTCTTGTTTGAAAAATTAGTTTGAATTGATTCCAAGGGAATATTGAAGAATATATATCAGTACTGGGTTCTAAAATTCCCCCCTAAAAATAATTCAACACCCATTAAGCTTTCATAAGGCTCTACTATGACCCATGAAGGGGAAGAAGTGCAACATGACATATCAAAATTACAAGTGCAAGTGCAACAAATTTCTCTCTCACAAAGAGCAACAAAGAAGTTTTAAAGAAAGGTGTGGAAGCTAAGATGGATGGTTTGAAGAAAGGCGTGGAAGCTAAGATGGATGACTTGAAGAATGGAATGCAAGCTAAGATGGATGGCATGGAATCTAAGATGGATGACATGGAAGCTAAAATTGATGAAAAAAATGAAAGACAACATGGAAAACATGAAGAATGATCTAAAAGAAGACATGGAATGCTTGAAGGAAGGTTTGAAAAAGTTGATACAATAAATGATTCTGAATGGAGAAAATATAGTAGAGGAAACTCATGATGAGAGAAAAATAAATTTTAATCGTGATTTCATGAAGTCTAATGTTGGATGGAAGAACCACCATAGTCCAAAGAAGGATATGAAGAAGTTTGATGGGAGGGATCCCATAACATGGATACTATTTATGGAGCAATATTTTGATCTCAATAATGTGTAAAAAACACAAAAGGTACGCATTTCAACTTTACATTTAGAACAGAATACATTTGTATGGTATCGATGGCTTTACTCCCATATTCATTTTTTTTTTTTTTCACTTGGTCAAATTTTACGGAGGAAATGATAGCACATTATGAGGATACAAAGAGAAACACCTTCTTTAGCCAATTGATAAATCTCAAACAAACGGGTTCAGTGGTGGAGCACATTGAGGACTTCCAAAAATTGAATATAAGGGTAACTGATATTCTAGAAGAACACTGGATTGATGTTTTCATAGGGACTTTAACGGATAACATCGAAGATGAGGCTCACCTTTGTGAACTTGATTCATTGTGAGGCAGGAGTATTAGACACTAGCCAACAATGTAGGAGGTTTTTTCCACATGTTGTGGCTAGGAGGGTCCAAAATCATTTGAATTTGTAACAGCAAGGTGTCAATACCTTAGCTGTCTGTTGCATTAGATCAGTTAGAGTCAGTAGAAGTCGAATAGTTTAGTTTAGTCCATACGTCATGTTCAGTTATCCGAATAATGTAATAAAATTTTGTTAGAAGATAAACGGTCCTCACTGAGGAACCGAAAAGACACATTGTAATACAGATAAATTTCATCCCCCGGATGTGTTGGGGGGAGGATATTTCCACAGTGAACTTGTGTGTTAAGAAATTGCTTCCGGTTGAATGAATTTCGGTGCTCGTTGATTATCAAATTGTCTTGAATTGATATTTGTGAAGGAATTTGTTTAATTGTGAGGTGATTGAACTCTGTTCCGGGTATAATTTTTGAATTGAGATCGCTATATAATCTTCGTATGCCTCTCTGTCCATTTTTTATTGTTGAATTCTTTTGAATGGTTGCAATTAGCCCTGTCGAGATAAGGCCTGTAAGAAACCTTGAAGGATGTATTGGATCTTGATGTATGCCTCGAGTCTTTGAAAGAGTGCACCTGTAGTGTGGTTGCCATAGAACTGTGGATTTTTGGTTGAAGTGGAAGAACCCGCTGATAAGAAAAATAGATTTTGTTGTTGTTAATTGAAAATCTTGTACCGAGGTCAAACCCTGAGTTAGTGAACCGGAGTGAATAGAAAGACATGGCGTAACCCTAGTTTAGCCCACGGTCAATCATTGTTCAAAGGCTGGAAGTGGTTTTGATTGCATCGCCTTTATGGGATGAGAAGTATTCAAGAAGTTGGAGTGATTCCATAGACTGACTGACACGTGGCATAAGGTGGGTTTCCCAAACTGCCCTCATCGCGCATTAACTATCGACTAAGGATGCAGCGCGATATCTGTGTACGTCGTCCGATCTAGAGGCTGGCCATCGAACAATGATCGCCCTCAGAGATGCTCGAAGGTTAACCTAAGGTATGGCATGTGTATTTAATTGAAATCCACCAGTTGTATGCGTGGGCCTAGAGCCAAAGGTTCATTATAAGTAGTTTAATCGAATTAATTCAAGCTATTGATATAAATTTGTTAGACTCCTATACCAATAGGTGTCATATTTCATGATTGACTTGATGAGCTATGTAATATGTTCATACCTTTTCTTGTTGCAAAGGTTTTCCATATTTTCAAAAAATCAAAAAATTTAAAAAATGTAAAGGGGGTATATCCTAAAAGAAAAATCAAAGGGTGAAAAAATAAAATTGGCCAAAAAATTGAAAGAAAATGAACCCCACCAAAAGAAAGGCCAAGGAAAGTGTGCAAGTCTAAATGCCACTACTTTTTGCTTTGATGTAATAAAAAAAATTGTGTTCAACTTGTAACTTAGGCCACAATTTATGAGCAGTCAAATAGTTTAAGCTTGGCTAGTTCATCTTTCAATTTCATGTTTTAGAAATAGAGAATAAGATCTGACCAAACAGTTTAATCTTGGCAGATAAGTAGATAGGTAGAGTTAATATAAGGTGCTCAACAGTTTAATCTGAGCCCTTGGATGTAATAAGTGTAGACTTAGATAGGTTTGCCCTGTAAAAGAAAATAAAATTGATAAGGGTTTGCTAGTCTAAGTGCACCCTAATAAAGAAGAGAAAATGGTAGAGTAAAGTAGATAGGGTAGGTAGATGGTGTTGCAGAATTATATGTGATGAATGATGGCTCTAAATGTGTTCAATATTTACTTTCATCACAAGTGCTAAGGCAGACAATATACTGAAAGCATTTCACAGAAAGCAAAGTCAAAATCATTAACTTCCCATCTCACTTTTTCCCTAAAGAATTCACTAATTTCCCTAAGCACTAAGGTATTTGAAGGTTAAAGGGGCTCAAGGAATTTCCTTGACTTTTGGAGGGACCAGACCCTCGGCCCAATAATTGGAAAAACATAAGTACTTAAAATCATCCATCATAACATTCACTCACCTTCCAAAAATATTTTTCTAAGTAAAATCCCATTTTACTTAGAAAAATCATGCAGTACTTCATAAAAACCCTCAAAGTCACTTTTTATTCTAAGTCTAAGTGATGAAGATTACTATAATGCAATTTTCTTTAAAAATCTTCACTTTCTTGGTTATGTTAAAGTATTTTGAGTTTACATTGTCCCCTTGTCATATTAACTCTAATTTATTTTTTTACTCCCCATGAAAATCACCTTTTCCTATTATATATAATTCTTTTTGTAATAATATCCCCAAAACCCATGTATTATAACTATTGTAGCCAAAAGTATTGTATTCCCACTTATTCAAATCAAAAACCCACATTATACCCCCTTTTGGCTATAATATAACTTTAAATATTATTCCCGCCCCTTATGGTAAATAATTCGCATTGATTTAATTGCCATATAATAAAAATATATGAAAAAAACGTTTAAACATATTACATATGTGTTTAAAAATAAAAATAAACAATTCCCGACAATCCATTGTACCAGGGGTGAATTAATCCACACGATTAATTAATGACCTAACTCCGCTAATTAAACCATTCCCGATGCGATTAATCAAAAATAAATTACGTCGGGCCCTCCTATTAACTCCCCTTCGACTTCACTCCCCGACCACCGTTCGATCAGCTGCTCCAAGATCAACGGCTATTGATAATTCCGCTGGCCATCCCCGATCCGAACATTAACGTGAAAAATACCGATGGTTTTCAAACAGTACCATGGCCACGTGTCATTCGTTTTGTGGAATCGCTGCCCATCCGCTCAATACCACCTTCCCTCAAAAGCGGTGCGGAAAAAACCGCTTACCGCCTATCCTCTGTGACGCATCCATCGTACCCGTTGACGTCATCATTAAAAACCGCCAACCTTTTGACTTTGTGAATGAAACAATTTTTCTTGCGTCGATTTCATTATCTCGTACACGAACCAGTCTCCCATGCAAAGAAATTCAAAAACCAACTGCTGAAGCCTTTGTTAACCAATTCGAGCATGGTTTACCTCCCAAAAATCATTTTAGATTCACTCCACAGACCTCTCAAAATAAAATCAAACCTTTTCGGCCTCCCCTGCAAACCAATGCTTTCTTAACAATTTGCTTTGTTTTACAGGTGACCAGAAGACCACATCCTTGGATAAACAGTCTTAATACTAGTCATAAGACTTGTTTACTCCAAGAGTGTTATCAAATCTATTCAAACAGAGATGGAAGATAAAACATACAGTTGAAAGACAAGCAAAGGAAACAGGATATTAAATGATTTACTGTTTAAACAGACAGTAAAAACCTAAACTACACATTGAAGGTAAAAGGACACAACATAACAGTTAAAGAGTATCAGTGGTTAAAGTGTATCAGGTAAAAGTCAGAGTGAAAGTTAAAATGAAGTTACAGAGCAGTCAAAGGTAAACAGTAAAAGTAGTTATAGAGGCAGTAAAATGGTAAAAAAAGGAAATGAAAATACTTTCACCAACATTGAAGTTTGTCTAAAGTAAAAGTAAAACAGTCAAAAGAACAAAAAAGTGAAAAGATGAAAAACACAACAAGAAGGAATATTTTTGCAGAAATTGCATGTTTTAGTCATTGTTTTGCAGAAAATATTGTGATCAATCCAAGATGAATTTTGAAAAACTGAGGGAGTTTTATGTTCTTAATAGGACCATCTACAAAAACCTCTCTCACTTTTCTAACAGCTATTATGGTTTTGGAAATATTAAACAATGTTGGAAAGCACTTTTTGCAGAAACTTCCTGTTAAGTCATCATTTTGCAGAGAAGATTGTGGCCAATAAGAAATACATCTTACAAAACTGAAGGAGGTTTGTGTTCCTAAGGGACACATATACAAAAAAATATCTCACTTTTTGCACATTTATTTCAGAATGAGAGATACATGGACATCTTTACAGGCTATTGTTCAGACTCTTTAAAACTCTGTTTTACACATATTTTTGCAGAGCCTATTGTGCACAGCTGGAGAGGAATGTTAGGAAACTGAAAGAGGTTTATCTCACCAACATATTAATCCACAATAACCTCTTTCATGTTTTACATATATATTACGGATTGAGAAATAAAAATATATCATTGGACCCCAAGTTTGCATAATTGTTGGAGCAGATTGCACAAAGAAAGGAAGCAGTTAGTGACTTGGATGCCTCATCATCAACTGAGAGTTGGATAAAATTCGAATTCTCCTCTTTTTCACCACCTATCCATAAGAAATAATTCCAAATATATGCATTATTTTGAGTGTCCTTTAATTAAGTTCTATTTATGTAAAATAATTGGAGAGATTTGTGAACTAATCTTGATATTTTTTCAAAATATTTCAGTTTAGAATTTGTATAAATACTTCACTCTTGGAATTATTTTGGGTGGATTCATATACTTTTCTGTAATATTGAAATTTTCGGGATAAAGTGCTGTTGGAGAAATTTCTTTTTGGCTTGCTGGATGATGAATTGAAGCTCAAGACTTTTTACAGGATTCATGTGTTCGACTGAGGATCAATAAGTCATCTTTTCCTTGTGTTTAAGTTTTTATATCCGTTTATCATATCACTGTGTTCCATTTCTGAGTAATTGACAAAAAAAAAAAAATCAGAAATTGCTTAAGTGTACTATGATTTCAATTGTGATTATTCTAAATGTTTTCTTCTAAACTAGTTATAAACAATGAATTCTTAATTGCTCTTGTTTCGCTAGTTTAAACATTTTGATTACTATAGTAAAGAATTCTTAAATGCTCTTTCTTTGTAATCATTCACTTTATTTCTTTGAACATGTTGAAAGATTCTTAATTGCCTTTCATTCCCTCAAAATCCATCCCATTCACTTTAGATCTGAAAATTGTTCCGAGGTTTAGCTATCTTGCCCTGTAAAGCCATCTTTCGTGGAAGAAACTTAATCCAATGAAGCTATTTACTTGACTCCATAGCCCAATGGCCTGAAACTATTCATGTTTACCCTTAGATATCAAATTCCACCAAACAAATTCAAACAAAACCCTTGGACTTATAACTAGCCTAATATTTTCTAAGAACAAAGATAAATCATAAAGAGAGAGCCCTCTCTGGATACAGATTGGCTAGATTCTGTATCTGAAGGTTGGTTTGTTATTACCTCGGATTCCTTTCCTTTTCCACAACTTCAAGGAAAATCTGAGTGATAACATAGTGGCGACCATACTGGGGAACTGAATCATTTTATTATCGCTATTGTTTTCTTATAAGCTACAGAAAGAGCCTGAAGATTAGCCAGGTAGCCTTTGAACTGATTTTGCTTGGCAATTGCATAGTAAATAAATGCTGCTTCAGTCTATCTCTGGTCTAGCTTATAAACTGAACTTTAGTTTCAAACATTCAATCAGTTTCTCTATTTCAATAAATCTTTGAGAAAATTTTAATCAAAAATCTTTAACTTCTTGAAGAATTTGTTGAAGTTGTACTTTCATTCCATTTTAAAACAAAAACCAAAAAAAGAGAATTATCTAGAAAACTGACTGGGGAAGACTAACCTTTTTCTTCAGAAATACTTTACAGGTTCAGATCTGATCTATGATGGTGGAAAGGGATCAGACACACAAAGGTTAGAATCATACACCTGGCGACTCCAAATCCATTTCACAATCAAGACTCTACTGGAGGAATGAACCTGGAAGAACAATATGGAAAGATCAGGCTTTCAACTTGGATCTTAATCTAAGACATTATGTTCTTTCTCGTTAAGAAAGTTTTTCAATATGTATTGTGTTTTATATAAGGATATAACTTGGTTTTACAAATACCGTGGCCTTTCGTTATGGCTGATTTTCAAGATGATCCAAGAATAAAACGAAGATATGCTCCCATGAGCAGAGATCACATACCTGGATTTCCACACAAACTACCGAAGGTAAATTGGGGTGAAAATCTGCCCCATGTTTCAAGATGAGAATATTGATGATCCTTTACTACATCTCATTAAATTTCATATACACTCATCAAGATTGAAGGGTGATTGGCATGAGGATTGCCTCATGAAAATATTCATGGGAACCTTAGAAGGAAAAGCAAGGGAATGGTGCGAAGCTCTCAAACCTGCAAGTTTGTTTTCTCTAAAATATTTTCATAAGGTATTTTATGAGCATTACAAAGAAGATTTTCCATCTTTATCATTAGCTGAAAATTGTTGTGATCAAGCTGAAGATCTTATAAATTACCTTAAAAATATTGATGAATATTTTGGAAATTGGTCTCCTGAAGATTTATTAGAAGAAGTCCAAAACTTTCATTCTCAAGTTAAATGTCATAATAATCAAGAGGAGTTAAACAAAGATGAAATAATTCAGGAGATAAATCAAGATCCACAAAACCCCTTTGTATTAACAAATGATGTTTCATTTAATGTTTTGAATGGAGTTAAAGAAAATATTCAACCTCATGATCAATTTTTAGATAAGAGAAAAAACAATTGTTATTCAAATCTAAGAATTCAGAGATTCCCACCCCCCCTCACCGAAGAAGAAATCAATTTTCTTCTAAACATGCAACCATCCTCAAAATATTTACATAATGAAGAAATTGTTTCTACTTCTTCTAATGTTGATGAATGTACAAAAGTTTTTATCCATGAAGGGACAGAAGAAAAAGTTGATGCTCATGTTATTCTACTTTCCCAAAAAGGCCCATTGCTTGATAGCACTCCTATTGAGCAAAATAATGACTTTCAAAAAGAATGCAACCAATCTAATCAATACATATTGGGATTGTTCGAAGAGAAATATGCTGATCCAATGTTTATAATTGATGACATTCCTTATTCTGAAGATTTGCCTAAATATGATCAGTATGATGATAATTATGATAATTTCACAGAACAATCACTAGCTATTTTGAGGGATGAGATATTAGAACTTCAGCTTGATGAAGATTTTCTAAGGGATTTCTTTCTTCTTTTTAAATCAAGAAAATGTTCTCCTCAAATTAAAAAATGGCTTCTCGATATAACTTCTGAAAACTTTGAAATTGAAATCAAACTTTTTCATTCTCAAATTCAGTCATACAATTTCCGAAATCCTAAAGAATTCTTTGAAAATCTTCCTTCTCCAAAGCAAGAGGAAATTGTAATATCTTTTGACTTGCATATTGAAGATGATTATTCTTTCAAACACAAGACTGAAGAAATAAGTTCATGGTCTAATATTCATAATTCAATTGAACAATTAGTCATTGAAGGCCTAAAAGTAAATAACATACATCACTTTTTCCCATTGAATCTATGTCGGATGTCACTTGAAATATTTTTGTTAAATCACCATAAACATGTTTTCTCTATAAAGTCAAGTAATCAAAGTGACGCTACATCATATTTACATTATAGGCACATGATCTTATTCACCAAATTTTGATCTGGCGTATCAAGTTATCCATTTATTTTTACAGCTACTTGATTGGCTTCATTGGAATTTTTGTATTACCCGATTTAATAAGATTTTTAGTAGATTGGAGTAGGCAAATGAGTGCTAATAAGCTCATAATTTTGAGCATTTTTTTTTTAGTTTTCAATTTTCAGCTAGTTTTTCATTAAGTTGGTTTGAAATTTTTTGTGTGTTGTTTTACTTTCAGATCAGATTTCAGGTTGCAGAAAAAGGATTATATTCAATTCAAGATTTTCAACCACAGCAAATGCATGTTTGAGATTGGTCCAAGGCAAAAGATTTCCAACTGGGAAACAAAGTTTTGAGTGGATGGTAACCTGCTGGAGTTGAAGCCTGAAGAGAAGACCCTAAGTTTCAGAAGTATTACTGTCATACATACAATAAAACTGCTCAAGAAGAAGATTCCATAAGTTTAGTTGGACATTTTAAAACATGGCTTTAATTGATTCTTGACTTTTCACGGAAAAATACGTCTAATTCGAACGATGATTGAACTCCTATACCAATAGGTGTCATATTTCATGATTGACTTGATGAGCTATGTAATATGTTCATACCTTTTCTTGTTGCAAAGGTTTTCCATATTTTCAAAAAATCAAAAAATTTAAAAAATGTAAAGAGGGTATACACTAAAAGAAAAATCAAAGGGTGAAAAAATAAAATTGGCCAAAAAAGTGAAAGAAAATGAACCCCAGCAAAAGAAAGGCCAAAGAAAGTGTGCAAGTCTAAATTCCACTACTTTTTGCTTTGATGTAATAAACAAAATTGTGTGCAACTTGTAACTTAGGCCACAATTTATGAGCAGTCAAACAGTTTAAGCTTGGCTAGTTCATCTTTCAATTTCATGTTTTAGAAATAGAGAATAAGATCCGACCAAACAGTTTAATCTTGGCAGATAAGTAGATAGGTAGAGTTAATATAAGGTGCTCAACAATTTAATCTGAGCCCTTAGATGTAATAAGTGTAGACTTAGATAGGTTTTCCATGTAAAAGAAAAGAAAATTGATAAGGGTTTGCCAGTCTAAGTGCACCCTAATAAAGAAGAGAAAATGGTAGAGTAAAGTAGATAGGGTAGGTAGATGGTGTTGTAGAATTATATGTGATGAATGATGGCTCTAAATGTGTTCAATCTTTACTTTCATCACAAGTGCTAAGGCAGACAATATACTGAAAGCATTTCACAGAAAACAAAGTCAAAATCATTAACTTCCCATCTCACTTTTTCCCTAAAGAATTCACTAATTTCCCTAAGCACTAAGGTATTTGAAGGTTAAAGGGGCTCAAGGCATTTCCTTGACTTTTGGAGGGACCAGACCCTCGGCCCAATAATTGGAAAAACCTAAGTACTTAAAATCATCCATCATAACATTCACTCACCTTCCAAAAAAAACTTTCTAAGTAAAATCCCATTTTACTTAGAAAAATCATGCAGTACTTCATAAAAACCCCCAAAGTCACTTTTTATTCTAAGTTTAAGTGATGAAGATTATTATAATGCAATTTTATTTAAAAATCTTCACTTTCTTGGTTATGTTAAAGTATTTTGAGTTTACATTGTCCCCTTGTCATATTAACTCTAATTTATTTATTAACTCCCCATGAAAATCACCTTTTCCTATTATATATAATTCCTTTTATAATAATATCCCCAAAACCCATGTATTATAACTATTGTAGCCAAAAGTATTGTATTCCCACTCATTCAAATCAAAAACCCACATTATACCCCCTTTTGGCTATAATATAACTTTAAATATTATTCTCGCCCCCTATGGTAAATAAGTCGCATTGATTTAATTGCCATATAATAAAAATATATGAAAAAAACGTTTAAACATATTACATATGTGTTTAAAAATAAAAATAAACAATTCCTGACAATCCATTGTACCGGGGGTTAATTAATCCACACGATTAATTAATGACCTAACTCCGCTAATTAAACCATTCCCGATGCGATTAATCAAAAATAAATTACGTCGGGCCCTCCTATTAACTCCCTGTCGACTTCACTCCCCGACCACCGTTCGATCAGCTGCTCCAAGATCAACGGCTATTGATAATTCTTCTGGCCATCCCCGATCCGAAAATTAACGTGCGAAATCCCGATGGTTTTCAAACAGTACCATGGCCACGTGTCATTCGTTCTATGGAATCGCTGCCCATCCGCTCAATACCACCTTCCCTCAAAAGCGGTGCGGAAAAAACCGCTTACCGCCTATCCTATGTGACGCATCCATCATACCCGTTGACGTCATCATTAAAAACCCGCCAACCTTTTGAATTTGTGAATGAAACAAGTTTTCCCGCATCGTTTTCATTATCTCGTACACGAACCAGTCTCCCGTGCAAAGAAATTCAAAAACCATTATGACCTTTTATTGCTCAAATTCGAGCATGGTTTACCTCCCAAAAATCATTTTAGATTCACTCCACAGACCTCTCAAAATCAAATGAAACCTTTTCGACCTCCCCTGCAAACCAATGCTTTCTTAACAATTTGTTTTGTTTTACAGGTGATCAGAAGACCACATCCTTGGATAAACAGTCTTAATACTAGTCATAAGACTTGTTTACTCCAAGAGTGTTATCAAATCTATTCAAATAAAGATGGAAGATAAAACATACAGGTGAAAAGACAAGCAAAGGAAACGGGATATTAACCGAAGCCAGTTCTTTTGTTGAAGCAGAATGATAGAAAACCTAAACTTCCCGGTGAAGGTAAGAACCTGACATATGATATACTATGCTCATTCGTTCAAAGTGACACATGGTAAAGTCAGAGTGAAAGTTAAAATGAAGTTACAGAGCAGTCAAAGGTAAACAGTAAAAGTAATTACAGAGGCAGTAAAATGGTAAAAAAAGGAAATGAAAATACTTTCACCAACATTGAATTTTGTCTAAAGTAAAAGTAAAACAGTCAAAAGAACAAAAAAGTGAAAAGATGAAAAACACAACAAGAAGGAATATTTTTGCAGAAATTGCATGTTTTAGTCATTTTTTTTCAGAAACTATTGTGATCAATCCAAGATGAATTTTGACAACATGAGGGAGGTTTATGTTCTTAAGAGGACCATATAAAAAAACCTCTCTCACTTTTCTAACAACTATTATGGTTTTGGAAATATTAAACAATGTTGGAAAGCACTTTTTGCAGAAAATCCTGTTAAGTCATCATTTTACAGAGAATATTGTGGCCAATCAGAAATACATCTTACAAAACTGAAGGAATTTTTTGTTCCTAAGGGACCCATCTACAAAAACCTATCTCACTTTTTTCATAGTGATTTCAGAATGAGAGATACATGCACATCGTTACAGGCTATTTTTCAGACTCTGTAAAACTCGTTTTTACAGATATTTTTTCAGAGCCTATTGTGCACAACTGGAGAGGAATTTTAGGAAACTTAAAGAGTTTTATCTCACCAAAATATTAATCCAAAATAACCTCTTTCACTTTTTACATATATATTACGTATTGAGAAATAAAAAGATATCATTGGACCCCAATTTTGCAGAATTGTTGGAGCAGATTGCACAAAGAAAGGAAGCAGTTAGTGACTTGGATGCCTCATCATCAACTAAGAGTTGGATCAAATTTGAATTCTCCTCTTTTTCATCACCTATACATAAGAAATAATTCCAAATAGATGCATTAGTTTGAGTTTCCTTTACTTAAATTCTATTTATGTAAAATAGTTGGAGATATTTGTGAACTAATCTTGATATTTTTTCAAGATATTTCAGTTTAGAATTTGTATAAATACTTCAATCTTGGAAGTATTTTGGGTGGATTCATATAATTTTCTGTAATATTGAAATTTTCGGAATAAAGTGTTGTTGGAGAAATTTCTTTGTGGTTTGCTGGATGATGAATTGAAGCTCAAGACTTTTTACAGGATTCATGTGTTCAACTGAGGATCAATAAGTCATATTTTCCTTGTGTTTAAGTTTTTATATCCGTTTATCATATCACTGTGTTCCATTTCTGAGTAATTGACAAAAAAGAATAAATCAGAAATTGCTTAAGTGTACTCTGATTTCAATTGTGATTATTCTAAATGTTTTCTTCTAAACTAGTTATAAACAATGAATTCTTAATTGCTCTTGTTTCACTGGTTTAAACATTTTGATTACTATAGTAAAGAATTCTTAAATGCTCTTTATTTGTAATCATTCACTTTCTTTCTTTGAACATGTTGAAAGATTCTTAATTTCCTTTCATCCCCTCAAAATCCATCCCATTCACTTTAGATCTGAAAATTGTTCTGAGGTTTAGCTATCTTGCCCTGTAAAGCCATCTTTCGTGGAAAAAAATTAATCCAGTGAAGCTATTTACTTGAATCCATAGCCCAATGGCCTGAAACTATTCAAGTTTACCCTTAGATATCGAATTCCACGAAACAAATTCAAACAAAACCCTTGGACTTATAACTAGCCTAATATTTTCTAAGAACAAAGCTAAATCATAAAGAGAGAGCCCTCTCTGGATACAGATTGGCTAGATTCTATATCTGAAGGTTGGTTTTTGGTTACCTCAGATTCCTTTCCTTTTCCACAACTTCAAGGAAAATCTGAGTGATAACAAAATTTTCGAAGGGTGGTAACCTTAGTTATAAGGTTCGACGAGAGATTTAATGTTCGGGATACATTTAAATTCCCAAAGTTTGTTGAATATATTTATTTGTCAAATTCTTGAAATTGATAAATAAAATTACAAAAAGAATTGAGGAAGACTACGTGGAATTTGAACTGAGTTACTCCGAGAGAAAATGCTGACATAGCTACATTAGAGGCCAGCTCTACTTAGGGGGGCGAATTCAATTTTGTTGCTGTCAATTGTGGTATAAGAGAATTTTTGAGTTGTTTTTGCAGAGAATTAACATGGAAATCCGAGTTGGTAGAGGTGCTGGTAGAAGGAGACCCGTTTCCAATGCAGAAGTGTTGGAGACTTTACAGAGGGTCCAAGCCAGAATGGATGCCATAGAGCGAAGACAACCCAGAGATCCTGAAGACATCAGTGAACCCAAGATAGAAGAAGATGGAGAAATTGCTGAGATTCCTCCTTACATGAGGCTCCTCAAAACTGTTCTAGGGTCTACAGTTAAGCCCAAGTTTGAAGTGTCAAGTTTTGCAGGAGGACTGAATCCAGAGGAGCTGGTGGACTGGATTAATGAAATGAACAAGTGCTTCGACTATGAAGAAATGGGCAAAGATAAGAATGTCAAGTTTGCAGTAACAAAGCTGAAGGGACATGCTACACTTTGGTGGGATGGAGTGTAGGCAGAAAGAAGGAGAGTTGGCAAGCAACCTATCAAGAGCTGGACCAGAATGATGGCTAAGTTAAAAGGTACATTTTTTCCTAGTGATTATCAGCTAACATTGTTTAGGAAAATGCAGAACCTGAGACAGAGGTTGCTGATAGTAAAGGAATACACATAAGAATTCTATAGAGTAAGCATAAGAGCTGGGAAATTTCAAGACACACCAGAGAAGATTGCCAGATATGTGAATGGTCTCAAGTTGGAGATCCAAGATGATATTGGTCTTCTGTCTCCTAAGATAGTTGAAGAGGCCTATCAGATGGCCTTGAAAGTAGAGGAGAAACTCCTGAGGAAGCAGTCTGCAAAAGGGAGAGGTAATTTCCGTGGAAAGGGAAGTCAGGGTGGTAGAGGAGAGCCTACTACATCCAAAGATGGAGCTAAGAGTAGCTCACCTCAAAATGCATTTGTAGAGGGTGATGCAAGAGGCAGAAGGGGTTCTTACAGAGGAAGAGGAGGTAGAGGCAGAGGTAGAGAGTTGAGGTGCTATAGATGTCAGCAAGTGGGACACAAGCACTATGAATGCCCAGAGAATGTGGGTACTGGTCCAAGAAATGCTGTTGTTGCCCAGGCTGGAGAAGAGGCAGAAATTGAAGAAGAAATTCTACCAGAGAGGGGAGAGTCCTTGGTGGTTAATAAGGTCCCGTTGAAACAAACCAAAGAGGTCACTGAGCCTGCACAAAGGAAGAATTTGTTTAGGAGTATATGCAAAGTGCAGGGGAAATGCTACCAGCTAGTTATTGATAGTGGCAACACAGACAATCTGGTTTCCACTGAGGTGATAGAGAAGTTGAAGCTGAAGAAAAGGGAGCATCCAACTCCCTATAGGGTGTCCTGGATGCATAAAGGGCACCAGATGATTGTAAAAGAACAGTGTGAGGTAGAGCTGCAAATGGGCAACTACAAAGACAAAGTCTTGTGTGATGTGATGCCGATGGATGTGTGTCACATACTGCTGGGTAGACCTTGGAAGTTTGACAGAGCAGCAGTGCATGATGGCAAGAAGAACACTTACAAGTTCTTCAAGGATGGGGTACATCATACATTGATACCCATGGAAGAAGGAGAGCCATCAAGCAGAGTGGTTGATCGAAAGACCTTGTTGCTGAGCGGGAAGGAATATCTACAGCAGATTGAAGAAGAAGAGGTAAGCTTTGCTTTAGTTTGCAAGCCAAAGGTAGTTCTTACTTCTACAAAGATTTCTGATTTGCCAATAGAAATCCAAGAGATGTTAGATAATTATTGTGACATTGTTGTGGATGATTTACCTGATGAGCTGCCACCTATGAGGAAGATCAACCATCAGATAGATTTTATCCCTGGTTCAAATCTGCCAAATAAGGAAACCTACAGAATGACTCCCACAGAAAATGAGGAAATCAGGAGACAAGTACGGGAATTGGTGGACAAGGGACTGATCAGAGAAAGTTTGAGTCCATGTGCTGTACCAGCAGTATTGAGCCCGAAGAAAGATGGAGGCTGGAGGATGTGTACTGATTCTAGAGCAATCAATAAGATAACAATCAGGTACAGATTCCCTTTGCCCAGAGTTGAGGATTTAATGGATTGTTTGAGTTGTGCTAAATATTTTTCAAAGATAGATTTAAAAAGTGGATATCATCAAATTAGAATAAGAGAGGGTGATGAGTGGAAAATTGCCTTTAAAATGAATGAAGGATTGTATGAGTGGATGGTAATGCTTTTTGGGTTGTCAAATGCACGTAGCACTTTAATGAGACTTATGAATGAAGTATTGAAGGAATTCATTGGTAAATTTGTGATAGTGTATCTGGATGATATATTAGTTTTCAGCAAGACTAAAGAAGAACATTTAAGGCATCTTAATTATGTCTTGAAGAAGCTGCACCAAGAGAAACTGCTAATAAACTTAAAGAAATGCTCATTCATGAAGGAAGAGTTGGTTTATTTGGGTTTTGTTGTCTCTGCAGAAGGATTGAAGATGGACCCAGAAAAGGTTAAGGCAATTGTGGAGTGGCCTTCACCCAAAAATGTTTTTGAGGTAAGAAGTTTCCATGGACTTGCCAGTTTCTATAGGAAATTTATAAGAAAATTCAGTAAGATTAATGCACCCATCATCGAGACAGTAAAAAATAGCAAACAACCATTTAAATGGACTGCTGAAGTTGAGAGAAACTTTAAACTTTTGAAGAAAAAGATAACTGAAAAGCCTGTTTTAATTCTGCCTGATTTTACTAAACCATTTCAAGTGAAGTGTGATGCCAGTGGAGAAGCCATTGGAGCTGTGCTAAGTTAGGATGATAGGCCTATAACCTATTTTAGTGAAAATTTGAATGACACCAGAAGGCAGTATTCCTCTTATGAGAAGGAATTCTATGCAGTTGTTCAGGCACTGAAAAAGTGGAGATATTATTTGATATTCAAAGAATTTGTATTATACTCTGATAATCATGCTTTGCAGTACATTGTACAACAACCCAGGTTGAATCATAAGCATGCCAAATGGGTTGAGTATCTCCAAGGTTTTAACTTTGTTTTGAAACATATAAGTGGCCAAGCAAATAAAGTAGCTAATGCTTTGAGTAGGAGGCACATGCTTGTTCAAGAAACCAATTTTGAAGTTGTAGGATTTGATTTCCTCAAGGAATTGTATAAAATAGATTTAGATTTTAAGGAATCATTTGAGGCATGTTGTAACCCTGTTATAATAGATAGAAGCCAGTGGCTGGATTATTTCTTGCAGGAGGACTTACTATTCAGAAGAAATCAACTGTGTGTACCAAAATGTTCCATGAGAGAAAATTTGATCAAGGAGAAGCATAGTGGTGAACTTGCTGGCCACTTTGGTACTGATAAGACTTATGAGTAGCTGAGTCACTTCTATTATTGGCCCAAGATGAGAGCAGAAGTGGAAAAGTTTGTGAAAATTTTCAAAATCTGTCAATATGCCAAAGGAAGGAGCCAGAATGTAGGATTGTACACTCCTTTGCCTATTCTAGACAGGCCTTGGGACATGGTGAGTATGGATTTTTTTCTAGGATTTCCCAAGACTCAGAGAGGGAATGATGCAGTCTTTGTTGTAGTGGATAGATTTTCCAAAATGGAACATTTTAGTCCATGTTATAAAACTAGTGATGCCACCCATGTTGCTAACTTGTTTTTCAAGGAAGTTGTTAGGTTGCATGGGTTGCCGAAGAGTATTGTTTCAGATAGTGACACCAGATTTGTGGGCCATTTTTGGAGAACACTGTGGAAGAAATTTGGTACCAAACTGAGTTTCAGCTCAGCTTATCATCCTCAGACTGATGGACAAACTGAGGTAGTGAATAGAAGTCTGGGAAATTTGTTGAGAAGTTTTGCAGGAGAACATCCCAAGCAGTGGGATCATATTTTTCCTCAGGAAAAATATGCGTACAATGATTCACTAAACAGAAGCACAGGGCAGAGTCCATTCCATATTGTTTATGGAATGCACCCCAGAGGAATATCAGAGTTAAGAAATCTGGGAAAGGCAGAGCTGAGGAGTGCTAATGGTGAGGAATTTGCTTCAGAAATCCAAGCCATACATGAACAAGTGAAATAGCAGCTACAAGTAGCAACATAAAATACAAAGGCAGAGCAGACTTGAGCAGAAAAGAATTCCATTTTGAAGTAGGAGATCTAGTTTTGGCGCACTTGAGAAAGGAGAGATTCACGAAGAAGCAGTATAATAAACTGAAGTTCAAAAAGATTGGACCATACAAGATACTTAGAAATTTTTCTGCTAATGCTTATGAGATTGAATTTCCTCCTGATGTTGGGATATCTCCCATTTTTAATGTTGCAGATTTGTACAAGTATGAAGATGATGGTGCAGAAGAGGGACCAGCAGACAAGGAATAGATTGAGTGGGAAAAGAAACTACCTCCAGCACAACCATTGCAACCAGAGAAGATCTTGGACAAAACAGTGTTCAAGAAGACCAAAGGAAAAGAGTACTTTCAGTACTTAATCAAATGGAAAGACCAGCTAGAGGAAGATGCCACTTAGATGACTGAAGGAATGTTGCAGAAGATAGGCAGATCAGTGGAAGAGCCCATGGGCAGGAGTCCATGAAGAAAATCACCCTTGGGAGTCTGATGCAGGGAAATTAGAAACTAGCCAGCAATGTAGGAGGTTTTTTCCACATGTTGTGGCTAGGAGGGTTTAAAATCATTTGAATTTTTAACAGAAAGGTGTCAATACCTTAGTTGTCTGTTGCATTAGATCAATTAGAGTCAGTAGAAGTCGAATAGTTTAGTTCAGTCCATCTGTCATGTTCAGTTATCCGAATAATGTAATTAAGTTTTTCTAGAAGATAAACAATCCTCACTGAGGAATCGAAAAGACACATTGTAATACATATAAATTTTATCCCCCGGATGTGTTGGGGGGAGGAGATTTCCACAGTGAACTTGTGTGTTAAGAAATTTCTTCCGGTTGAATAAATTTCGGTGCTCGTTGATTATCAAATTGTCTTGAATTGATATTTGTGAAGGAATTTGTTTAATTGTGAGGTGATTGAACTCTGTTCTGGGTATAATTGTTGAATTGAGATTGTTGTATAATCTTCGTATGCCTCTCTGTCCATTGTCGATTGTAGAATTATTTTGAATGGTCGCAATTAGCCCTGTAAGAAACCTTGAAGGATGTATTGGATCTTGATGTATGCCTCGAGTCTTTGAAAGAGTGCATTATAGTGTGGTTGCCATAGAACTGTGGATTTTTGGTTGAAGTGGAAGAACCCTCTTATAAGAAAAATAGATTGTTTTGTTGTTAATTGAAAATCCTGTACCGAGGTCAGACCCTGAGTTAGTGAACCAGAGTGAATAGAAAGACATGGCGTAACCCTGGTTTAGCCCACAGTCAACCACTGTTCAAAGGCTGGAAGAGGTTTTGATTGCACCGCCTTTGTGGGATGAGCAGTATTCAAGAAGTTGGAGCGATTCCATACACTGAATGACACGTGGCATAAGGCGGGTTTCCCAAACTGCCCTCATTGCGCATTAACTATTGACTAAGGAGGCAGCGCAATATCTGTGTACGTCGTCCGATCTGGAGGCTGGCTATCGAACGACGATCGCCCTTAGAGATGCTTGAAGGTTAACCTAAGGTATGGCGTGTGTATTTAATTGAAATTCGCCGGTTGTATGTGTGGGCCCGGAGCCAAAGGTTCGTTATAAGTAGTTCAATCGAATTAAGTCGGGCTATTGATATAAAGTTTTGAAGGGTGGTAACCTTAGTTATAAGGTTCGACGAGAGATTTAAAGTTCGGGATAAAGTTAAATTCCCAAAGTTTGTTGAATATATTTATTTGTCATATTCTTGAAATTGATAAATAAAATTACAAAAAGAATTGAGGAAGACTACGTGGAATTTGAACTGAGTTACTTCGAGAGAAAATGCTGACAGAGCTAAATTAGAGGCCAGCTCTCCTTAGGGGGACGAATTCAATTTTGTTGTTGTCACATTGGAGAAGGCATTCAGGTTGGAAAGAAAAATTAAATGTAAAATTATGGTGACAAGGAAGCCTATCACTCACATCTATAAATATTGAAGTGTTACTACTCCTAGATTTCCACAACCTACAAGTTGACACACAACAATTGGAAGAAAAAAGAGAAAAATTAATTTGCTACAATTGTGATAGAAAATACACTAAAGGTCATAAGTGTGCTGAGAAGAAACTATTTTACATAGATTGTGAAGAGGAGGAAGAAAATGAACAAGAAACTTCAAAAGAAGAGGATATACACCATGAACCAACCCTGGCAGAAGAAGAAATGAGTCTGACCATATCATGTAATGCATTGGCATGAATTACCACTCCTCAAACTCTCAAGATAGAAGGACATATCAAGAAGAAAAAGGTAATAGTGTTGATTGATTCTGGTAGTACCCATAGTTTTATTCATTGTAACGTAGCCGAGGAATTGAATTTATTCCTATACCCAACACCAGAATTTCAAGTGATGATTATGAATGGAGGAACCATAAATTTCTCTAGAAAATTCCAAAGTATAAAGCTAACCATGGGGGAATATGTATTAAATAGTACAATGCCTTCCATTCCAATGGGAGGTGTTGATGTTGTACTAGGAGTACAATGGTTACAATCTTTGGGGACGGTAGATTTTAATTTTGAAGAAATTTTCTTGAAATTTTTTTCAGAAGGAAAGGAAGTTGAATTACGGGGTATCACAAGGAAGCTGGGAAATATAATAAGCTCTAATTTTATGTTAAAGCTTATTAAGAAAGAACAACAAGGTTTAATTGCACAATTATGCTCACTAAAAGTTCCAACTTCAAAATCATCTATTTATCCAGATCTCCAAAAAGTATTAGACAACCATTCCAAGGTGTTTGAAACTACCAAAGGACTCCCACCTATTTTTGATCATGATCATGCTATTCATTTGATTCCAGGAAGTGTTCCTCCAAACATCAGGCCTTACAGATATCCTTATGTCCAAAAGAGAAAAATTGAACATATGATTGCATAAATGTTAGAGGTTGGTATAATTCAACCTAGTCAAACTTCTTTCTCTACTCCAGTAGTATTGTTGCATAAGAAGGATAGATAATGGAAAATTTGTCTAGATTATAGGGAGCTCAATAAGATCACTATTAAAGATAAATTTCCCATTCCTTTGATTGATGAATTATTGGATGAATTACCTGAAGCAATTTATTTTACCAAGTTGGATATTCGTTCAGGATATCATCAAATTAGAATGAAGACTGAATATATTCTTAAAACAACATTTTGAACTCATGAGGGTCATTATGAATTTTTGGTCATGCATTTTGGCCTTACCAATGAACCTTCTACATTTCAAGGGCCAATGAATTCCATTTTCAAACCCTTCCTTAAAAAAAGTTTGTTAGTATTTTTTTATGATATACTAATCTATAATAGATCTTGCAAGGATCATGTTCAACATGTTGACATGGTGCTCAAACTATTGGAGGAGAAACAATTATATGCAAAAGCCTCCAAATGCTTCTTTGGAGTACAAGAGGTAGAATATCTGGGTCATGTGGTATCTCACAAGGGTGTTAAGGTAGACCCTAAAAAAATTAAACACATTAAGGAATGGAAAGTCTCCACAACCATAAAAAAGTTGCGAGGATTTCTTAGGTTAATAGGGTATTATCGCAAGTTTGTAAAGAATTATGGGAGAATAACAACACATCTAACAACATTATTGAAGAAATATGCATTTTCTTGGACTCCTCAAGCAACTAAGGCCTTTGAACATCTTAAATAAGCAATGTGCTTAACATCGATCTTAGCTGCCCCAGAATTCACAAAAACCTTTATTGTGGAATGTGATGCCTCAACAAATGGAATTGGTGTTGTTTTAATACAAGAAGGAAGACACATTTCTTTTGAAAGTTGTCCAATAAAAGGGAAGTATTTACAAAAATATGTTTATGAGAAGGAAATATTGGTAATACTACATGCACTAAAGAAATGACGACCTTACCTAATGGGAAGACACTTTAAGGTAAAAATTGATGATTATAGTCTCAAATAATTTTTGGAACAAAGACTATCTTCAAAATAGCAGCAAAAATGGGTCACAAAGATGTTAGGTTATGACTTTGAAATCATCTACAAAAAATGGAAGCTAAATGTTGTTGCAGATGCTCTCTCAAGAAAGGATGAAGAGGTGGAAGCATTGCTTTGTGCCATTTCTATTATCCAACCAGATTGGATAACCGAAGAAAGGGATGAATGGAAGAAGGACAAAGAAGTGTGGACACTCATTCAAAAGTTGCAACAAGATCCTAGCACATGTGATACATTTAGTTGGAAAATTTATTCCTTATGATACAAAGATCACTTATATCTTTGTAAGAATTCTCAACTAAAACAAAATATTCTTTTGGAATTGCACACTTCTCCCTGAGGAGGACACTCAGGATTATTAAAAAATTACCACAGGGTGAAGAAAGATTTTTTTTTGGGATGACATTAAATATGATATTCAAAAGTTTGTGGCAGAATTTTTGGTTTTCCAGCAAAATAAAGTTGAGACAATTAAGACCCCGAGTCTTTTACAACCTTTATCCATTCCAATTCAACGTTGGGAGGATATTTCAATGGATTTTATCATAGGTTTACCTAAGTCTAAAGAAAAGAGTCTCATCATGGTGGTAGTTGATAGAATTACAAATTATGCGCACTTTTATGCATTATCTCATCCATTTAAAGCACGTAAAGTTACTATTGCATTTATGGAAACAATCAAAAGCTACATGGAAACCCAAAGATTATTGTAAGCAATAGAAATCCCATTTTTACTGGAATTTTTTAAACGGAATAATTTTCTTGTTTGGGTACTCAACTAGCTCATAGCTCATCTTATCATCCTCAATCCGATGGGAAAACTGAGATAGTGAACAAATGTTTGTAAAGATATCTTCATTGTTTTTGATCCGATAAAAAATGGCTCAAGTGGTTACCTCTGGTCGAATGGTGATATAACACTTCCTTCTATACTGCAGCAAAAATGACCCCATTTATGGAACTTTATGTATATCATCCACTATACATTGCATCTTCTTTAAAGGAAATTCTAAGGTTCAAGTAGTGGAATATCACATCGAGCATCAACAAAAAGTTCTCCAACTCTTAAAGGATAACCTAAATTTAGCAGAAAATTGAATGAAACAACAGGTAGATCAACATTGCAGCAAGAGAAGTTTTGACTTAGGAGACTGGGTATTTTTATGATTACAACCATAAAAAAAATGTCCCTCAAGCAAGCTAAGAAGGATAATAAATTATTGCCAAAGTACTATGGTCCTTACAAGGCATTGCAAAATATTGGTACTATGGCATACAAATTGGAGCTTCCTGCTTCATCTCGAGTGCATCCATTTTTCGATGTTGCATGCTTAAAGAAGGTTATAGGTGAAAAAATTCCAATCCAAGCAATATTTCCGAAACTTGATGAGAAAGGAAAAATCACATTGGATCCTAAAGCAGTCACGGAAACAAGAACTCGACAGCTATGAAATCTATCAATTTCAAGTATCTCGTCAAGTGGAAGAACTTACCCACTGAAGGTTCTAAATGGGAGGATGAGAATTTTATACAGTGGCATCCAGAGCTACTCAAGCATTGAGGACAACATTTTTTGAAGGAGAGGGGCATGTTAGGTCCCTATATTACTAGTGTAGTCCCTTATTGTTGTTAGTGTAAACCCCCTTATTGTTATTGTTATACCCGTGTAACCCCCATAATGTTATTATTGTGCCCTTACATTATTATTGTTAGGTCGGCTAGGATTATATTGTGATCCCATGGACTCCTATATATAGAAAGGAGGTTTTGTCATTTATATCATCCAAGAATTTTTCATTTATGTAATGTAAAGGAGTGTTCCCCCTAGAAGTGGCTTATTTTTAAGGCGTTGATCTCTCTTTTCTTCTATTTTTGGAGCTAGTTTCATAAAAATAACATTCTTGGATTTAGCATTGTTTCCATATAATTTCTTATAGATTTGCCTTCTAGTGGTTAGACTGTTTATGAAGGAACTGCTAGCTCACGATAGGACACTGGAATAAGGAGTGCACGGGGGGGGGTAGAGAAATTAGTCACTCATAGTATGATTACTTAAATTTTCCTTTTGAATATATTCTTACTTAATCCCTCTACCATCTGTTATTTATGAGAGCATTCATTGATAAATAAATAAGTATTACAACATGAGCATCCATATATTCAACAAGAGTTCTCAATATCAACACACACACACACACATTGACATAGTTATTTTTTCACGTGGAAACGCAAAGGGTAAATACCACCAAATTTTTGTTCTTTTATGATGTAAATTAAGCACCCACTTAATTAGATCAGTTGTTTGTGAGCACTCACTCATTGGAGGCACCAAACCCCTTAGGATAGCAAGCACCAACTTGCCAAGAGGCACCAACATCTTTATAATAGCAAGCACCAACATTCCAAGAGGTAGCAACCTCTTTGAATGTAGGGCACCAACTACTGTAGCCATTGTTCTACTATTTCATACCATTTTCAAACTAAAAACATCTTCATTTACAAATAAGATAAATAGCAACACGTTGTGTCACATAATTGTATTCTTCTCTTAGTTCTCTACTGAATACTAACTCCTCCAGTCTTGCACAACCACACCTTTTGTACTCTTTTCAACATAACCTCTAATCAACACTATGTTGTCTCACAATGCATCCTCTGTTGCTTCTCCCAAAACTCGGGCTATGTGTTCCTAATCACCACTTTGTTGACTCATAACAAATCCTCTATTTCTTCTCCCACATATAGACTTTGTGCTCTTTCACCCAACACTACCACAACACTCACACAACACTCACTACTCAAAAGATTTGAAAATACTATTTTTCTTTAATTGCATAGAGGCTTTCATGGGTTTTCTTCCATTTTCATGTAGTACACAATCCTCTTTCTACCATCATTACAACACCTCACTCTACTTCTTCTTTGCGTGACTTAATATGCCACCTTTGCATCTACATAATGAGTTTTGTTATAGAGTTAATTCACAGGAATGGGCTTCTGAAATATTTACAGTCTTGTCATGTACCCTTCCATGTTGAGCCTTCAATTTTCACTCTTTCTTCTCATGTTACATGAGCTTCCCATGCCTATTTCTTTACCATCAAAACTAGACAATATACAGGAACACCAACTATACTTTTCTCTTTTCTTTAATTCATCAAATCGTGTATGAGATGAGAATTTTCTATTAAATGTGACAATGTCCTTGGTGCATTGTTGTAGGGCTTCTTATCTGCAACTACCAACTCTAAGATAATGCATTCAAACCTCAGTTGTAAACCCATCTGACCTTATTCAATTACTTGCACTTCTCCACTATAGACACATAATATCGTAACCCACAACCATGCATACACTGATATCCTTAGTTCCCTTTTTTACTCAACTATGAGCCCTTGGTTCTTCAACCTCTCTCAACGACATGCCTAATAGATGTCGGAAGCCCCTCATATCATAACTTTGTAGAAATTATATAACTAATATGTTATATATCCAAGATTCTCCTGATCATACACTATTTTAAATTCATGCACAATACAGAATCTATTCCACCATTGATCATCACCTGCGGAAATTAAATCAATTACAATGCACACATGAAACCATAAAAATTCACACACATTAACACAGTGATTTTATGGGAAAGCCTGAAGCTGAAAACCCCAACTATCTGTATATAATATATGTCATAGAGATCATGTAACAATCCTCATACAAATCTGATCATATCAAGCTCTCAGTACAATACAATCGCTACACACCAATCAGGCCCGATCTTGCAAATCCATACACCGATCTTTGCCACCTGCTAGCCTGCCTCTACTATGCAATCCTTGCTAAAGAATGGCTCTGAATGAACTTGAATTGATCCGAATGGAAAATGGCATCAACCCATGGTATTCATCTACCCATGTTATCCATCCACCCATGGAATTTACCCATGGTATTGTAAATGGAATCAACCCATGATATTCATCCACCCATGATATTTATTCGCCCATGGTATTGTAAGTGGTACCTACCCATAGTATTGGCCCATGTTATGCACCTATGGTATTCTATCTATAAAAAAAGGCTATAAATAACAAGCCTCACATTGTAGAAGCTACATTGTGAAAGACAATCTATCCTTTTACAAAGTGAGACTTGTTATTTATAGTCCTTTTTTGAGATAGAATACCATCGGTGGATACCATGGGCCAATACCATGGGTAGATACCACCTAAAATACCATGGGTGAATAAATATCATGGGTGGATGAATATCATGGGTCGATGACATTTACAATACCATGGGTAAATTCCATGGGTGGATGGATAACATGGGTAGATGAATACCATGGGTTGATGCCATTTTCCATTCGGATCATGAATCCACCAAGCTTGCACTATGCAATCCTCATTGGCATCTCCATTGAGGGTTGGATGCAATCAATGCATCACTATAGTCACAACTGATAGTCACACTTGCTCTTTCACCTACCTCTCCACTGGTCTCCACTGAAACTGCCATGCATTGTAGTTAACTGATGTATTCTTTAGTTGATTAATGAGTTAATATTTAGTGAATTAATTGTTAATTAATTCAAACCACTCTCACTAGTGTATCAATCAGTTAGACTAGATACAACTAGCTCAACTATGTTTAACTAAGTTAAACTGAACACAACTCCACCAACTACCTCAATAACTCCACCAAGCTCTGTCACATGAGTTCTAACTGAAGTCTCCATGCAATAGCTCCACTTAACCCTCAGGAATAGCGTAATTCCTTCTGTGAGCTCCTATGCCACATCTGTGCACTTAACTGAAGTGCTCCAAGAGAATAGATAATGTTTATAGTCCAAATATTATTAAGAGCTAATAATATTCGACATATCTATTTTTAGACTGGCAATCTAAAAATAGATTCTGCCCAATATGTCTAAAAATAGAATTCCATATATTTTTCCAACTCGACCAACCATCCACAAATAGCATCCTACAACTCATAGAATATGATCGACATGTCTAAAAGTAGATATAGTCTAAAAATAGACATTGTGCCAAAAATAGCCTACAGGACCACTTAGTGAAGGCGACTCTTTTCACTAAGCTCATCATCTTGTTGAATCTTAACACTCCCTCTCAACAAGATAGGGATTATCTTCCACCCCAATCTTGTCTATATGGTATTTTAATTTTCTCCTGGTAAGTTCCTTCGGTAGAATATCTGCATCCTGATCCTCCATAGGAATGTAAGAAAGAAACATGATCTTCCGCTGCACAAAATCTCTGATATGATGATACCGGATGTCAATATGTTTAGATATATCATGAAATACTGGATTAACTGAGAGTTTAATGCAACTCTGATTATCACAATATATCCCAATAGGATCTAAGTGTGAACCGAACAAACCAACTATGATCTTCCTCATCCATATAGCCTCGCATGTAGCCAAACTTGCTGCTATGTACTTGGACTCCATTGAACTGAGTGCCATGGATCTCTGTTTCCTGCTGTACCAAGAAACTGTTGTAGACCTGATACTAAATATCCCTCCAGATGTGTTCTTTCTGTTCATTGGGCTTCCTACCCAATCTGCATTTGTGAAGCCATGCAGCTTCACCTCATCTGAATGTCTGTACCATAATCCATATCCCGTTGTGCCTCTGAGACATCTCAATACATGCTTGCCTGCCTTCCAAAAGAGCTTGGTAGGCTTAACCATAGCTTGTGAAAGCTAGTTAACAGCATAGCATATGTCTGTTTGTGTATTGACTAGATACATGAGTGAACCAACCAACTGTCGATAAACAGTGGCATCCACTACCTCTGCCGATGTAGCATCCTATTTCCTCCAACCACTAGGAAGAGGTGTGTCGATAGGCTTGCAGCCTTGTATATTAAACTTCTCCAGTATCTCCTTGGCATACCTGCCTTGAGACATAAACAGTCCACCCCTTCGCTACCAAATTTCCAATCACAGGAAATAATGAAGGAAGCCCAAGTCCTTCATCTTAAACTCCTTTGCAAGATCTGCCTTGCATGAGTGTATCAACAGTTCATCAACTCTTAGTATCAAATCATATAGATAAAGTACAATGAACAGCAACTTACCCTCCAGCACAATCTGGTATAGGTTCGGATCCACCTCACTCTTGGCGAAACAAAGTCTAGTGAAATAACTGTTTATCTATGTGTACCAAGCACAAGGTGCTTGTTTCAGCCCATACAACACTCTTTAGAGCCTGCACACATGCGACAAACTGTAAAGATTTTGAATCCTTCAGGCTGCTCTATGTACAACTCCTCTTCAATGACTCCATTGAGGAACACAGTCTTCACATCCATCTGATGAATGTGCCAACCCATCTGCGTTGAGAGAGAAAGGATGGCCCGTATGGAAGAATACCTTGTGACAGGTGCAAAGGTTTCTTCATAGTCGATCCCCTCAATTTGTGAGAAGCCCCAGGTAACAAATATTGTATTGTACTTCTGGACGCTCCTATCAGCAGCTTGCTTCACTTTGTAGATCCATCTCAAACTACCATTGATTTCCCTTCTAGCCTTGGGACAACCTCCCATACACTATTTCTGACAATTGAATCATACTCCTCTGCCATGGCATCTACCCATGCAGGGTCCTCCACAACTTCCTCGAAAGAAGATGGTTCTGTCATGATACACTTTCTCATCAGAGCCATGTATCTAGTAAATCTGTCAGGTGACTATCTCTGTCTATGTTGTGATGTAGGGGCTCCTACATTCTGTGCTGCATCAAGATTTAGTCTCTCAGCGTTTGTAGTGTTCTTCCGCTCTTTGATGGTTGGTGATGCATTAGTGGTTTCTTCCACTCCATGAACCTCCTCTTGTGGATGATCCACATCCTAAGTCTCATCTTTAGGAACTAGTAGCTCCTCATCTGCATGCAAGTGTAGCTCCCTCTCAAGTGACAATTTCATGGCTTTCTCCTCATGAAATTTGATATCCCATCACACAACAGTCTTCTGACTGTCTAGAAAATACACATGATAATTTTGGGGTGTTTCTGTTTACCCCACAAATATCCCAACCTCTACGGTTGGCTCTAGCTTCTTCATAGCATCCTTTGTCACCTGAATGTAAACAGGTGAGCCAAAAATCTTCAAATGAGAAATATCAGGCTTCTTACTAGAAAACGCCTCTTCGGGTGTACTCATGCCAAGTGCTCTATGAGGACAATGGTTTTGCACATAAAATGAAGTGTTGCATGCTTCAACCCACAAGTGTATGGGAAGGCCCTGATCATGCAACATCGCACGTGCAGCACCCACGATCGTTTTGTTCTTTAGCTTCGCGATCCCATTCTACTGTGGGTTATGAGGTGCTATGAGTCTCTTCAAATTCCTTCTACGCTAAAAAAGTATTTGAATTCGCCAGAGATGAATTCACCACCATTATCGCTCCTAAGAGCCTTCACCTACTTCCCTGACTCTTTCTCAACCAGTGCCTTGAACTCACAAAACTTTGAGTATGTCTCACTCTTCTTCGATATGAAGAAGATCCAGCACTTATGAGAAAAGTCATCAACAAATATCACATAATACCTGTTCTTCGTTGTCGAAGCTACTGAGAAAGGTCCACACACATCTGTGTGAATTCTTTCAAGGATCCTCATGGTGCGACTATCCTTCTCATGAAAGGTGGCTTTCACAATTTTCCCAAAGTACATCTCCTGCATTGATCTGACTGTGCAAGTGTACCCCTAGGAAGCCCAGTAGAAATCTGCTGCAAAATTTTCAAAGTACCATGGTGAAGATGGCCAAACCTCCTGTGCCACAATTTGCCCTCATCCTAGCTCACCACTCCTTCAACTTTGCCTGCCATTGTTGCGCAACCATCTACCTGCAATTGATAAAGGTTCTTAACTTGAACCCCTATCCTTCGGGTTTCACCAGTTGCTTTACTACGCAGGAAATCCTTTCCCTTGCTAAAAATAACATCATATCCCTTGTCTTCCAACATCACCACAGAGATCAGATTCTTCTTCAATCCTGGAACATGCATGAAATCCTTCAATATGAAAGGCTTACCAGCCTCCCTCTCAAAGGAAATGGTCCTGATACCAGTTGCACTGTATCTACCATCATTGCCCATCTCGATGTCCACTCCAAGATCCTTCTCATCCAAATTAGTAAACAAATCTTTGTCTCCGGTCATATGGAAAGACGCACCACTGTCAAGAATCCACACTGATACCATCACACTTGAAACCAAGCATGCAATCAGTGGAAAATCCAGCTCAAATTGCGAGGCTAAGGCCTCTCAAGCTACAGATCTAGCAGCCTGCTTATTTTTCTTCTTCTGTGGAAAATTAGTGGCGTAATGTCCACGTTGGTGACAGTGAAAGCACTTCACCTTGGACAAGTCTGGCTTCTTGCCTTTCGCACCGGATTGAGAAGTATTATTATTTCCCTTCCCTTCCCTTGATTTGGCATCCAAAGCACAGTTTTATTCGTCTTCATTCTTTAATGAAGATCCATCCATGGTACCCCACCTTATCTCCTCCTGCACAAGATCTGACCAAAGTCGCTCCCATCCTGGTAGTTTCTCCCGACCATTGATAGAGTCCTCATAGCTATGCCAACTCTTCAGAAGCCTAAGGAGAGCCAAGATCACGAAGTCCTATTCATCTACAGTAACCCCCACACTTCCCAGCTCATCCCTGCATTGGAAAAACTTCATGAGGTACTTGGGTATACTGTCGCCTTTGTCCATTTTTATTTTCCTGAGTTTGTCTTTAAGCGCCAACTTCCTCTGGCCGCTTCGGCTTTGGAAAAATTCTTTCAAAGCTTTCCACATCAAGAATGGAGAAGCTTTACCATGAAGGTTGGACACTATGTGATCCTTCACACCTTCCAACAGAATCCATCGACACTTTGCTGTATTCTTTTGCCATGCGTCAAGTGCAGTTGCATCGCTAGAAGCAGGTTTGGGAATTTCTACATCTATGAACTCCTTCAACCCATCGTCATCCAGCACCGTCTCCATCCTGTCCTTCCATGTAATATAATTTGAGCTGCCCTCAAGGGAATAATCCAATCGAAATCCATTGAAAGACATTTCAATGAATGCTCAACTTCGACACCAAGAAAACACTGCTGTAAATTCGAATTCCACCAGCACAAAACTCAAATGTTTCAATAATTGCAATCTGCTCCAATGATCAACTAATTTGATACCATGTAGAAATTATATAACTAATATGTTATATCTCCAAGATTATCCTAATCACACACTATTTTAACTTCATGCACAATATAGAATCTATTCCACCATTGATCATCACATTCATAAATTAAATCAATTGCAATGCACACATGAAACCATAAAAATTCACACACATTAAAACAGTGATTTTACGGGAAATCCTGAAGCTAAAAACCCCAAATATCTGTATATAATATATGTCATAGATATCATGTAACAATCCTCACACAAAGCTGATCATATCAAGCTCTCAATACAATATAATCGCTGCACACTAATCAGGCCCGATCTTGCAAATCCATGCACCGATCATTGCCACCTGCTAGCCTGCCTCTACTACGCAATCCCTGCTAAAGAATGGATTTGAATGAACTTGAATCCACCAAGATTGCACTGCGCAATACTAATTGGCATATCCGCTAAGAGTTGGATGCAATCAATGCATCACTATTGTCACAACTGATAGTCACACTTGCTCTTTCACCTACCTCTCCTTCTGGTGAACAATCTGTCCTTTTACAAAGTGAGGCTTGTTATTTATAGCCTTTTTTTTTAGATAGAATACCATAGGTGGATACCATGGGACAATACCATGGGTATATACCACTTACAATACCATGGGCGAATAAATATCATGGGTGGATGAATATCATGGGTCGGTGTCGTTTACAATACCATGGGTAAATTCCATGGGTGGATGGATAACATGGGTAGATGAATACCATGGGTTGATGCCATTTTCCATTTAGATCATGAATCCACCAACCTTTCACTACGCAATCCTCATTGGCATCTCCACAGAGTGTTGGATGCAATCAATGCATCACTATAGTCACAACTGATAGTCACACTTGCTCTTTCACCTACCTCTCCACTGGTCTCCACCGAAACTACCATGCACTGTAGTTAACTGGTGTATCTTCAGTTGATTAATGAGTTAATATTTAGTGAATTAATTTTTAATTAATTCACACCACTCTCACTAGTGTATCAATCAGTTAGACTAGATAAAACTAGCTCAATTGTGTCTAACTGAGTTAAACTGAACACAACTCCACCAACTACTTCTACAACTCCACCAAACTCTGTCACATGAGTTCTAACTAAAGTACTCCATGCAATAGCTCTAGTTAACCCTTAGGAATAGTGTAATTCATTCTATCATCTCCTGTGCCACATCTGTGCACTTAACTAAAGTGCTCCAAGAGAATAAGATAATGTTTAGAGTCCAAATATTATTAAGAGCTAATAATATTCGACATATCTATTTTTAGACTGGCAATCTAAAAATAGATTCTGCCCAATATGTCTGAAAATAGAAGTCCATATATTTTTATAAATTGACCAACCATCCACAAATAGCATCCTGCAACTCATAGAATATGATCGATATGTCTAAAAGTAGACATAGTCTAAGAATAGACATTGCGCCAAAACTAGCCTACGGGACCACTTAGTGAAGGCGACTCTTTTCACTAAGCTCATCATCTTGTTGAATCTCAACACTCCCTCTCAACAAGATAGGGATTATCTACCACCCCAATCTTGTCTTTATGTTATTTGAGTTTGCTCCTAGTGAGCACATTCGTTAGAATATCTACATCCTGATCCTCCATTAGAATGTAAGAAAGCAACATGATCTTTTGCTGCACACAATCTCTGATATGATGATACCAGATGTCAATATGTTTAGATATATCATGAAATACTGGATTAACTGAGAGTTTAATGCAACTTTAATTATCACAATATATCCTAGTAGGATGTAAGTGTGAACCGAACAAACCAACTACGATCTTCCTCGTCCATATAGCCTTGCATGCAGCCAAACTTGCTGCCATGTACTCAGCCTCCATTGAACAAAGTGCCACGGATCTCTGTTTCCTGCTGTACCAAGAAACTACTGTAGACCTGATACTGAATATCCCTTCAGACGTGCTCTTTCTATCTATTGGGCTCCCTACCCAATCTGAATCTGTGAAGCAATGGAGCTTCACCTCATCCGACTGTATGTACCATAATCCATATCCCGATGTGTCTCTGAGACATCTCAATACATGCTTGCCTACCTTCCAAAAGAGCTTGGTAGGCTTAACCATATCTTGTGAAAGCTGGTTAATAGCATAGCATATGTTCGATCGTGTATTGACTAGATACATGAGCGAACCAACCAACTGTCGATAAACAGTGGCATCCGCTACCTCTACCGATGTAGCATCCTCTTTCCTCCAACCACGAGGAAGAGGTGTGTCAACAGGCTTGCAGCCTTGCATGTTGAAATTCTCTAGTATCTCCTGGACATACTTTCCTTGAGACAAAAACATTCCACCCTTCCGCTACCAAATTTCCAATCCCAGGAAATAATGAAGGAGGCCCAAGTCCTTCATCTCAAACTCCTTTGCAAGATCTGCCTTGCATGAGTGTATCAACAGTTCATCACCTCTCAGTATCAAATCATCTAGATAAATTACAATGATTAGCAACTTACCCTCCATCATAATTTGGTATAGGTTTGGATCCACCTCACTCTTGGCGAAACCAAGTATGGTGAAAGAACTGTCTATCTGTGTGTACCAAGGACGAGGTGCTTGTTTCAGCCCATACAACGCTCTTTTGAGCCTGCACACATGTGACTCGCTGCTAAAGATTTCGAATCCTTCAGGCTGCTCTATGTACACCTCCTCTTCAATGAATTTGTTGAGGAACGTAGTCTTCACATCCATGTAATGAATGTGCCAACCTATCTGCGTTGAGAGAGCAAGGATGGTCCGTATGGAAGAATACCTTGCGACAAGTGAAAAGATTTCTTCGTAGTCGATCCCTTCAATCTATGAGAAGCCCCAGGAAACAAATCTTGCCTTGTTACGTAATTGAATCATACTCTTCTAGCATGGCATCTACTCATGTAGGGTCCTCCACAGCTTCCTTGAAATAAGATGATTCTGTCATGATACACTTCCTCATCAAAGCCATGTATCTAGTAAATCCATCAGGTGACTATCTCTATCTGTGCTGTGATGTAGGGACTCCTACATTCTGTGCTCCATCAAGATTTAGTCGCTTAGCTTCTGTAGTGTGCTTCTGCTCTTTGATGGTTGGCGCTGCATTAGTGGTTCCTTCCACTGCATGAACCTCCTCTGGTGGCTGATTCACATCTTGAGGCTCATTTTTAGGAACTAGTAGCTCGTCATCTGCATGCAAGTGTAGCTCCCTCTCAAGTGACAACTTCATGGCTTTCTCCTCATGAAATTTGATATCCCATTGCACAACAATCTTCCGACTGTCTGGAAAATACACATGATAATTGTGGGGTGTTTCTGTTTACCCCACAAATATCTCAACCTCTGCGGTCGGCTCCAGCTTCTTCCTGGCATCCTTCGTCTCATGAATGTAAATAGGTGAGCCAAAAATATTCAAATGAGAAATATCAGGCTTCTTACCAGAAAACGCCTCTTCAGGTGTACTCATGCCAAGTACTCTATGAGGACAATGGTTTTTCACATAAACTACAGTGTTGCATGCTTTAGCCCACAAGTTTATGGGAAGGCCCTAATCATGCAACATCGCCCATGCAACACCCACAATCATTCTGTTCTTTTGCTCTGCGACCCCATTCTGCTGTGGGTTATGAGGCGCTATGAGCTCTCTTCGAATTCCTTCTGTGCTGAAAAAGTCTTTGAATTTTCCAGAGATGAATTCACCACCATTATCTCTCCTAAGAGCCTTCACCTCCTTCTCTGACTCTTTCTCAACCAGTGACTTGAACTCACAGAACTTTGAGTATGTCTCGCTCTTCTTCTGTATGAAGAGGATCCAACACTTACGAGAAAATTCATCAACAAATATCACATAATACATGTTATTTGCTTTTGAAGCTACTGAGAAATTTCCACACACATCTGTGTGAATTCTCTCAAGGATTGTTGTGGCGCGACTATCCTTCTCATGAAAGGTGGCTTTCACAAATTTTCCCAAAGTACATTCCTTGCACTGATCTGACTGCGCAAGTGTACCGTTGGGAAGCCTAGTAGAAATTTGCTACAAAATTTTCAAAGTGCCATGTTGAAGATGGCCCAATCTCTTGTGCCACAATTCGCCCTCATCCTGGCTCACCACTCCTTCTGCTTTGCCTACCATTGCTATGCAGCCATCTACCTACAATTGATAAAGGTTCTTAACTTGAACTCCTATCCTTCCGGTTTCACCAGTTGCTTTACTGTGTAGGAAAGCCTTTCCCTCACTAAAAACAACATCATATCCCTTGTCTTCCAACATCGCCACAGAGATCATATTCTTCTTCAATCCTGGAACATGCATGACATCCTTCAATATGAAAGGTTTACTAGACTCCCTCTCAAAGGAAATGGTCTCGATACCAGTCGCACTGTATCTACCATCATTTCCCATCTCGATGTCCACTCCAAGATCCTTCTCATCCAGATTAGTAAACAAATCTTTGTCTTCGGTCATATGGAAAGACGCACCAATGTCAAGAATCCACACTGATACCATCACACTTGAAACCAAGCATGAAATCCGCAAAAAATCCAGCTCAAACTGCGAGGCTAAGGCCTCTTCAGCTACAGATCCAACAGCCTGCTTATTTTTCTTCTTCTGTGGACAATTAGTGGCGTAATGTCTGTGTTGGTGACAGTGAAAGAAATTCACCTTGGACAAGTCCTGCTTCTTCCCTTTCGCACTGGATTGAGAAGGATTCTTCTTTCCGTTCCCTTTCCTTGCTTTGGAAGCCAAAGTGCAGTTTTCTCCATCTTCATTCTTCGATGAAGATCCATGCTTGGTACCCCACCTTATCTCCTCCTACACAAGATCTGACCAAAGTCGCTCCCATCCTGGTAGTTTCTCCCAACCATTGATAGAGTCCTCGTAGCTATGCCAACTCTTCGGAAGCCCAAGGAGAGCCAAGCTCACCAATTCCTCTTCATCTACAGTAACCCCCACACTTCCTAGCTCATCCCTACGCTGGACAAACTTCGTGAGGTACTTGGGTATACTGTCGCCTTTCTCCATTTTTATTTTCCTGAGTTTGTCTTTAAGTGCCAACTTCCTCTGGTCGCTTCTGCTTTGGAACAAGTCTTTCAAAGCTTTCCAAATCAAGAATGGAGAAGCTTTACCATGAAGGCTGGAAATTATGTGATCCTTCACACCTTCCAATAGAATCCTTCGACACTTTTCTGTCTTCTTTAGCCATGTGTCAAGTGCGGTTGCATCGCTAGAAGCAGGTTTGGGAATTTCTGCATCTATGAACTCCTTCAACCCATTGTCATCCAGCACCGTCTCGATCCTATCCTTCCATGAAATATAATTTGAGCCGCCCTCAAGGGAATAATCCAATCGCAATCCATTGAAAGACATTTCAATGAGTGCTCAACTTCAACACCAAGAAAACACTGCTGCAAATTCGAATTGTGACCAGCACAAAACTCAACTGTTTCAATAATTGCAATCTGCTCCAATGATCAACTGCTCTGATACCATGTAGAAATTATATAAATAATATGTTATATATCCAAGATTCTCCTGATCACACACTATTTTAACTTCATGCACAATACAAAATCTATTCCACCATTGATCATCACATGCAGAAATTAAATCAATTGCAATGCACACATGAAACCATAAAAATTCACACACATTAACACAGTGATTTTATGGGAAAGACTGAAGCTGAAAACCCCAACTATATGTATATAATATATGTCATAGAGATCATGTAACAATCCTCATACAAAGTTTACCATATCAAGCTCTCAGTACGATACAATCGCTACACACTAATCAGACCCGATCTTGCAAATCCATGCACCGATCGTTGCCACCTGCTAGCCTGCCTCTACTACATAATACCTACTGAATAATGGCTCTGAATGAACTCGAATCCACCAAGATTGCACTGTGAAATCCTCATTGGCATCTCCACTGAGTGTTGGATGTAATCAATGCATCACTATTGTCATAACTGATAGTCACACTTGCTCTTTCACCTACCTCTCCATTGGTCTCCACTGAAAGTACCATGCACTGTAGTTAATTGATGTATTCTTCAGTTGATTAATGAGTTAATATTTAGTGAATTAATTATTAATTAATTCACACCACTCTCACTAGTGTATCAATCAGTTAGACTAGATACAACTAGCTCAACTTTGTCTAATAGAGTTAAACTAAACACAACTTCACCAACTACTTCTACAACTCCACCAAACTCTGTCACATGAGTTCTAACTAAATTCCTCCATGAAATAGCTCCATTAAACACTCAAGAATAGCGTAATTCCTTCTATCAGGTCATGTGCCACATCTGTGCACTTAAATGAAGTGCTCCAAGAGAATAAGATAATGTTTAGAGTCCAAATATTATTAAGAGCTAATAATATTCGACATATCTATTTTTAGACTGGAAATCTAAAAATAGATTCTTCCCCATATGTATAAAAATAGAAGTCCATCTATTTTTCCAACTTGACCAACCATCCACAAATAGCATCTTGCAACTCATAGAATATGACCGACATGTCTAAAAATAGACATAGTCTAAAAATAGACTTTGTGCCAAAACTAGCCTACGGGCCTGCTTAGTGAAGGCGACTCTTTTCACTAAGCTCATCATCTTGTTAAATCTCAAAAAAAAATTCAAAATACATGTGAAAAAAGTTACGATGTTCACATGCTACGATACATCGACCTTCGATATGATGTCATTTAATACCACATGGAATATTCTTAGTGGTCACACGTGTCACCCGTATTTGGCCCACTAGGCCACCCAATGACATTGAATCTTCCTTCCACGTATCATGTTGTACTACCATGTCATGCTGCCAACAGTTTCCACTACAGCTTCTCAAAACCACTCTTATGCCACCATTTTTCATGCCATAGGAGACAAAAGAGGACTTGCCAAACCTTCGTTTCATAGAAAAATACTTTTTTAATTTATTTTCGACACTTATCAACACTTTGAAAACTATCAGGCTGACTGAATATTGTAACTTCTTAAAACACGTTTTTTAATATCTTCCGATATTCCAATATTCTGAGCCTCTGATATTCCAATATCTGATAAGCCTATTACTCCAATGTTCTGATATCCGATATGCCTACAGCTCCAATGTTATGATGTCTGATATCCCAGACACATGATATTTTGAAAGCCTCTTGCTTCTGATATCCCAACATGACATGCTCCGATGTATCGATATTCACCGACGTCTGAAATAGCCCGCTCCAATGCTCTAATATCAGGTCCCGATGTAATCAAACCCTTGATATTATGATATGACATACTCTAAGGTCTCGATATGATTTTCTTCTCCGCTATTTTGATATGCCAGTATGTCTCCTACTCCGATATTTCATCCTTCTCAAGGCTCCAAATCCATGAAATTCAACATACCATACCTTTTGATCCAGGAGCCCATTTTTGAACTTTTGCATACTGTTGGAAAGCTCTTCTAGAAAAATTTACACTGGGTAGGTTCCAATGTAGGCTTGGAGCATATTTTATGCCTCTGGGTTGACTGAAAACTCTTTGCCACACTTTTCTTCTTGAATCTTCTTCTTGTGCTTGGAATGTTTGGCACCTAACCACCATAGTCATCATTTTATGCCTTCTCAGTAAGCCTGATACTATGATGATTCTCTACTAGAAGCTTGCAGATATGAATGGATCACCATTGAATCTTTTCTGCATCAATGCCAAAAATAACACAATCACCCATTGTACAACAAGGAGGATGAAGAGGGTACAACAGAGCCTACTTTGTAGTTGAGAGAATATGAAGGACTTTGGGTTCTTGAGTGACATATAGGAGGATGTGCTAGGACTGAGATGATTGAGGAGGCTAGAGACATGTCTCTTATTTTGAGAGCTTAGAGTGAGAGTAGTTATCCTACTCCATCCTCTCATGTATTCATGTAGTATGATGAGGAGGTTGTTTATTGGAACTCGTGAGACAAGGTGTTAAGATGACGAGTGATCTTCCTTGTTAATAATAATGATGAGCCTTGGTGATGGATGATTTTTCAAGGGGTTTGTTGTCAAGGAAAATAAAATTTTCCTATTGGGGGAGGATGTTAGGCCTACACCATATGGATGTGTTTGGTATCTTCTTGTGTCTTAGAGAGAGAACGAAAGGCATCTTAGAGAGAGAACGTAATACATCGTAGAGAGAGATGTCACTTTGTGTGCGATGAATGGTCGTGACCATACTTGTGATGTTTGAATGAGTTCAATAGGAACAATTAGATGTGGATTAACCTTGGAGATGGATTGGGTATTTATTTCATGTGTTCCCCACTATCCCATAGGCTATACATGTCATTTCATCAATTGACACATTGATGCATGGTTGCGACCGTATTTGTGATGTTTAGATGAGTTTAGTGGGAGAGATTAAATGTGGATTAACCTTGGATATGGCTTGGCCACTTATTTCATGTGTTCCCCACTATATTCCAAGCTATAAATTTCATTTCATCACTTGAAACATTCATCCCTTTGGAAGGAAGTCACACATATGGTCTTAGGGTGAACCGATAATTCTTAGGGTGGACATGATTGTGAATGATGGAGGATATATGTGGAAAAATTTGATTGACATGGGTTGGCTCTAATATGCATGGGGATACATATGTGGTGGTCACACCTTGAACCACCACTCCATAGGTTGCATCCATGGGTCAACTAGGGTTGAAAGGTGAAGAAACAAGACCCTTCAAATTCCTATTGCTCAATATACCACTATAAATAGACTAAAACATATGGTATTTGAGGATAAGCTTGGAGAGAAGTTTGGACACATTCCTACTTTTATATTTTAGGAAAAAACTAGCGTTGGAGCCTCCATATAGGGATAGGGGAGCCTACCTACCCATGAGGTAGAATGGAAGAAGAAATGAGTAGGACGAAGTGATTTTGAGTGGAATTTTAGTGTAGCAACAATAGAGGATGTTTACATGGGTTTTTGGATGTGTGGAAGAGCAAAATTAGTTTGCAAGTTTTAGTGCAAGTCCGAAAATATGAGTTGGGTGGATCTGTGACCCATAAGGGTGGAAAGTTATGGTGGTAAGGACTCTAACCACCCATTTTATGGTGACTCCTTATATGATTGCAGGGAAAGGTTGGGAAGGCCCACCACACATATCTATAGTAGGACCAAGGGATTTTTGGGTGATTTAGATTGGTTGGTGTAGAATATTTAACCTATCCTAAGGGTTCTCACGTAGGTTATGTAGGTTTTTCTGGGTATTTTTCTATTGGTACATTGGAAGGTTAGGCTTGGGAAGCCTAGACCTAAGATACTTGGAGGATTTGGAAATTATTTTACTTTGTATTATTAGCAATATCATAATTTATATTGATATATTTGGGTGGACTAGGAGGGTCTCACCCGACACACATTATTGGTGTACATTTTACATGGATGTTTATATGTAACATTGTGACATTGTATTGCAACATTTTTTAATTGTAGCACACTTGTACATTTCGATGATACATGATGTTGGTGGATGAATTTCTGGCATTATACTTGTTCTAAGATTGAATTTTAATTCTGAAAACATAATATATCTAACATGTGACAAAATTATAAGGCATAGAGGTAGAGCCGATGAGTGAAGTAATTGTAAGTTGGGCACTACCATTACGAGGAACCTCACGAGTGCCACATGCTAAGAGGAATTGATGTGCCTTGACTCGAGGGATGATTTGGGGGCATGACAATATATCATTGATGATGATATATATATATATATATATATATATATATATATATATATATATATATATATATATATATATATATATATATATAACAAATGAGTTTATTGTAAATATAGATTTTTTATATGCTTATTAATTAAATTTAAACATTAAGTTTTGAAATATATTATTACAAATACGAATCATTATTTTAATTTATATGGTCAATAACTTATAAATTATATTTATATTATATATATTTAAATTTTTTTTAATTATATTTTTATTAATTAAATTTATTAAGGATTTATATGTTTATTAATTATATGTTCTGGAATATCATGGGTTATGAATATAAAGTATTTCTAGTTAAATTTATTTTGATGTGGTATGTGTATTAATATTTTTTAACCTGAAAAATGGTTTGCAATTTTTTTAATAAAGATAAAATTATTGGAATAATAATAAATTGAATGGATTTATTATTTGTATTTCTTTTTCATTGAGCCACATTATATTTTATTATTTTATTTTTTCATATAATGCTTAATTTTATGGATGCGACATCATCTCTCCCATATTAAACTAAAATTTAAATGTTTACACTCATTTATGGATACTACAACATCATCTCCCCCATACTTGGTTGTAAAGTGCCTCCAGGCACACTCATATTTACATTTATGTTTTCTTGAAAACATTGTAAAAAAAAAGTGCATACTTGTGAAAGATACATCATCAACTAGCTTCGTAGTATCTTTTATTTTTCTTCAATAAAAATGGGCCTCTAAATTATAAACTTTTATTTATTATTTATTTTAACTGGAAAGAGCATATATATTTTGAATTAATGCATTCCCGCACATGATCAGAAAGTAGGATTTTTACATAAAATAACTGAGTATTTCCATGGTTGTAGATGTTACATTTGGGCCAACTCTGATGCGAGGTTTTTTGCTAGCCATCCCATTATCAAAATTCAACACTATTTTGCTGCTACTAAAAACAGTACAAAATTGCAACGATATATATATATATATATATATATATATATATATATATATATATATATATATATATATATATATATAGACATATTATAAAAATTCGATGGTGCCAAAGGGGTGTTTATTCCTCCATTGGATCTAGAGAGTTGAGCTCCAATGGCTTTGGTACCTCCTCCTCCCTCTTGCAACTATCTACCAACTTTAATTTCAGTCCATCAATATCTAACCCAAGGGCTTCAACTTCATCTTCCAACATTCATATTTTATCTTTCTCTTCAATTTATCATTCCTCGATCTCTGTGGTGTCCTTGTGGTGCTGGTGCACACAAATTTGTAACACAACAATTTCGTTTCTAATTTCTCCATGTTCCATGGCACAAACCTCACAATTCAACTTGTTGCTACCAGTTCCATGAGCCCATTCGACACTAACACTCCCAATCCTGGGCCTGCGGAGGCCCTAGGATCTTGAGACTAAGCTCTCTGTAGAAGAGCTAACCTTCCCACTCATCTTGCCAGACCCAGGATGACCAACAACCCCAGACCCAAACCCCAACTAGCTGAAAACTTAGGAAATCATAGACACAAGAGCATAGATGGCCCCAGACCTTCCAAAAGACCAAAAATACCAGAAGAAAATAGAATAGACACCTAAGAGAGTGTATAGGGCCTTCCAAGCTACCTCAATTTCCATAGACAGGTAATTCATTGAACGATCACTGCCAATTCCCTAGGTTTTATTCTCGGACGAATGAACCTAGATGCCTCCTAGCAGTAGATAGATCCTCTAGAGCACATCCAACCAAACATATAGCCCACCAACAATGCGAACACATAGATTTTTACCACTTCTCTTAACAACCTCATATTTCATAGAAACAAGACCAAAAATGGCCCCATACCTCGTAAAAGACCCAAAATACTAGAAGAAAATAGAACGGACACGTAAGCCAGTTCACAGGTCCTTCCATACCACCTCAATTTGCATAGACAAGTAATTCACTGGATTCTCACCACCAATTACCCAGGTTCTATTCTCAGCTGAATGTACCTAGAGACCTCCAAGTAGTATAGAGAGCTCCCAGATTACATCCAACCAATCATACAACCCACTAACACTTCTCACACTCAGAATGTTACCCATTCTCTTGACCACCAGCCGCAAACACAAGGACATAGCCAAGGATTCCTTAGCTTCTCTTGCTAGAGGCTTTCTACTTTTACTCAAACTATTATCCCTTATATAACCACCTGTGGTACACCAAAGAGGAAGGAACGACGTCACAATACCAATATTGTTGGATTCTTAATGGCGATCCATTATCTCCCAACCTTTCATAGCTTCTTGTAAATCTCTTTCCCCCTTCTTCCCACGCTTCTCTTGTGTTTTCCATAGTCTGAGGAGTAAATTATTCCCCTGCAAAGTCACCATTCCCACAAAAAAGGTACCAAAATTCTGGCGTTCCCAATAGATATTAAGGTAGGGACTGCGAAGACACACACCAGAGATGTTGCAAGGACTAGGCGTAGGCCAATTAAGCTGCATGACACCATGACATAGAGTGATTTCTCTATATGCCATGCCACAAGAGCCAAGAGCAAGGCAGGGGTAGTTAAGAACGACAATAATTTGAGTAATTATTAAATCAAGGGGCTAGCCAAGACACAACCACCTGTTGGAGGGCAGTAGGAAGTGCCAGTTGTGCCAAATTGGAGGGGTAAGAGTGATGAGGAAGGTGTGCGGGGGGGGAGGAGAGGGAGCAAGGTGTTAGGGAGAAGGGAGGGGTGGGAGCAGCGAGATGGCCAAAATAAAGAGGTAGACCAATTCTCCTAGGGAGGGGGGAGGGAGGGAGGGAGAGGGCTCTGAAGGATGTTGGGGGAGAGGGATTAAAAGGTAATCAATCACTCCCAGTAGGTCTAAGTAGTTATCCATATTCCCATCGGTATGTTTAGAACTTATCTTTGCCTTATGATTCTTAGTCATTGTTATGAAATACATAGGTAAACTAAAATTAAATTCACCACAATGATTTCTTCTTCGATTCTACAAGCCAGATTGGATTGTTTATCTACCTCTTTTTTGTTTCCCCTGAGAATATGGTAGAAAATTAATTCATCAAATAGCGGGGTCATTCCTTGGGTTCTCTTGATGACTTGGTTTAGGAGAGTATTTTTAGCAAGGGTATTATTTCTCATATGATTTATTATTATCATGTAGTCTCTGAGGATTTGGAGCTTCTTGATTCCTTTAGTGTTGGCCATATTCACTCCAAAGAGAAGCCCATAGGCCTTAGCTAAGATTAGGGGAATTTTTGAGGTCTAAAATGGGCCTCTTAAGGAAAATGTACAATCAAAATTCACTTTATGAGAAGAAATCACATTTTAGGGGATGCCATCATCCTCAATGGTAGAGGTGGCATTGCTTGAGTTAAAGGTACTTACTTGTTACATTCTCAATGGTGGATAAAAATTGCTGGTCAACCATAGTAATGCTCTAAGTACTTCTAAAGTTATAAAGTAAAGTACTAATAATAAATGTCATTTCACACTTTTTGAATAAAATATTATTTTTTCATTTCATATTTTTTGAAAGAAACAATACATATCCTTTCATAATATTCATGTCTTTACACATTTTTCAATAAATATTATATTTGTATATTTTCATATATTTATTTTAAAATTATATATTCATCTCATTTTATTTGATATTATAATTTCAAATGCATTATAAGCTAATATCTATAAATATATAATATACATATGAAATCAAAATAAATAAGAATATAACCATGTAATTTTATGATAAATCAAATCTATGAATAATATTATTATAATATTAATAACAATATAGATATTAAAATTAAAGAAAAAAGATATATTAGTTTTATATGCTGGAAAAATGTACATTAGTTTTGCATGTTAAAAAAGGTATATTAGGTTCAACATGGTTTGGGGAAAAGAAAGTCTAAAATAAAGTATATAAATCTTATATTATACTCATAAATATAAATTAAATCTATTTCAATACATTTTTTATTTTAATTTTTAAATAAGACTAAATTAATTTCATTATGATTATATTGATATTATATATTATTATACATAATATTATGAAAAATAATCTAAATGTTATAAAATATATATTATATTACTTTTTATATATTATATTAATTTTTATTATGTAAATCAATTCAATTTAATATGTAATATAAAAAAATACATAAAATAATGTATTACATTTATTATATTATATTATATTATTTTCATATAGTATATTAATTACATGTTATTATGTAATTTAAATAACATGAATTTTAATTAATAGTATATTATACAATTAAGAATTTAAGAATTTATATTTATAATTTATTTAGGTTATTTAAATACAAAGAACAAATGCATTATTTGTTCAATGATAATGACATGTTCTTGAAAAACTCATTGTTATTTATAGCCACATCAATACAATTTTTTTATTAATTTTGTTTTGGTACACTTTTTCAATTGAAATTAACCATGGTTACATGGATTTTGGTGCAAAAAGTAAAATGGAAATTCATAGATATTTTTTTATTGGCTTAGCTATTATTTTATTATTTCCTTAGGAGGCTCATTTTAGACTTCAAAATTCCCCTAATGATTGTTTTTTTTCCGCCTAAACTCCACGCATACATGGCTTCGATGTTTCCATCATGGTTTATGAGAATCCATCTCCCTCCTGCCATCCTAGTAGATATATATTATTTATTTAACAATTATAATCTTTGAAATTAAAGCCTAATACCATCAAATACAACATTTTGATAAAATGAACACTAAATTTTTATTTTTAATTACTAAATAGATCAATTATGTTTAACTATGTTTAATTGTGAGTCACTAACATTGAATTGTTACATTACTCAATGTTTGTGTATTAATATTTATATTTCGAATATAATAATTTTGTTAGGTGTGAGACTAAATCAAAGTCAGTCAAAGTTGTGAGCACCCATGGTATTCATAACCAATGGCATTGAGCACATTGTGTTGTAATGAAATCTATTTTTACCGGAGCGTGAGTAAAAAGGAGGTGCACAAAAAGAAACATGAAGTGAGTGAAATTTAATATTTTTTATTGTTATTGTAATAAAAATTCTACTAATCCATTTCCCCATGTTTTTTCTCAAAATGGTTTTTTTTTTTTCACGTAAATCTCGTATCCATAGTACGAGTTAAAAATTTTAGTTAAATATTATGCACTATGTGAGTTAAATATATTTATTTTTTTAGTTTTATTTTATTAACAACTAGTAATAGAGTTGCTGGTTGTGTAAACTAGGTAGCATGGAGAATAATGTATTAAGCGATATGGAAAAGTTGAACAGTGCCAATTTTTCCCTATGGAAAGAAAAAATGGGGGATATTTTGATTTTGAAGGATCAATATTTTCCAATAGAAATAGTGGCAAAGAAAATCTCAACAATTATAGATGAAGCTTGGTTGTCTTTATATAGGAAGGTCATTGCTACAATTTGGAAGTGCCTAGCAAAGAGTGTCTACTTTAATGCAAAAGTGAGAAGATAACATAAGGTATATATGAAAGAAGTTGCATGATTTGTATGAGAAGAATATAACCTAAAATAAATTCTTCTTGATTATGAAGCTATAGAACTTGAAGATAAAGGAGGGTGATCTAGTTGTAGAGAATTTGAATGATTTTAAAATAATTACTAGTCATCTTGGCTCTATCAAAATTGTTTTGAATGACGAAATAAAAGACATCCTACTTATGTATCCCATGATAAAAAACTAGGAGAATTTGATTGTAGCTATGAGAACTTCAACACCCACTAGGACCCTAAAGTTTGATGATTTAAGTAGTAATTTAATGAATGAGGAGCTATGACACAAATAAATTGCAGATAACAAGGGGGGAGAAGCTCTCTCCTTAGTTGATTGTGGAAGGAAAAATGAACATAATAAACATGGGTGTTCAAAATCAAGAGGAATATTGAAATTGATAACAAGAAGATTTACTTGTTTTCTTTGTGGAAGAACAAGACAGAAGAAAAAAGATTGTTGGTTTTGGAAGAAGGAACAAAAATTAATCAAAACAAATAAAAAATAAAGCAACATGAATGAAGGTGAGACGACTATTGTCACTTCTGAAAGTGATGTATTATTTACTGTTTCAGTAGAAGAAGTGTGTTTATATACTTCTAGCAGTAGGATTTATTGGGTACCTAACTCTGGAGCATCTCACCATGTGACCCCATGCAAAAATAATTTTTTTACATATGAAGAATTTGATCATGATAGAGTACATTTAGGAAAAATCATTTTTGTAATATTGTTGGAGTGGGAGATGTCTGAATTGTTAGTCACCAATAATTTTTTTCCTTGACGATGACTAAATAACTATCCCAAGATTTCTAGAAACAAGGTTCATAAACATTGTGAGTTCTAGAAATCTCACTGCCTTCATTATCCTTAAGATAATTTTTCACTATCTCATCACTCCATAATGTCTATCTTTGCTTACCAGTCCCAGAAAACCCATTAGATGCTTGTATCACCCATTCTATGCACATGTATTCACCTTTGGCCCAAATCCTCTATTTTGTTTTGCGTAAAAAATTCCCCACTACCACCTAAGCCTACCAATCAAACAACTTTTCTATGCCTTGCATGATACTCTCAAACACTGATGGTATTAAATTTTATCTATAGACCCTTTATATAGTCAAGTATGTTGGATTTTAGATCTTCAATACACTAAGATTATCATGGATCCTATTTTACACTTGGTGATTCCTAAGTCTAAATCTCAGTCTAAAATCCAAGTCCAAGAAATCCCCCATTAGGTCACCTAAGGCCTCACTGAGTCATAGGATGGATTTGGTGCCCTACAAACTATGTCTTCCTGAGTGAAGAAATTGTATTAAAAGAGGAATAAGGTCAGAATTTTGGTCCAAGACTGATCAGCAACCATTCAAGAAAAGCCTACTTGGCTTAGAGCATAAATACTACAAGGGACAACTACCCTTGTTCACGTTTCTGCAAAAAATGGTCAAAATTTCCATCATCTTAACAAGAGGTAAGGCAATAGGATGGAATCATCACCAGGAGGCATCCACAAACAAGAGAAAGGTAGCAGGACTATGTTTAAAGAGAATCAAGGTTTTTGTGATTGGTTAAGAAAATAGTGGTGACAAGCAAGGAACCATTAGCTCCCATCATGGTAGCTTGGTATGCCCCCTTAATTTTACCACAACCTCTAGTGCCTCTACCAAATGAATACCAATCTAAGATTACTCATTTCAAAGGGGTAGAATCCATCACTACCTAACAACATATAGATAGCATCAGTGATGCCTATGATTACATGGAAATAGAAGAAGAAACCATTAAAATGAGAATATTTGCACAAAGCCTAGGAGGAGAACCCAAGAAATGGTTCAAAGACTTACCTCCCAACAGCAACCATGATCTCCCTTCCCTCTACCAAACTTTTGTAAACAAGTGGAAAATCAAGAAAAGCCCTCTTCAAATTCTTTCCGAGTATAACAATCTTAAAAGAAATCTGGGGGAAAGTGTTCAAGACTACTCCACTAGGTTTAACAGTGTTTACAATGCCCTCCCACCTCACATAAAACCTCCCCAAGGCTTAGCCTTAGTAAAATTTCCAAAAGGCTTTCATGCTGACATGACCTATCAATTAAGGGAGAGAGATTTCCTAACTCTAGAAGACATGAAAAAGGGGGTTGTTAGTGTACAAGAAAACTTAATTGATAAAATAGCTAGGATGAGATCAAAGAAGAGAGTAACCTATAAAGATGAAACAATACCTTCAACCCCCTCTTCTGATACCAAAATTGACTCCCTAATCATGAAAATGGAAGGGATGATGGAAAAAATTAGTTTGAATGAGAGAGAACCTCCTAGGGAAAACCAAGTCAATCCTCAAAATAGGAATAGGAATTAGAATTTTAGAAGAGACCCTTCCCAAATCAGACAAAGAGAGAATGACCAACAAATTAGACCCTCTTTCTAAGACAACTATGTAGATGAAGAGGAGAGAGAACCAGAACAGTTGAAAGAAGACCATGTAAATGTCATATGTTCTGATGATGAGGATAATACTTTTCTTACCAAATAAGAACAAAGGATGTTCTCTTCAAAACCAAATGAAAAATCATATGAAGATTCTAAATACTACAAACTAGGATTTGAGAATGCCATAATGGAAGTCGATAGGAAATATGACCTTAGGAGCAAAAATAATTAAGATAATCCTAAAAAAAAATAAGTCAAAAACTGCTATTAGGAAAACTCCTGAACATATTCCTAAAAAAATAGTGGAAAACACAAATACTATGGTTAAGAAAGTGGATCTAAACAAGCTAAAAACCAGCCAACCTAGTAATGATTCAATCTGCCTTAGTACTTCAACTAGTGGCCCTGAAAAAACATTGTTGTCCAAACCATCAAATAAAAATCAGCAAATCAAAAATGTAGAAATGTTTATGGCTGATAAAACTGATGTAAATGTAATACATACACCTACGCCTTTCAGCTTTGAAGGGGAGATTTCCAAAATCAAGATAACCATGCCCGTCACTGAATTAGTGACCCAAGAGGTATATAGATCCCAAATTTTCAAAGTGTTAAACATAGGAAATGATACCGACACTTTAAAATTAATTGATGATAAACCAGAGCTGTTGTTTGGTCCTGAAGTAGAGGGAAAATATCAAGAAGGAGCTTTTCCCCCTTTTTATGTTAGTTTGAACATACACGACGAAATTTTGCATAATTCTATGCTAGACTCTGGTGCGTCACACAACCTCATGCCAAAGGTTATGATGGAGAGATTAGGCCTAGAAATCACAAAGCCTTACAAAGACTTGTAATCTTTTGATTCAATTAGGGTTAAGTGTTTAGGCCTCATCAAAGATCTCTGTGTCAATCTGGCACAAATCCCTGCTAAAAGTCTAGTCATGGACATAGTTGTTGCTAACATCCCCCCAAAATATGGCATGCTTCTATCTAGATCATGGGTGGCCAAAATCCAGGGTAGTCTTCAAATGGACATGACTTATGCCACCATCTTAGTATTCAACCAAACAAGGAGGTTGTGCCAGGAATCCCACATGAAATATATGGTGAGTAGCTTAGATAGGCCAAATAACACACTGGTTTATTCCATTCACTAAGACCTTGACTCATTCGTCTTGTACAATGAAAATGATATTAATGAACAAGTGAATGAAAATGGAGGATAACTAAGCCTCTCGGAACAACTAAATCAACCCTCTAATCAAGAAAATGACACCCAAGACTCTAGCAGCCCTGAGGTACAAAACAATGACAAATCTGAAATTGACACACTTTGGCATATGAGATTTGATGGCTCTTATGGTAAGACTGGCTCAGGAGCTGGGGTTTGGATCCGTAACACAAATGAAGGCCATTCCTATAGACTAGATTTCCAGTGCACTAATAACATTGCAGAATATGAGACTCTCCTTATTGGTTTACGTTTACTTAAAGACCTCAAAGCTAAGAAAATATCGGTTCAAGGAGATTTAGAACTAATCATTAGAAAAATAAAGGGAGAATATTCACCAAGAACTCTATACTGAGAGAGTATAGAAATGCTGCCCTATACCTTCTCAAAACCTTTGAGAAGTATGAGCTCACTTTCATCCCTAGAGCCCAAAACTGCCTTGCCAATGAGCTTGCTTTTGCTGCCAGCAATTGTCCATTACCTTATGAAAATAAACAATACCTCATCAAAGTTAAAAACAGGCCTACTGTACCAAACAACTTGGACCATTGGCAAGTGTTTGAGAGTGATGAGAAAATAGATGATTTTCTACAATCTAGAAATGAACTTGCAAGCACAAAATAGAGTTTAAGATTTGAGAGAAATAGTTTTGCTGAAAATGAAACTCCCAAAATAGAGCTATCCTTTGATGTTCAATATAAACCACATTCAAAATCCTTGTCTTACAAAAATATTTGATAAATTAGATCAAAGAGAACTTAAGGTTTTTCAATGTAAAGATGACACCTTGTCAAGAGGCCTTACACCATTAGAAGAGTTTTTTTATTTTAATGATGTAGCTAAAAAACCAAAGATGGAATCCACTGAAACAAATGTAGAAGAATGTAACATTGGAATAATGGAGCAGCCCAAAATAATCAAGCTGTCCAAAACTCTCCCTCCCTACACAAAACAGAAGTACATTGTGCTTTTAGAGAATATAAAGATGTGTTTGCATGGGGGTATGAAGACCTGAAGTGCTATGACACAAAAATCATTCAACACAAAATTCCTCTCAAAGAAAATCAGAAACCATTAAAACAAAAATTGAGAAGGATTAACCCCATCTTGTTACCTTTAGTTGAGAAAGAAATAAAAAAAATGTATGATGTTGGGATCATAGTCCCTATCAGATACTCAGAATGGGTGTCCAACCTTGTGTCAGCTCGGAAGAAAATCGGGGAGATTAGACTTTGCATTGACTTCAGAAATTTGAACAAGGCCTCCTTAAAGGACAACTACCCTTGCCTAAAATGGATCATATACTCCAAAAGGTAGTTGGGTCACAAATAATCTCATTACTAAATGGCTTCTCATGTTATAACCAAGTACTAATCTTTTACTACACCTTGGGGTACATTCATGTATGTTAAAATGCCATTTGGTTTAATGAACACAGGGGCCACTTTCCAAAGGGAAATGGACATAGATTTTTCAGAGGACATAGGTTACTTCATAGTCATATACCTTGATGACATCATTGTCTACTCTAAAACTGATGAAGAACACTTAGTCCACTTGAGAAAAGTTTTGAGAAGTGTAGAAAGTATGGCCTATCTCTGAATCCTAAGAAAATTTTGTTTGGCCTTCAGGAAGGAAAACTCTTAGGCCACAACATCTCTAAAGAAGGAATCAAAATAGATCCCAAAAGGATAGAAGGATATTACAAATCAACCATCCTAGAAACATTAAAGAGCTGTAATCTTTCATTTGGAAGATCAACTTCCTAAGAAGATTCATCCCCAACCTTGCTGAACTCCTAAGGAATATTACAAACATGTTGAAAAATGAAGTAGGATTAAAGTGGAATATGGAAACAAAACAATCTTTTGAGTTGGTAAAACAAGGACTCACACAAACGCCAGTCTTAATCAGTCCTGACTTCACCAAGTATTTCTACATCTTCTCATTTGCATCTGAATACACTGTTGCTACAATATTATTGCAAAAGAACATCATGGGGCAAGAAAATCCCATAGCTTTCTTCATCAAGTCCTTGAGGGATGCTCATCTAAAGCATAACATCATGGAAAAGCAAGCCTTTGCCTTAATCAAACCTTTGAAAGATTTTAGAGTTTATATTTTGCATTCATATATCATAGCTTTTGTCCTACACATAGTGGTCAAAGACATACTTAACCAAGACCCTGATGGTAAAAGGGGCAAGTGGATTGCTAATATCTTAGAATATGATTTAGAAATCAGACCCACTAAATTGATTAAAGGACAAGGACTTGCAAAACGTATGGTTGAATCAAATTTCCAAGCTTTAGACATGAATATGGTTGATGTGTTAGAGGAGACAGAATAATTCGCAGCCCCATACATTGAAGAAATGTTTTTAAATTCATCTTGGTATGATGATATCATTTACATGCTTCTTTATTTCAATGCTCCTCCTTCTCTATCAAAGGCTAAAGCTAAATTCTTGAAACAAAAAACTCTAAATTTCTGCATTTTAGATGGAGTATTGTACTAGAAGAGTTATGTTGGTTTGTTACTTAAATGTTTGCTTGACGATGATGCAGAAAATATCATGCATGAATTTCACGAAGGGGAATGTGGAGGTCACCTCTATTGGAAGAATACAGCCAACAAGATCCTTAGAGCTGGCTATTATTGGCCTACCATTTTTCCTGATACTCAGAAATTAGTCGTGACTTTCCATAAGTGCCAAATCTTCGATGGAAAAAGAAAACTTCTACCTTTGCCTTTGCATCCCATCATTATTGAAGCTCCTTTCCAACAGTGGGGGTTGGAATTCATTGGAGAAATCCATCCTACCTCATCTTCCCAGCATAAGTGGATCCTCACTGCCATTGATTACTTCACCAAAAGGATAGAGGCCATCCCTTATAGGAATGCCACCGACTCAGTCATTAAAAAATTCCTTGAAACCAACATCTTATCTAGGTTTGGCTGTCCTAGAAAAATCATCACCGATAATGTTGCTACCTTTACATCTAAGAAAATGGTGGACTGTTGTTATAAATATCACATCATACTAGGTCACTCCACTACTTATTACGCGCAAGGAAATGGGTTAGCTGAGTCCTCTAACAAGAGCTTGGTGAACATCATTAAGAAACTCCTATAACACAATCAGAAGGTAAGGCATGGCAAACTAGTGCATGCACTATGGGATGATAAACTAACCACCAAGAAATCAATTGGTATGTCTCCCTATCAACTAGTGTATGGCATGGATGCAGTTTTCCCCACCTCTTTCGGAGTTCCAGTCATGAAACTCCTCCAAGAGGTAAAATCAGAAGAAAATGACATGCAAATAAGGCTGAACCAAACCATTCATTTGCAGCAGTCAAGAGAGGAAGTTTACAACAAAACACAAACAATACAACACAATATCAAGAAAATTTTGATAGGAGAAACAAGGCCAATGATTTCCAAATTGGAGACATAGTTCTAAAATGGGATTCAAGAAGGGAAGACAAGGGCATACATGGTAAGTTTGAAAATTTATAGAAAGGCCCTTACATCATTCATTCAGCTAGAGGCAACAAAGCTTTCTTTTTGCAAGAGCTTGATGGAGAAGAAATGTTTGGAGGTCCTATCAATGGAAGGATTCTCAAACACTACTTTTGTTGAGATTCCTGAACTTTGCATATAGCACTCATTATACATAAAATTAATTGATTAAGAAACAGAAAAGACAAAAACCCTAAAAAATAGAAAAAGGAAAAAGAGGGCAAATTTTGAAAGAAAGGTACAACCCCATGCCCAAAAAATAATGATGATGAAAGTGTGCAAGTCTAAATGCCACTACTTGTCTTTTTTAAAGAGAAGTCTTGTTCAGTCATCTAGCCTAATCATGGCTAAACATTTTTTCAATTTAATTTCTAATAGGTTAGTAAAAGGAAGACCGTGTCAAAACATCTAATCTTGACTTGTTAATAGGTGTAGATTAGGAATGAGAGATGTTGGTTCCACATGCTCAAATCTGAACCAAAGAGGAAAATGGGATGCTTAAAAAATGAAATATATTGCCCTTATGTTCTTAAGTTTTCTTTGTACAAAAATAAACTTGTGTGCAGCTTGTTCTAATACCACAACCCATGGTGAATCAGACTACCGAATCCTAATTTAGCCATGTCTTCAATTTCATGTTAGTAGCTTAGAGGATAAATTTTGTCAAACAAATCAATCTTGACAAATAAGTAGACTAGGTAGAAAATAAAGAGAGATTCACTAGCTTAATTTGAACTCTCAGAAGAAATAAGGGTACATTTAGATAGTTTGATTTTTGTTTTCAAAAGGAAAAATGTCAAGGGTTTGCTAGTTCAAGTGCACCAAAGGAAGAAAAAATGTTAGGCAAGTAGGTTGGGTAGGTAGAGATGATTTTGATATAAATCATGTGTTTTCATATTACTAAGATCATAGCTTCAAAAGCAAACATCAGCAAATGAAAGAGATAAAATCTACCCAATGGAGGAGGCATTGGTCTCCATAAAGCTAGAAATATGAAGTTCTGGACACCTCCTAAAAAGGACCTTCCCTCCCCAAGTGGAGCCACTGTTAGTCATCAATAATTTTTTCCCTTGATGATGACTAAATTACTATCCCAAGATTTCTATAAACACGGTTCATAAACATTGTGAATTCTAGAAATCTCACTTCCTTCATTATCCTCAAGATAATTTTTCATTATCTCATCACTCCATAATGTCTAGCTTTGCTTACCAGTCCCAAAAAACCCATTAGATGCTTGTATCACCCATTTTGTGCTTATGTATTCACCTTTGGCCCAAATCCTTTGTTTTTTTTCCTAAAAAATTCCCCCCTACCATCTAAGCCTACCAATCAAACAACTTTTCTATGCCTCCCATAATACTTTCAAACACTGATGGTCTCAAATTGTCTCTGTAGACCCTTTAGATAGTCAAGTATGTTGGATTTTAGACCTTCAATACACTAAGCTTATCATGGATCCCATCTTGCACTTGGTGATCCCTAAGTCTAAATCTTAATCTAAAATCCAAGTCCAAGAAATCCCCCATTAGGTCACCTAAGGTCTCACTGAGTCATAAGATGGATTTGGTGCCCTACAAACTATGTATTCCTATGTGAAGAAATTGTATTCAAAGAGGAATAAGGTCAAGCATTTTGGTCCAAGACTGATCAGCAGCCATTCAAGAAAAGCCCCCTTGGCTTAGATCTTAAATACTACAAGGGAAAGCTGCCCTTGTTCACGTTTCTGGAAAAAATGGTCAAAATTTCCATAAACATAAGAAGAGGTAAGGCAATAGGATGGAATCATCACCAGGAGGCATCTGCAAACAAGAGAAAGGCAACATGCTTATGTTTAAAGAGAATCAAGGTTTCTGTGAATGGTTAACAAACAGAGGTGACAAGAAATAAACCATCACAAATACCACAAGGAAAAAAGCCACTCAACTCCATCAAGTGCACTTTGAAGATTTTTAGAAATGATAAATAAGTTTTGAAAGAGCTATAGAGAACTTAGAAGACAACACTCCCTATTTTTCTCTAATAGCCCTAAAACCTAAGGGTTTGGAAAGGTTGGAAAAACAGGTCAATTAAAGATGACAAGATCTCCTTCTTAACAGAAAATGACATTTCAAAGGACATCCAAAAAGCCCTCTAAGGTTTGTTAAAGGCAAGATTTTTTCACCTGCATCAAAGAAAGAATTTGTGAGGAGTATCAGTTTAAGGGGCTAAGGTTTTCAAGAATAATCAAAGGCCTCTAAAAATAAACAAAAGAAGACAAGCATAGGGTTAAAGTATCAAATAGAGAAGACAAGTTGAATCATAGGGTTACTGTTAAGAAAAATGAGGTTTTAACTTCAAAAGTACACTAAGGGATCAAGGGCACATGAAACATAGGCACCTGCACGAAATCAGAAGTGGCCAAGTGAAACCCATGGCATAATGTAATTTGTTTGAAACTTTGGAAAAATAGACTTGTTACTGCCTTAAAATCTAAATAAAGGTGAAGAGACATTCTTGAGGTCACCAACAACCGAAAAATGCCCAAAATAATAAGAACAACGTTTTTAGTTTGTTAACAGCATGCCTAAAGACGCCTAAAACAAATGCCTAGGTTTTCAAAGGTGAAAAGGATGAAAGAGACCTCCTCCTACCTTAAGCTAGCCGTAATCACAAGAAAATAAAAATGCTTGGAGAAAGCCTTCAAAATCCCTGCAAAAGACATAAAGGTATATAAGTCAAGTGACAAAAGTTTTTTAACATAAGAAAAGTGGGTTCTTGAATTTGATTTATCTCTCTGAAAAAGATGTAAAGGTGTTTCAAATTCATGTTTAGCTCATTCAGTGCTTGCAGAGAAGAAATAAGTTTCAAAGGAGAAACACTGGCATTTTCAGACTGATTCTGGGCAGAGTTTTGCTGACGCTATGCAAATCATGAGCGCTACGCATCTAGGAGACCGCACTGTGCAAATGGGCCTATTCCCCATTCAAAATTGCACGGCGCTGTGCAATAAACTGTCGGCGTTGCACTAACCATAGATGTTGCACAAAGTTAGGCTGAACTCACCCAGGACGCATAAGCCAGGCTTATCACCCAACACCTCGGCACGAAGCGCCCGGGCGCTGTGCAAATCGACTGTCCAACTCACCCAAGCAACGTTCAGAAGTTGCCAACTTTTCCGGCGCTACGCTAATGCCTGTTCACACCCTGCCGGTGTTGCGCTAACCTATGTGCACCTACTTCCAGTGCTACACAAATGACCCTCACCTCACAGCATAGGCATAGGTGCTGCAAAAATACTTGGAAGGTGCCAAAGTGGAAACCGTTGCCATGAACCAAATTTTCACTTTTCAAGCTGCCTCGAGAGTTTGTAAAAAGGCCAACATTGTTTGATATCATACAAGGGTGAGTGAGTTGAAGTGCCTACAAACTCAGTTGAGAGAAGCCTCCTTAAAAGCTCTAAAGCCACTAAAACCCTAACCTCCATACCCATTATCCACCAAAGCTTGACCCCATCCTTTCTCACCTTGTTTCACCAAGCCCAAATTTTCAAACCAGTGTTTCCCATCACCATTTCAGGGACTAAAAACAACAGTGGTAGTGAAGGGAGTAAAAGGCCTTTGAAACCAAATCACAAAGAAGGAAAGGTAAAAAGGTTGGAGCCTCAAAGCACTGTGGCCATTACTTCCTCTCCTAGGATCTTTTCATGTTTCCAAAATACAATATGCTTTCAATTTTGTGAGAAGGTCAAACAAGCGAAGAGCCACCCTGAGCTTACAAGGCTCCTCATTCTCAACCTTCATAACAAGCACTCAAACCTTGCAGGAGCAAAATTTGAGATTTTAGAAAGTGCCATCTTTGAAGCTACAGGTATCCCAGCTGTGGGAGAAAAATGGTTTAAGAATGGAAAATTGGACAAGGACTCTCAAGAGCCATTTATCAAACCAAAATATAGAGGAGGCAGCAAGACTGTTTTCTGATTTTCACACCTATGGCAAAAGTTCAAAGCATTGATGTTGGTTATCATGAAGTACTTCACCTGTGAAGGGATGTAATCTAGGGTCTATGATTATCATGTTAGAATCCTCATGCATTTGACACGGGTCAAGGATCTCAACTTACCTCACTATCTCTATAAAGGCATTGAGAAAATGTCTTCTATTTTCCGGAGGAGGAATTACTCACAAGAAATGAATAGCTTGTTCCACCATTCCTTGATTAAGATGGTGGTATTGCATCAGTTAGTGCAGCATGGTATACCTTGGGAGGTTTTTATATCCCATGAAGCCTTTACGAACCCACAACCTCCTCCTTAGCAAAGCTTTTCTTCCTCATCTGCCCAAGTACCCTCACCCCAAGAAAATGTCCCTTCTTCACCTTCTATTGATGCATCAAATGAAGAAGGTGGTTGTGGCAATAATGAACAAGATGATGAAGGAGATGGTGATGAAGTCAGTGAGGTAGGGGCAGGAGATGATGATGGAGAGGAGGAAAATGTTGATGAAGAGGAGGAAAATGTTGATGAAGAAGAGGGAAATGAACATAGCAGTGAGGGTAATGATGCAAATGAGCTAGCAGATGATGAAGAATAGAAAGGAGATGATGAATAAGAGGAAGGAAATGATAATGAAGAGGGAGATAATGATGAAGGAGAAGGAAATGAAGAAAGTGAAGAAGAAGCAACAACAGAGAAAGAAGAAAGGATAGATGATGAGGAAGACAGTGAGGGACCATGTAGCCAAAAAGAAATATGTCATGATAGTCATGACAGCTGTCATGATAGTCATGAACATAACCAACCTCTCAATGAGAAAGAAGATGATGACATGGCATAAAATGTAGATGATCTCAGCCATGGCAAGGAAACCAGTGACACCAATATCACACCTCTTGCATATATATACTGAAGAGGCCCAAGGCAAGTGTTTGTTGCCTCCAAGAGGCAAGGGACCTTGCCAGCTGCATCAACTCCAAGGCTTGAAAGGAAAGACATGCACCTAGAGGCTAGTCTAGAGAAGGAAAATGAAAGGCTAGAGCTGCAAAGAAGGATGGCCAAGCATTATGCCAGGAAACAAAAGCTTGTTTCTACCAAACTGAAGAAGGCCCTCTTTGAAATCCAAACTCTAAAAGAGGAAAAAAATCTTGAAAGCCTTGGCGTTTTGGCTGAGGCTTCTTAGAAGTTGGCAAAGACCCCTTAGAGAAGATCTCCACCAAATTTGAGAGTATTTGAAGAAAATTTTGTTTTTCTTGAAATTTTTGGTCTCATTTGCGCAGTGCCTCTAGCACTATGCAAACACATGGAGCATCCCCAAAATCAAAACTTTACATTTCTGGATTTCTCTCAGCCTGCACATCATGCTCACCAGATTTCAGAAGTTTTGGAGCAGGTTTGACCCCTCAAAAGGTCAAAAAACACCTAAAAAATTACCTTTCGGCGTCTGTTTTAGGTTTGGTGTTGCGCAAATGAAAGTATAAGGGTTTTGAATTTTTCACTAAGTTATAGGAGATGGATCAGAAACCCACAAGAACTTTTGGAAATTAGATTCTTCAGGCTTTCAAACAAACCATCACGCGGCCAAATCCGACATCGGGAAGTGGTCCAAAACTTGGTTGCAAAATAACCTATTTTCTGCAAAAGTGGTGCTCTGCAAACAGACTGTTTTTTTGCCAAAAAGTCAAAAAAAGACACAAATTTATGGAAAAACAGCTTTTTAATATTTTCTTGGGCAAAACACTCCAGATTTGATTGAGGAGTTATGTTATGATATTTTTCATTTATTAGCTTATCTATTATGTGTCTTGGGTCTTGCATGGTCATTAAGCACATAAATGACATTTATGACAGAATTAGGGTTTCTGGAAGCCTCTTATGGTTTCCACCCCCTCACTTGCTCCATAAATAGAGCATGAGGCTCTTATGTATTATGTTGGCATTTGATGACTGATTTTGAAGTAATACATAGTCCTTTGGAGGTTGAAAACAATTTGATGTCTTGGAGCTTATGAATGCCCTGATTTGTTTGTTGATGGAGGAGGATTGGTTGCAGGATCCATGAGCCTGGTTGATGGTGAAGTGTTTCTTTTGTTCATTTTTTCTAGTTTATCATTGTTTTTCCATCTTTCTATGTTGTAGTAGGATAAATAATTTAGACTAAGAAATGTTTCTGATGGCACCATAGCTCTGTTTATTCTTCACTTCCTTAATGTTTTCTTCTATTAGGACATGTTAGAGGATCCTTCTTTGCTCTCTAAGATCTCCTGAGTTTGTCTATTTCCTGAATGGTTTAATACAGTAGATATCAAGCATGATTCATGGTTAGCTCTTCTTACTTGCTGCCACTAAAGCACTATTCTTGAATTCTCTCTTTAAAGTATCATTACTTAGGTTTGTCAAATAATTTTTGTTTCAAATCATACTCTTTGCACTTGCTTGGTTAATTTTTTTAAAGATATCCATAGCTATAATCTTAGATGTTCAGGAGTTCCCTCCTCTCTGATTGTAGTTATTTGTGACCTTAAATGTTTTCTAATTTTGAAGATGAATTTACTAAAGTTAGATAAGCTCTTATGCTTTCTATGTTTCACTGGAATATTTATCTTGGATATTGATCAGTTTAAGTATTGTTCATTAAGCTTAATGGTTTTCCCTACCTCATGAGTTATAGCTTTTGATTATTTGTGTTTAAAGACGTCCTTGTTAAAGTATATGATAAAGGATTCTTGATTTCCCTTTGTTAACTTTGTTCTCAATATTTATGTTCATCTCATGATCCTTTAAATCCCAAAGATCCACCAACCAAGCTAGATTTTCCCTACAATACTCCCTATCCATTAATGAACCTATCATGACCTTGTTAGACTCCATTGCCTAATGACTTTAAGTTTTCCTTGTTTCTATCTAGTCTATCTAATCATCATACCCAACCAAAAACAATCAACAAACCCAATACTTCATAACTAGCCTAAAAATAACCTTAAAAAGAAAATAATTTTCATCTCTATACCTAATAGAGAGAGCCCTCTCTGAATTTAGAAAGGCTAGGTCCTTGGATTCCAAAGTCTGGTTTGATGTTACCCCTGTCCATTTTTATCTCAATCAATCTAGCAAATTACGGAGAGCTAACATGAATCAAGATAAAGGACACACATGGCATATTTTTGAAACATGATAGGCATGTTGTCAATTTAATGTCTTAAATTTATATCATAAATTGTTGACCGAAGTTGGTAAACTTGTGAAGTGAAAGCGCACAATATATGCTAGAAGCCTCTTTTGTTCATTTATTTAATTGGTGTGATGATTGGATTTGTAAAGATTACTTCTATGGATGTATTTATTCTTATGATCCTAATGAAATTGATAAATTTAAATTAGAACTAAGCTCTAAAAATCAACATGCTTTCTACTCTGTAAAAATTGAAACCAGCTTTATCTATGTTATGAAAAAAATCTTAACTAGTTTATTTGTTAGTCTCTAAAAATTCTTATTCTCTAACAGTCTTGTGCAAGAAGATAAAATCTAATTCTAGAAAAGGGAACTTATACATTTTTAATTTTTTGAAATAAGATGTCCTAAAAATGAAAATAAGTAAATCACTATTGCTCTTGAAAATAAATCACTCTTGAAAAAAAAAGAAAAATAACTCACTCATATACTAAGAGAAAATCATTCAATCATTATTGAAAATAAATCACTTGTGATTGTGAAAAGAACTCATTCAAGAACTGGAAAATAAATCACTTGATGCTCTTGAAATGAGCCACACATGAATTTGTAAAACTACTCTACAATAAACTAATGTTATGCTGGAACAAAAAAACCTATGCATCACTTTGCAATTTAACAATTCAAAAGGGAAGATTGATGAATCTACATCAAATGATAAAAGAATATTTATGAAAGCATATACATCAAATAAAAAAAATGAAATTCTGGAAGTAACTACAACAAATGACAAATTGGAATTTTGGAAACAACTTCGGCAAATGACAAATTGGAATTTTGAAAACAATACAACAAATAAACAAATAGAATTATGAAAATAACTACATCAAATGATAAAATGAAAACATGAAAACAAATAAATTAAAAACATAAAATGCAGAACATTCACTATTTGCAAGGGTACTCTACAAAAAATGGTCAAATATTTACACCAATAGTTAGCTACATATCAAGTCTTCAAGGCACTTCTTCATTAAAAAGGAGTGAAAAACATAGTTTTAAAACTGCACAATATGCTTCATAAAATTAACCTCTCCTCTTTGTTTCAATGGAGTGTTTATATAGGGGTTGCAATGTAAATTCATGGAGATTCGTATGGCTAAATATCAGAACTAAATGGACACCTATTTTCCATGAATTTGATGAAGCACAATCCATTCCAACCTCTGTTTGTTTGAATGAGCATTTATTGACACATGGACGCAATGTTTTCTCACGCAACTAAAAAATAGGGCTCCAACGAACCTAAAATATCTCCCAAATGGTAACGAATTCGGGAAAATGGCTCATAGAGATCTTTATTGGGCCTGTGATAAACAAAAATCATGTTTTTTTTTTTTTTTTTGCGAGAGTAACTTTAGTTTCCTCCAAAAACATGTTTGAATTTGACTGGTCAAAACTGCTACGATTTTCCCTTGATATTTTCCTAGAGGTGCACATGTGTGAGTTGGGTGGAATTTGACGAACAAGAATCCATATTGGAGCTTCTAGAAACAATGTCCATGTGTTGGATTTCATTCTAGAGTGGTGCTACTACCTCAACCATGGACACATTTGTTGAAACTATAGAAACTTGAATTGTCAAACTATCATTAGTAAAACCATGCATAACTATCTTTAATTCATTAAGAATAATAGAAATAATAATAATAAACCATGTAAACATGTATGCGAAATTTGGTGCATTTATGAAGAAAATTGGTTAAAATTGATGACAATGGCTGAATGGAATGATGCGAAAATGGATTGTTTCATAAAAAAATTATGACAAATTAGAGGCTCAACATTCCCCCACATCGAAGATTTTGCATGTCAGCATGCAAACAAAGCATTGCAAAGTTTCATAATCTAACTGGTTCCTTGTGTTCCTTTATTTTGTCATTTCAATTAAATCCTTGACCAAAGCTCCAATAGAGACATATTGATCCTTTATCTCAATAAGATGCACTTTTCTCCAACCCTTCATTATTTATTATATGCAACTTGTGTGAAAAGAAACGATGCCCACGTAATAGCATATCCAAGTACTTGTGACTATTTTAATTGTGTTCGACTTGTTCAAGCCTTGGTAGAATACCATATTGTGAAGAACACATCAAGAATTTTACTTCATGTATTGAATATGCTTTCCATCCTTCTGAAGTTCATCCCATTAGTATGGCTGGAAATGATCATAGATTTCAACCCATAATTATTGTCTTCTTATCTTCCATGCATAGCAACCAATCATATTTCAACAATTTTATCATATAGTTTCTTCAAGATCTCACAAAATAATGAATGAAGAAGACTTCCCAATGTGAAGCTTTTGACAAGATGAGTTGCACATAACACAAAATAAGAGTTGTTGTTGAGGGTTATACAACTCATGAAATACTATTATTCCAAGTGATTTCAAGAGTGTGTGAACAAAGCCTTGTTGCAATCTTCTTCTTGTGACTTTGTTCTCATCATTTCTTGGCTTCGACCATTAAAAATACGAAGATGAGCAATATGACAAATAATTTAAGTGCTCTATGTAATTTTCAATCATGTACTACAAACATGTACCATGAATTCAAGTTTTTATATGTGTAAAATAATTCTTTTTCTCAAGAAGATCATGTTGATGGATCATTAAGGAAAGCATGGATTAACAAGAAGAGATAGTTTAAACAAGAGAGTTGTGAAAGCATAGAAGAACATCATTATGACCATGGAAAGCAATGAGATGATTACATGGGTGGAAAGACATTTTTGATAAAGAATCAATCATAACTTGTGGGATTGGTTGTTAAAAGGTATGACAAAACATAATGGGAGAAAAATTTGAACTACATGTTTACAATATCTTTTCATCAAGATTTATAGAATTTTTAACAAATTAAAATTTTTAAGGCTAGTTTTACCTCAAGTTTACCTTTTGGAATTGGAGAAGAGAACATGATCTGATAGTTGATTTGGTGTTGATTTGGCTCAGGTACTCTACTCCATGATGCGTTGACTTCCACTTTGACCTTGCTCTACAAAATGTATCTTTTTCATGTAGCAGATTTGTTTTTCCAATTTCTCTCAAATGGTGAATCAGATCTCCTGAAATTTTTTTAGGCTATTACTATTAATATTATGCATATTCCCACAAAATATCTCAGCTAATGGGTGCATGGATCTCGAGAAAAATGAGACATGGCTGTAGGTGAAAGTGGCCAATTTCTTGAAACATACACACTGAAATTTTCTGCATTTTTTTGAGTTCATTTACCCTACATGAATGCATTTACCATAAAAATTTAAGGCCCAACAGATGTACAGTTTTCAAATTATGATCAAATCAATTTTTACCATGTTTCACCTTTCACGTTGTACAATGTTGCAACAAAAACATATGCCACGAACTCATTTTAAGGCCAAATTGAGTGATTCAAAAGGGAAACCATGTATTTTTACCTTTTCTATCACCACATGCCTTCAGAATCCCATTTCGATGAAGACAAGGTGATTTTTTTCAAAAATATTGAAATCTATCCTAATCTGTCCAAAATGGAGAAAAATGAAAATCTGCCTTTAAAACCCACTGAAAAGTCTTGGAAACTTTCATTTTTAAAATTTGTTCCCATGTATTACTCAATTTACTATATTTTAAGAAAACTCAAAATCTCATAGTTTTTTATTTCTGCTCCAATATGTTGCAATATTTGTGCCAAAACTGCCTTTGGAACAAGTAACTACAGCAAAAACAGGCTGCTACAGCAATAGCTATAGAAACTGCAACTTTCTGCAGCTCTTGTAAAAAATGTCAATTTTTGCAGAAAATTATTTTATCCAAGTTTAAACTACTGATTTGGATTGTGTATTGCATGATGAAGTAGAAACCATGAAATATACTGCATATTGACTGAAATAGCCCAAAATTTATTGTTTTTCTTTAATATGAAAATGAATGAAAAAAAATTGTAATGATGCCATCCTACTGTCGTTGAATGAAAAAAGGAGGAACATGCTACTATAAGAAACCAATAAAATGTACTGCTGCAAGTTGTTGTTGATTCCTTAAAACCATTAGTCTTAATAAAATTGAAAATTCATGGTCAAATTATTACCATGCGAATGAATTTGTCAAAGTTGAGCATGGGAAGAAATCATTGGATTATCAATTAATGATGAAAATAATTAACCAATGCAGAGATAACTCACCGATAATGTAAATGAGTGTCAAGGTACATGAGTGCATCTTGATAAGGGAAAATGAATGTGTTGAAGTTGAGTGACCTACAAGTCCTGACAATCAAGAGACATTGTTGTACTCCCATTGTTGCCAACGAGGAGGCTTGCCATTGATGTATGCAAGTTCCAAGGCACTCCAAATAATCTTTGATCATGATCCCAGATAAGGTGCTGAGGTCGATGGGACAATATCTGTTGGAAGGTGGAACTTAAGGAATTCCACATCATCCAACTCGAGTATAGAACCAAAAATTATTTGAAGAACCATAATAAATGATTGAAACTGTCATGAAATTGTAGAAGCGATTGTGAACTTTGCTCGCCAGTTGCTTAGTTTTCAAGAAAATCTCATGTCAAATTGCGCCAACAAGCTAGTTTTCACAATAGTACTTATTTTTCTCTTTACCTTTTATATGTCCTGCTCTACTTGAAAAATAAATCTTGTTCAAGTATATGAATACTTCCAATGGAACCATGTCTGTAACAAGATGATAGATAAACTCATATGCAGGTTTGAAATATATTCTTTGATATGTACCAATATATGAGAAACCAATTTCCTTGATTGAGATGATGTCAGGAGATATTGAAGAATTGAGCATTGGGATCCAGTGACTGCCCTGGACCAAGATTCAATGTAATCTTGTGTTCCTTGGCTTCCTGCTATCATGCCATGCAAGTCTTCAGAGATGTGATCTTCATTAATAGAATCTCTTGATAGGCATGCAAGTCTTCAAAGATGCAATTTAGATCTTTTTATATTATAAGTAATTCTCTCCACTAAATCTTCTAGGCTCTCTTAATCTTTTTGGTTCATATTAAAGACTTCATTTCTAAGTTCAATGTATATGTAATAATATTTATATTTTTCCAAAAGTACTCTTTTCATATCATCCTATGTCATTATAGAATTTGTCCCTAATGTCATGAACCATCTAAGAGCTCCATCCTTCATTTTTTTTGGAAAAAAATCAGTTTTTGAATGTGTAATGAGTATCCATAAGATCTACAAATTATTTCAAATTCAAAAATAAAGGTTTTCGGGTCTTTTGATCTCATACCTTTGAAGTTAGGAAGTACAGATTGAGGGATGCTCTTCAAATGACCATTGACATCAGTTATTGAATGGGAAATCCAAAAGGATCTTCAACATTTTCATCATCTTCATCCATTTCTTCAACCTCCTTTGTCACATCTTCTTCTACCTGCAAAAAAAAGAATTCATGTTGTTGATGTATGGCTCTTACTGCACCATGTGATATAGTTGGTGTGGCAGGTTATTAAAGTTTTGTTTTGTTTTTTTTATTTGTTTCTTTCTTCTAATGAAAATAAAAAGGCTCATATTTACATTTCCCCGACAAGGACACCAAAATGTTTAGTCAATTTAATTTCTTAAATTGCTATCATAAATTATCGACCGAAGTTGGTAAACTTGTGAAGTGCAAGTGCACAATATATGCTAGAGGAATATTTTATTCATTTAGTTTATTGGTGTGATGATTGGATTTGTAGATATTACTTCTAAGGATGTTTTTATTCTTATGTTCCTAATGAAATTGATTAATTTAAACTACAACTAAGTTCTAAAAATCAATATGTTTTCTTCTCTGTAAAAATTGAAACAAACTTTCTCTATCTTATGAAAAAAATCTTAACTAATTTATTTGTTAGTCTCTAAAAAATCTTATTCTTTAACAATCTCGTGCATGAAGATAAGCTTGAATTCTAGAAAAGGGAACTTGTACATTTTTGTGTTTTTGAAATGAAATGTTCTAAAAGTGAAAATAAGTAAATCACTATTACTCTTGGAAATAAATCACTCTTGAACAAAAAAAAAAAAAAAACTCATATACTAAGAGAAAATCATTCAATCATTACTGAAAAGAAATCACTCATGCTCGTGAAAAGAACTCATTCAAAAAATGGAGAAGAAATCACTCGATGCTCTTGAAATAAGCCACACATTAATTTGTAAAACTAATGTACAATAACCTAATGTTGCTATGGAAGAAAAAACCTATGAATAACTCTACAAATTAACAATTCAAACGAGAAGATTGATGAATCTACATCAAACGATAAAAGAATATTTATGAAAGCATCTACATCAAATAACAAACTGAAATTCTAGAAGTAACTACAACAAATGACAAATTGGAATTCTGGAAACGACTATGTCAAATGACAAATTGAAATTATGAAAACAACTACGGAAAATGACAAATTAGAATTCTGGAAATAACTACATCAAAAGATAAAATGAAAAGATAAAAACAACTACATTAAAAACATAAAACGCAAAACCTTCACTATTTTTAGGGGCCCTCCACAAACCAATGATCAAATCTTTACTCCAATAGTTAGCTTAACATCAAGTCTTCAAGGTACTTCTTCATTAAAAAGGAATGAAAAACATAGTTTTAAAACTTCACAACATGCTTCAGAAAATTAACTCTCCTCTTTGTTTCAATGGAGTGTTTATATAGGGGTTGCAATGTAACTTCATGGAGATTCATATGGCTAAATATAAGAATTGAATGGACACCTATTTGCCACGAATTTTATGAAGCACAATAAATTCAACCTCTTTTTGGTTGACTGGGTGTTTATTGACACATGGGCATAATGTTTGCTCACACAACTACCAAATAGGACTCGAAAGAACCTGAAATATCTCCTAAACGGTAAATAATTCAGGAAAACGATTCATCTAGAACTTAATTGGGCCCGTGCGGAACAAAACCCATGTTTTTTTTTGTGATATTCCTTTTAGTTTTCTCAGAAAACATGTTTGAAGTTGACTAGTCAAAACTGCTGCGATTTTCCCTTGATCTTTGCTTGGAGGTCCACATGTGTAAGCTAGGTGGAATTTGACCAACAACAATCTATATTGGATCTTCTAGAAACAATTTCCATGTGTTGGATTTCATTCTAGAGTGGTGCTACTACATCTACCATGGACACAACTGCAGAAACTGTATAAACTTGAACTGTCAAACTATCATTAGTAAAACATGCATAATTCTCTTCAATTCATTAAAAATAATAGAAATAATAATAATAAACCATGTAAACATGTATGCGAGAATTTGTTGCATTTATGAAGAAATATGGTTAAAAATGATGACAATGGGTGAATGGAATGATGCAAAAATGGATTGTTTCATAAAAAATGATTATGACAAATTGGAGGCTCAACACATGTCCTAGAGATGTTTATGAGCTTAATCTCTATGATATGATTGGTTGATGAAGACTACTCTACAACCTTTGGGAAAGGTGGTTGGAAACTTAATAAGGGGTGATTGTTGATGGTTAAAGGGTTCAAGACAAGTATCTTGTATATAATGAGTAAAACAATAGAGATATTAGAGGCAACTGATATTACAAAACAAAACTCAATAGAGTTATGGAATGAGAGCTTGGGCCACATGAGTGAAGAGGGCATCAAATTTCTTGTTGGTAAAAATATACTCCCAGGTTTGAACTCCTATTAACTAGATCTTTGTGAGCATTGTATTTATTGTGGGCAACAAAGGGTTTCATTTATGAGAGGTAGTCATGAAAGAAAAATAATTTTATTATAATTAATACATTGATGTTTTTTCGATGCTAGATCTATGCCTTTAAGAGCATGGACAATTTTAGGGGCTAATATTCGCAGATGGACTAATTTTCCATGTTTTTTCCAAAAAAAAAGATTCGCCAATTTCCATTTTTTTATAAAAGTGATTCGCCCAAATTTTATAATATAATAATATTTTACCTTAAAATTCACCAACATTATATAGAAAATATATATAATATCATTATAAATTTGAATAATTTTATAAATACATCAATAAACATTTTATATTTTTCACATTAGGGACTAGTGAGATTCGCCAATTTTTTAAACTTCAAAATAATTTTCCATCCTTAAAATTTTAGATGCTAGATCTATGCCTTTAAGAGCATGGAAAATTTTAGGGGCTAATATTCGCAGATGGACTAATTTTCCATGTTTTTTCCAAAAAAAAAAGATTCGCCAATTTCCATTTTTTTTATAAAAGTGATTCGCCCAAATTTTATAATATAATAATATTTTACCTTAAAAATCACCAACATTATATAGAAAATATATACAATATCATTATAAATTTGAATAATTTTATAAATACATCAATAAACATTTTATATTTTTCACATTAGGGACTAGTGAGATTCGCCAATTTTTTAAACTTCAAAATAATTTTCCATCCTTAAAATTTTCCCTGTTTAGGAGGAGCCTCATATTTTCTTACATTCATAGATGATACATCCAAGAAATTTTGGGCCTACACTATGAAAAGTAAAGGTGGGGTGTTTTAGATATTTTTTAAATTTCATGTTGTTGTTGAAAGGGAGATTAATAAATTTCTAAAGTATTTGAGAATAGATAACGGTGGAGAGTATTTATCCTATGCATTCAAAAATTATTGTAATACTTCTTACAAAGAACATGAGAAGAGTATCCCTAGTAATCCCCATCATAATGGTACTGCAAAAAGAATGAATCACACTATTATGGAGTAGGCAAGGAGTATGTTGTCAAATTATACTTTGAAAAATCATTTTTAGGTAGAAGCAGTAAGGATAGTTTTTTGTCTCATCAATCACTCACCTTCTATAGTCCTAATTGGTGGTATCCCTGAAGACTTTTGGATTGATAAAATGTTAAATTATTCTAACATATTTTTTTTTTGGATGTGAAGCATTTATGTATATTCCCAAATAGAAAAGAACGAAATTATATAATAAATCAAGGAAATGTGTTTTTATGGGATACACATGTGGGGAGTTTGGTCACTGTCTATTGGATCCAATTAATAAAAACAAATTTAGAAGTAGGGATGTAATATTTAATTAATTTGACATGTATGAAAGGACTGTAGGTGATATAGAGGTCAAGAAAATTGTTGAAATGTTTACCGAAAAATGAGAAAATATCCCACCATTAGAAGGACCTGGGTAGGAAATCTATTCACAAGATAGAAAACAAGTGGAAAATGATGGAAAACGACAAGAAGAAAAAATGGTGGAGCCATTACAAGAGATTCAACCTGAAAAAACACCATTACAGTTAGTTTGCAAGTATACTAGGTCTCATATGCCCTAAAAAATGTGTCCACCATTAAATCATATTTTTCTTATTGATGAATGTGAACCCCATTGTTTTCAAGAAGCTTGTGAAGTGGAAACTAACAAAAAATGGAAGAAAGCGATGGAGGAAGAAATGGGCTCTTTAGTGGAAAATAAAACTTCTGAGTTAGAGAAGCTTCCAAAAGGAATAAATTTCATACAAAAAAAATGGGTATACAAGATTAAACATGAGGTGGGGAGAATAATGAAAGATATAAAGAAAGGCTGGTGGTGAAGGTATTTACCAAAAAACACTTTTTGATAAAATGTCATCTATAAAAGTTATCCTTATTATTTTTACTGCTTTAGACATGGAATGGAAAAAATTATACATGAAGACATATTTTCTCCAGGAATAATTGAAGGAGTAAATTTATATGGAACAACCATAATAATTCAAAGTAAAAGGTAAAGAGAATCATGTCTACCTGTCAAGAAGATTCTTTATGGGTTGAAACAAACAGCTTTCCAATGGTACAATAAATTCGATTCATTTATGATGGATCATGGCTTCAAAAGTCTAGAGGTTGACCATTGTGTCTACATCAAGAGGTAAGACCAAGAAAGGTATATTATGTGGATAATATGCTAATTTTTGGACATACTAAGAATATGATTAATAGGTTGAAGAAAGATTTGGTCAGTCAATTTGAAATGAAATATAGGTCCAACACAATGAATATTGGGAATGAGGATTATACATGACAGAAAGAACAAAATTTTTCACCGTCAAAAGAAAAATATATCAGGAAGGGGTTATACAAGTTCGATATGCAACAAGCCAAACCAGTTGATACACCTTTAGCATCCCACTTCAAATGTAGCACTAACTTGTGCTCTTATGATGACAAGGAGGAAATGAGTAAAATCCCTTATGCTTCAACAATTAGTAGCTTGATGTATTCCATGGTATATACTTGTCCAAATATTGCATATTTAGTAGGAGTAGTGAGTAGGTTCCTTGTAAATATTGATAAACAACATTGGAAAGTAATAATATGGATTTCAAGGTATCTAAAGGGAACTAGTAATTATTATTTATGTTTTATTAGTAACAATGTTGTTCTTGAAGGTTACATAGACAAAAATAGGGTTGGAGATATAGAAAGTACACCAATTCTTATTTATATACTTTTGTAGGTGCAACCATGTCATGAATGTATAAGCTGCAAAAAGAAATAGCCCTCTCCACAACAGAGGTAGAATACATAAGTTCTATGAAAGCTTGCAAAAAGATGTTGTGGATGTAACGATTTTTAGGAGATATGGGAATAAAACATGGTAAAAATGTGTTGCAATGTGATAGTCTAGACGCCATTCATTTTGAAAAAATCCCAACACATTATTCTAAGAGAAATCACATTGATGTTTGATATTATTGGATTCTTTATTAGGAATTTTGCTTCTGTGATCCATAAATTGTGATTAAAATCTTTCGGTGAAAATCACATCAAAATAGATTTACTATTTTTAAAATAAAATAAAAATAAAATAAATTAACTATTATTATTTGAGTCAAACTAGCCGTTATTTTACAAACAGCTAGTGGGAGATTTACTTTCCATTTAAAGGGGTTACTTGATCAGATTTTCCATCTTGTCCTGATGATGAACCACACTGGCTGGTTCGAAACACGTTGACCAAATCTATTTTGATGTGATTTTCACTGAAAGATTTTAATCACAAATTATTGGATTCATTATGTGTTAGATGATGGGTTGCTACAAATGGAGAAAACACACACTACAAAAACTCCAACTGCTATGTAAATGAAGATAATGCCAAGGGGTAAGAAATATCTTTTTCGATCCTTCGTTGGAGTAATGCAAACATGATAAATGGCATCTTGGGAACAAAATATTAGTAACGAGAAGAGAAAAAAAATGTAAAAAATATTCACTTGAGCTTCTATTTGGTCTCAAGGAGATTGTTAGCAGAGAGGCCATATCAAAGTCAAAGTTGTCAGCACCTATGGTATTCATTGCTCATATTATTAGGTCCATGGTATTGTAATGAAATATATTTGTATAGGTGTGCAAGAAAAAGTGTATGAAAAGAAGATGAACTAAGGTCTTTTCTTTTTCTTATTTTTTTAGGAAAGTCTAAGTATGTAGAAACACATAAGTGTTATTAAGTGGAGAGCACTTTATGTGTTGCCAAATTCCTAAATAAAAATGAATAGTGTATATTGGTTTTGGGCCTTTGCAATTCTTTTGCGTCCATGTGTTCTTTTGAAATCTTTTCTACACAATTTTTCTCCTTCAATAGTTGCCACTCCCTCATCTTCTGTCCAAAACCATTCTTCGCAACTCTTGAATACAAAAGGCAGTGGCTTTGTTGGATATGTAAATTTGTATTGGAAGTAATGTTTTCATATGTTCTCATGAGTTTTCATTGAGAGTTCCCAAGCATCAATCTAGAAGTTGTTATTTCCTATGTATGAGTTGTAGTTATGATCTAGAAGTGTCGGAGTAGAGATTTATATCCTATATATATGTAACTGTTATGATCAATAAAAAATATCACAATGTGTGTTTTGTGTTGTGTGTAATAGCTCTTTGATCTCTATATATTTTTCTAACATGGTATAAAGCTAGTTCAACCCTGACTCTCCTATGAGAGGCAATGAGATCATGCAATTTTAGCCATGATACTCCTTTGTATAAAGATTAGACTATTAGAGTGTTTGATCTATTATTTGTGAGTATTTTGTGTGAATATTTTATTTGTGTGTGGATTGTGGATAGTTTCAAGCACCTTGGTTTCAAGAAAAAAAGAATTGCGAAGATCAAGTGTTACTTCTATTATGTAAAGTTCTATTGTGAACAAATCTTTGTAAAAAAAAATAAAAATATATGCTGGTGAAGAAACTAAATCAGCATAGATTTTGTTTGATCTAATACAATTCTACAATTGAGAATAATGTCTACATGTCCCATGAAAATGAAGCGAAAATAGAGAAGAGGGATCTTCAAGACATTAACTAAGTGGGTCAAAGCCCTTAGTGGCCACTACACTAGCATTTACCATATCCATTACTTTAAACCACTTGCATTTACTTTATCCATTTCTTCAAGCCTCCCCACCGTCCATTTTGACGTTGGTAGCCGTCCATGCGCCTTCGAATCACAACACAATGTGCCTTCAAATCACAATAAATCAATAACCGTAAAAAGGTAAAAAGAGTGCACAATACCACACCGTTTGGTTTATTTCTGTCGACACTTGTATGCAAAAAACCCGTTTTACAGGATCCGTGAGAGAATTTTCATATATTTATGCTCGTCTCACGACGACGGAATGTCTGAGCGCATCTATTAAATACTCAGATTTCAGTGTCCATCTGTCAAAACCTTGTGGTGTCAAAACTCACCTGCCTCTTATGTCACATATATCGATTCGATATCTTTTTATAAAAAACCATTTGAAGATCTCAATCCGAAGAAATATTGAGCTTGCGGATTGAGAAATATCGAGCTCCAACACTGATAGATTTACCTTTTTGCATGGCATTGATAGATTTACCTTTTTGTATTAAAAAGTGTAAGATGGATATTCTTCCCCTTGAAGACGAAGGATTCACAATTGGGCCATATTAATCCATCTTATGAATTTGTGTCATCCTCTTTTTTGAAATCCACTCCTTTGTCATCTCCACTTGTGTGTAATTTTTACATTGTCAATCTTAAATCATGTCATTATAAAGGTTGGGTGGGTGTGTTTATCATGTAATAAACAACATGCTAATAAGTGTCTCGGAATTTTGTAGAAATTTGAATTGATGATAAATGTTTATGCATAATTGATTTACTTTTTTTATTAAATTGATTTACCTTTTCGTATTAAAAAATATAAGACATTTTTGGGGGCAACTTCACCTTGTCATTGTCATGGATATCTAATTCCTTTTATGTGTTTCCATGTATCTTTTATCGTTGATGACAATCCAATGGTTTCATGCTTTATTGTTAAGAAGAGTGAGATTGATTGAATTAATTCGATTGTGAATTTTAGGAATATTTTAAAATTGGATAGACATGAATAATTGATTTTATTTTAATTTATCAAATTTTAAAATATCTGTAAAATATATTGTTTACATGTGAGAGTTTTTGAAAAGTTTTCAGGTTTATTTTCTGATTTTATTTGTTTAGAATTCGACATGGATTTATTGGAATCACAATTTTGACGAATAAAATTTACACAATTGAAGTGCTCTAGGAGGTTCCAAGGGGTTGTATCCATATATGTAGTCAAAAACTAGTTTAAACAAGAAAAATCAAGTTTTAACTACAATGTTTTTTTCCAAACTCTAGCGAGAAGTCAGTTAGAAACAACGAAAAGTCTAACTTAAAGACAACTCATTTTTAAAATTTAAAATCAAAATAAGAATGATTGTTATATTGTATACATATGCAAACACTAACATGTTTGAGTATGATTCTTCATTATGCACACACTAACATGTTTGTGTATGATTCTTGATTGACACCAATGATAGTATTCACATATCTAATTCTTCGATTTGTGAACTTATGACTTTATGATTGTGTTGGAAATTTGATCGTGGGACGTTTCACCTTTGTCCACATCCACATATAAAGTATCTATAATAGAAAACCATCCTTAAGTAAGGTAATAGTAGAAAAATATCGATAACATTAGGAATTGTTTGGAAGGTTTTAACTCTCTACAAAAATGAGCTTTAAACAAATTCTTAAAATAGAAAAATATACAATGGTGAGAACATAAAATAAATATATATATATGTTTTCTCATGGATCCCAAAATCAGGAATATCAGATAGATTTTTCATTATATTTCTTTCAATGTTACAGTACATATATATGCATGTCGAAGAATTCATAAATCCCAATCTACTAACCCTCGATTAGAACAAAATTCGTAGTTCCCTTGACCAGATCAACAAAATACTATGTGCAGAAAACCATCACGGCGAAAACCATGTGCAAACCCCATGCAAAAAACTATGTGTAGGCCCACCATATTTGGGTCTGCCCCCATCCTTGGGTCTGCATAAAAAAAATATTCCCGGGGCACTGTCGTGGACCTTGTAACCCCCCAATAGGGGGGTTTTTTCCCCCTTTCTATGCCCAACGCAACATATAGCGCGTGGGGAAAGTCATGACAAGAACATAACACCTACCCAACATTCTCCCATTTGTTGTTTTCTTTCCACACAGGGGGTCATAGGAGAACTTAATCATTGGTCCAACCCTACAATTCCCATTATTTCTCTACACTAAGAAAATTTCTCAATGGTCACAAACTTTTTCAATGCATCTGCAAAATTTTTCAAAGTATCCACCTTTATGAGTAACACTTTTTTCTCTTCAACCAGATCCCTCACAAAGTGACATTGAATGTCGATGTGCTTTGTATTTGAATGATAAGCAAGGTTATTTTCCAACAAAGTTGCATTTTGGCTGTCACATTCTATCCTTATAGATTGGTATACCAACCCCATGCTTGAACACACTATTTTCTACCAAACTGCTTCCTTTCTTGCGTGAGTGGTTGCCTTATATTTATCCTCTATAGTTGAGAGTGCCGTGACTACATATTTCTCTTGCTCATCCAACTGATTGCTCCTCAAAATGGATTAAACACATACCCACTTGTAGATATTTTGCGATCTAGATATCCCATCCAGATTGCATCAAAAAATCTATGGATGTCAAAAATTTGTCCAATCCTGGTCTTCCTTGGTAGCAGAAGCCGTAATCACTAGTGCCAACTCTACATGTGCAATGTCTAGTCTAGTACAAACCATTGCATACATCAGGATACCAACTGCACTTGCATATTGAATATAGGACATGCCCTCTTCATCTTCTTGTGTCTTAGGAAACTATTCAACATATAACTTCACACTTACATGAATAGGGAGCTTTATTAGTTTACTATCTTGTTGTTGTAGTGGACACCACCCTCCAAAATTTTGTCTTTTCTTTGATTTTGGAGCCTAACCTTATACTCATAGGAGCTTATCTTACACTGCTATCAAGTATTCATGCTTCGATTGAGACTTATCATTCCCATATGTGCTTGTAATCACTTGTATTCACACTTAGCTAACCCTTTTGAGTCACAAGCTAACCTTCTAAATTGATCTTGCCACAGTTCTAGGCTTGCCTCCAAAAACTGCACAATCCTTGAGGGAAAACATCCTTGATGATTGGAATTGCACAGTTCATAGTGGAAGTCATCCTTGAGCTCAAAAAATATGCATTCATGGAAGGCAGTTCAACACTGAGCCCATAAACTACATAATCCCTTATTGAGCTTAGAAACTACCTAGTGCACTGAGCCGAAAGGTTGGCCACTTCCCTAGAATTGTGCAATCTTTCCTAGCAACATGCATGGCAAGTTTTTATGGAAAAATAAAAAATTAAAAAATCAAAAAATGGAAAAAGCATCCCTAAAAATTTTGGATCTATTTTTAGTATCCCGAAGGATGCACACATTTTATTTTTAGAAAATTCCTCCATGTGTTGATTTTTCCTTGATTTCAAGCATGCATGTCATAAAACCTAGTTTTCTCAAATCAATTTAATCGATGCCTCTAGAGCTCATTTGCACATTTGATATTGGAGCTCTAACATTCATGAGAAGATGAAGGAACCTTCGGTGCGATCATTGTCACTTTTCCAGGTGAGTTTTGTTTTGGTCGCCTTTTGCCACTTTTTCTATAGCTTTTTGTTGTTTGGATTGTGTGAGCATTGTTTTGATTATTTAGCTTGTTGTTTTCATTTCACAAGTGTGCATTGGTTTCTTTGTTTTTGCACCCATGGTCATCGTTGAACTGACTCTCCTCACCATTTTTGTTTCTTATCATTTATTCAATTTCTACACTTGATTTACATTCATTCAATCACATTTAGTTAGATTTGCACTCAAGCTCTCACCATCACTTAGATTTTCTCGCTATTCACACTTCCATTGGGCAGATCTGCACTTTCCTTGGTTGATTTTCACTTTGCCAAGCTACACACTGTGCAATCCTACGGCTCAAGCCAAGAGCTTGGCCTCTAGAACTACAAAGTGTGTAGTACAGGCTGGCCCAACTACGCATTGTGCAGTTCCACGACTCAACTTTCTTCCTTAGCCATTGAGACTGTGCATTGTGTAGTCTATCCTAGTCAACTTCCTAGAATGAACTATGCATTACACAGTCTCAAGCCATGAGCTTCATCCTTGGCTATTGGGACTGTGCAGTGCACAACTCCCACATGCAGCCAATCCCTCTTGCTGATAAAAATTACGTAATCCTTCTCTCTGGTTCTCCATTTTGTTTCTTGAACATGCCTTGAAATTAGATTTTCTAAAGACTAATGTTTTCTTTCCATGGGTGTGTTTTTTATCCCACACATACCATAGTTGTTGAGCACTTATCTCTAGCATTTATTGTTACCATGGTTCCAAAGAGAGTTGATTCAAAAGACGTGACTGAAATCAGTACTGGGGAAGAAGTTGAGAAAGTGCCAAATAAATTTCTAGTATATGCGGACACTCAATTTTTTATAGAAAATGAGTCAGCACTAACATGGCAGATGGTTAAAGGTGTTTTTTCAAAGGAATTCAAGGAATATTTAGAAGATCAACAAGTATATATAAACATCCATTGATCAGGATTATACAGGGTTGCATGTAGATATCAAACCTTCCCATGTGCAGATGTCATTAACTCGATTGTGTCACACATTGATGAGAATACTATGACATTGAGCTGTGCCAATAGACATAAGCTTGCTATATTTCTAGAAGAATATTATCAGTGCATGTATCATATTACCAATCCAGTAAATATCACAGACTCATTCTTCTATGCCACCCAAAACTATGCGAGCACAAAATATATTGTTAGAGGCTAGGTTAAGGAGAAATCGAAGTTTCGATGAACACCCACCCATTAATACAAGACAAAGTCACTCATGAAGGCATACCAACTCTTGGTCATCTTTGCTTGCATAATATATGGTCAGCAGAGCACAAAGATATTTCCTGAAGGGTGGGAAATCGATGGTGAAAGAGGGGAATTTGTTCAACTGGTTATATTTGTTGGCTCATCGGGTGAGATCCCATGTAGAATAATCTCGGGATCCCCCCAAGGGCGAGCAAGAAAGGTTTTATATTTATTCATAATTACTGGATGCAATCTGTACACATAATCAATGTCCTAGCATGAATTAGAGATAGACTCTACAAGAAATCGTTTTGCATATATATTTTAAGTTGCTTTTAGATTACAACCATATAGGAGGTTTTGAATAGTTGACTGATCACTTCATCATTCTGCTATAAAATTTTATCTTTGAGGAGGACCCACCTTGCATGTCACGAGAAACAATGAAGGAAATATCAGAGATTGAATATTTTTTTTCCTTATCGAATGCCACACTTAATAGACTGTTTGGCATAAAAAAGTTGTTGCATCTTTTAACAAGGTATGCCACCGACAAGTTCGTCATGCAATAAGTGTTATATCATCCTGCCATAGGTTTGTCAATAGCACTGCACAGGAAGAAGAAAGCACGAAGGCCCACTCTTCCTTTGTAGATCATGTTATACGAGATTAAGAATCTCAAATTTGCAGACACTGAAGCGAAATCCATAGTAAAGTTTGAGTTTGGTAAAAAATACTTCAACCTTATGATATGATTGGAATTTGCAAGGACCACTGTGTGATAATCTACTACAATTGGTTCAACGGGGAATTTCATTATCTAAAAGAGGATTCATGGAATAATTTATACAATGTCTCTAGACCCCATGAACTGATCAATATAGTTAGTACTTAACATTCCACTACACAAATGATAACAACTCTAGAAGAAACTACAATAGAAGGAAGTAGCCTGGTGTAAGAGAAGGGAAAGAAAAAGGTTGCTCACATAAATGAGGAAGAACAAAGATGGAAGATGAAAGAAGATCCCATTCTCATAAAGTATTCTTTAGTAGCAGAAGAAAAGAGGAAGAAAAGACAACAAAGAGTAGAGTGGAGGAAGAGAGAAAATCAAATATTGCAAGAAGCAGAATTGAGAGAACAGAAAGTAGAACAAGAATTGTGGGAAGAACGAGAAAAAAGGAGGAAATAACATGAGGAGAATCAAAAGCAAGAAGAAGAAGTAAGGCAAGGTGCCATAGCAAAATAAATGACACCAATACAGTTTGAAGAGAAGGAAAAAAACCAACCAACAAAAGAGGGAGAGAGTGAACAGATGCGAGGTCAGGAGCTTGCTCAGTATATTAAAGAATTAATTGAATTTACGGATATGGAGTTGGAACCAGAGCCCTACGATGAATATGTTGACCTGATTCCAAGTGCGCCATAGGTCACCGTTCAGACTCAACCACCTCCAGCCTTAGAGTTAGCCCCAAGTGAGCAAGGGGACATAGTGTCTCTTGATGATTATCTAGTAATTGATGTGTACAACATATCATATGATGAACCCCAAAAGAGGATTGTACAAGAACAAAGAAATAATTTTCCAGATAATCATGCATCACCTAAATTTTTTAGAGAGAAGGTAATAATGGCAGACACTAGAAGGAATCCAAATTCCATTAATGAATCTAACTTGGCCTTCGCAAATGAGGAAATATATAACACTGATTATTTGATGACTGAGAATAAGGAGTTGGTACAAAATATACAGGTTTCTGGATAAGAGACAGAACAAATCCATACAACAATGTAGAATGCAACTTCTGCACAGGTCTACTTGGAGGAAACGAGAAAAGCGATACTTGCTAAAGTATCAACACTTGGAGACACTATGCAGGACCTCTATGAGAAGCTCATGGCTGTAAATAAGGATTTTCCGCTTACACAACTTGTAGTGGAAAAGAAAAGAATTTTTCAAGATCCTTAAGAATGTGCAAGCTACCATTATCATTGTGTAAGAATGGACAATGCGATACAAGGGGGCACCACTTACCTTGGTGAAGAAAATGAAGCCACAAAAAGAGCTAGAGAATGTGAGAGTTCCAATGTTGATCTATAACAACAAGAAATTTGCCTCTTTCATTAGAGCTATTTAGGCCTCATATGTACAGATAGATAACAATTTGGATTTCATGCTGAGAACCCACAAGATAGCATCAGTCAGTTCACTCACCAAATCTAATCGAAAACATCAAGTCAGGAAGGAGATCGATGTCAATACTTGGAGTATTTGAAACATAACGCCCCCCAGGAGGACTAGGAGTTGAATAGACAAGGAATGCAGAACTACATAAGTGGTTGGGTCTAGATCTAAACAATGTTGTGCCTGCTTGAGAAAGAGGTTGAGACTGGTTCCAAATCATTGTACCCGTATGCTATGGAGGCTAGAGTCCTCTTCCAACCATACACCATCAAGTAGTGTGGGATTTCATTGCAAAGTACCAAGCTCGACATCAGTATGTGACTAAGAAGTAGCAAGTAGAATTTATGGAGCTAGAGTTCACCCAAACTCAAACATCATAGTGTTTTGTCTTGTTAAGCTTTCAACTTGTCTCTACCCTATTTTTTCTCATATGGGTATGAGTGGAAAATGTAATATTATTTGTAGTTATTTGTAAAAGGGAATTTCTAGCTATCCATATTGGAATTTGAAGAGTCATAATCTAATGTAATGAGTAATTTTTGTAAAGAATATGAAGAGTCATGAGGGGAGTCCAAGAGTCACAAAGGGGCATGTGAAGAGTCACCCCCCTTTGTTATAAATATATCCTCATAACTCATGTAAGGGGATTTTGGTAGCCAACGTTCTCGCTAGGCTTAGGCTAAGGAAGAGCTTGGGAGTTTTGTGAGAGCCTTGGCTTCTCCATAGTGTAGAGGAAGTATACTTCTTTGGAGGAGCAGGTCTTGTAGACTTCAAATTCCACTATTGGGGCAAGTGGTTTTTGAATGGTGTATGTATGATTGGAAATATCACTTTTAATAAAACTCAGAGTCAACATAGTTTCATGCATCTGTTGTGGATATAGTAGGACTATTCTTTTCATATTTGCAATATATGTTATTTAACTTATGCATAGGCTTATGGACTATTTCGTTTGCATTTGTATGAATCTTTTTGGTTGCATGTTGATGTATTAATTTGTCACTTGAACTTGTGGACTCTTCTGCCTGTTACTTTTGTGTGATGTATTTCTGCTTGTCTTTTCCTTTCAATATACCTACTATTACTGGCTTCCAAGGAGTACACATCCTTTTCCTCTCGTGTGTTGGAATCGCCATGCATCGCACTTGACTCTTTGTAGAGTCACACACTTTTTCTCATGAAAGACACTGTGCACCACTCTATGTGTTTTGAAAACCAAGGTTTATCATTAACACCCCACTCTTGGGACTCCTACTCCAAACAATGTGAGGTCTAGTTGGGACTTCATATCAAAGATATTCCCTGATTGTTGGTGAGTCTAGCACTGTCAAAACTGACATATTATACCTCTAGAATATTGTATCAACATACTTCCTCTTCTCAACTATAGCTTCGTCTTTGCCCAATCTCGTTTAATTTCCATGCCAAAAATATAGTTTGTAGCACCAAGATCCTTCATGTCGAGTTTGAAAGATAATTGGATCTTCAAATCCTAGATAATTTTTTTTTTCATTTCCAATCAACAGCATAATTTCCATAGGCAAGACAAAATAAATAACATGGTCAAAAATTAATTTAAAATACACACAGTGATCCAAATAATTTAAAATTTTAACCTTTATACCAGTTCTTTATTACCCTTCACCGCAAAGCCTTGAGATTGCTTCACGTATATCTCATCTTCCAGATCACCATGAAGAAATGTTGTCTTCACATCCATCTGTTCTACCAATAAAAAGTAGAAGCAACAAATACAAGTGATCTAATAGAACCTAACTTGGCAATAGGAGAAAAAATATCACCAAACTCAATTCCCGACACCTAGGACTAACCTTTTGCTAGCAACCAAGCTTTGCATTTCTCCACCTTTCCTTCTGCATTCATCTTCTTATTAAACACCCATTTACTATGAATGGGTTTCCTTCCAGTTGGAAATTGCACCAGATCCCAAGTCTCATTTTTGTCCAAATATTCCATTTCATCAACCATGGCCTCTTTCAATAGTTTTTCATCCTCTGAATCCAATTCCTTCCTAATATTTATAAGATCATCATCAATAATAGATAAATAAAAATTTGAAAAGAAGGTGGATGGATTATTCCTCTCTAGCCGCCTTCTCTCTCGAATTGATCTTCTCAAAACTAGAGTCTATGGCTCTTCCACTTTTGATTCTTGTACTACTGTAGATTCTGATTGTTTCTCCTTCAATTCAAACTATATATTTTCAAGTTTATTTGGTAGGAATTCATGTTTAATAACATACTATACCTATCTAAACACCACATCTTGACTGTATACAACCTTCCTTGTTTTTGGGTTCCAAATCTTATAACCTTTTAAAATATCCTTATACCTAATAAAGACACACTCTTTAGTTTTCCTACCCAACTTGGTTCCTTTCTCCTTTGGAACATGTACATATGCATCGTAGCTAAATACCCTGAGATGTGAAACAGAGTGTTTCTTACTAGTCGATACCTCATGTGGAGTCTTATCCTCCAATGTTGATGAAGATGATTTATTCAATAGATAAAATGCAATCTCTGCTACCTCTATCATAATTCCTATCTTGACTTGACACCATTGAGCATGCTTCGTACCTTTTCCATCAATGTCACATTCATAATTTCTTCAAATCCATTTTGCTGAGGTATGTATGGAGTAGTCTTCTATCATGATATACCACACTTCTTACAAAAGATATTCAAATTCCTTCTTGCAAAAATATCCACCATTATTTGTCCTCAATACCTTGATCTTCTTCTCTATCTGATTTTCCACCATAGCATTAAATTATTTAAACATTTCAAAGAATTCATAGTTATTCATGAGGAAATAATATTCATATATTCATTGAGAATTAATCTATAAATGAGACATATTACACAGACTTACCCTATGACGAAACTGGGATAGGTCAAAACACATCATTATGCACAAGCTCTAATATGCCTTTCACCCTCTTAGCACGTGAGGGGAAACTTACCTGATTCTACTTCCCATATACACAATGTTCATAGAAATCAAAATACAGAGAGAAATTAGACATACTTTCTATTATACCATTACCATGTAGTATCTGAAGGCCCTTCTCTCCAATATTTCCAAGCTTTTGATGCCATACCATGGTATTTTCTCCAGAGACCACTGGAATTTTTGCTCCACTTTGAGGAATCATGTACTTGTTACACCCATCAATAAAAATGATACCCATAATCTTGTACAGAGTTTCAATTCAAAATCCTTGCATAAATAACAGTGCCATCTTAACCATCTTGCAGGTATGTGTCTATAACACTATTTTTAAACCTTCAACATCTATCTTGCTTGTAGAAATGAAATTAATGGCCAATGGAGGTAAATGCATAACACTAGGAAGTGTTATAATCCTTCCACCTTGCAACTTCAACTTGAATTTTCCGCATCTAATGATTCTAGCCTTCCCGTCATCCATTAGGAAGAAATCACCACCATCATGTTTTTGTACTTGCATAATCAATCCATATGGGCAGTGAAGTGAAAGGATGCACTTGAGTCATTCAACAATGCCTCATGGTCTACATGTGCTCTTAAAGAAGAAGAAAAACACATATCCCCACCTTCATCAGAGGTGTTTTTTACCTCTGCATAAGGAGCATCATTATATCCCTTTCCTTTCTCATAAGCATTAGGTCTACAGTCATTATTTTAGTTCCCTTTTTTCTGCATTTCTAGAATACCTTTACAACTTTTCCTAGAGATTTAGATCTCCCACTTGAGAATTTATTTTGTTTTTTATCTGGTACTGTCCTCTCATAGACAAGGCATATCCATTTTGACTCTCCATTATTTATGTCTCATCTCTTTTGACAATAAGGATGAGACTATTTAATCAAAATTCAAGGTAGTTTTGTTGCTAACTATTGCAACAACAATACTATCCCATGAATCTGGTAGAGAACACAACAAACTGATGCACTTATCTTCGTATGAAATTTTAATATCAATATATAACAATTGGATCACCACAATATTAAATGTGTTTAGATGCTTTGTCACTGAGTCTCCATCCTTCATCCTCAGGTTATACAATTTTTTTCCGCAGGAATAGTTCATTCATGAGAGACTTAGATTGATACAATGTACCTAACTTGTCCCACAAAGCCTTTGTTGTAGCTTCCCCTGATAAATTCAACAATACCGAATCTAAGAGATGCAATCGTATTCTAATCTTCACCTCCTAATCTAGCTTTGCCTAGTTTTCTGTCGACATTCTTGTTGGTGCCAAACCAGGATCTACAACAATATGTTATTCTTAGTCCATGAAAAGATGTGTTAGTGTCTCGTGATTTGGCCGATTGGTAAGCCAAATGACGATGTAACATCAAACCATTCTTTGGAGCCCGAGGACCTAGCCTTCCTGGACTCAGAGAGGGATCTCTCTATATGTGTAAAGGATATATGTGTGTTTGCTTATTGTATTCTGATTTTAGGCTAGTTATGAAGTAAGTTTTTGGTTTTGGTTTTTTAGTTATGAGGGATGAAACTGATCAAAGATATAAGATAAGTAACAAGATGTTATATTAACTGGGCTATGGGGTCAAAAAGGTCAAGAAAGCTATCAGATGATGACACAAGGTTGTTGAAGGTCCAATTTGATTCAAGGTAGAAAGGATCTTTGGGAAAAATGGAGTAAATGGACATCAAGTTTGTGAACAACAAAGGGTTTCAAGCATAACTAGTTTAATAGCAGACATAAACATGGTAGGGAAAACCATTAATCATGCATGATGTAGCTATAAGCTAATCAATACATTGAAATAAACATTCAAGCCATGCATAGAGGCTTTTAACTCTCTAACTTCGGGAAATGGCTATCAGACTTTGGGGAAAACACATAAGGTAGAATAACAACTCAAAACAATATGCCGGAATGCCTAAACACAGTTATTCAAGTCATTGGGCACTTTGAAAACAAGATTTGCATAGTTTTAGACAAAGGGCTAGATCGAAACTAGGCCTCCTTGGTTCAACAAGATGATAATCTAATCAGTCAAAGAGATAGTTTCATGGATGGAACTATGGATAGCCATAGGTAAGCAAGGCGTACCATAAATCATACTTAGCAATACATATAACTATGAATGAAACAAGCAACAATGTCCTCAAGTTACTAAAGAGCAATTAAGAATTCTTTAATATGACTAAGGAGGAAGAAAACATGAAAGCTATGAAGAAACAGGAAATTTGAGGTGCCTCCAAGGGCATATCTCAAATTTGTTCTCTACTGATCTATAGCAAGCAAGAAACATGTATTCGTGAATGAAAACTAGAAGACAAAACATAGAAAGAAACACTATACCATTCTACCAAGTCATGGAATCCATCAACAATCCTTCATCATTCATCCAAGAACATCCAAGAGGCAATCCAAAAGCATAACACAAGTATTTCTTCCAAAGCTCATATGACCATATATTGCTTCTCTTCTCAAGTTCAGCCTTGTTTTACAATGAAAGCCTTTGGAATAAATAGGATAAAGTGAGGAAAACCTCATGGTTCAACTTGCCATCCTATTGGCCTAATCAAAATATATAGATTTGTCCTTGAGGCTTTGCAAAGCCCAAGGCACAAAATATCTCATAAAATATCTAAAAAATGCTAAAAAAGGAAAAATAATTGACTTTGCATCATTTTCCAACTGCAAAAATAGCTAAACGCACATTTGGAAAAAGCAGATTTTAGAGGTTCAAAAATTACAAAAATATTTCACATTTACATCAGAAAAAGGCCCCTGACTTTCCGACAACATTTGGCAGTCTTCCTGATGTCGAACCGGGGCTCATGATAGCTCGCTGGAAAGCTCTGATTGTCTACTTTCTAGAAAAAGTGAAAATTTTCCAATCCGATGCTTGGAAGTCCTCCAAAACTACACATGTGTGTATAAAACCAAAAATTACAGTCTGCTGATATAACGGGCAGAGTGTGCAAAAAGCGAGACTTTTTCGCCATTTCGGGGAAGCAAATGATCTCCAAATATTCTGAAAATCTCTGAGGGTGTGCCCATGAAATTATGGCATCCAATGATACCATCCTCCTCCTTTTTCTAATCCCCAAAATGAAATGGAAAATTTCATGAGTTTTGACAAAAAACTCAAAAATGCCAAAAAACCAAAACATGTCAAAATGAGCCCAAAATCAGTGAGCATGACCCTCAAGGGTCCTTAGCAACATGCTCTGAAGCAGAAGCCAAAATATGAAGTCCTGACATGTCTTTCTTCCCTTTCCGTGCCGGTCACTTCCCTTTTTCTTCCTTTAGTTTCTCTTGGGCAGCCTTTAACTTGCGTTGGGAAAACTGATTTAGTCTTTGATAATGCTTCGTCATCCTCCTTTGCAACTCTAAATCCCTGTTTTCCTTCTCAAGCTTCTTCTCCAAATGTTCATTGGCTCTTTCAAGCCATGCCTCCTTATTTTTTTCAATCTCTTGCTCAAGTAGTGCAGTGAGGGGAGTGGATTGAAGAAGGGCTTGCTCCTCTTCCTTTTGCTTTTCAAGGGCTCTTTTAAGCCCTATGGTTCTAGGCATTTTCCGCCTAGGCTGGTCTCCTTCCTCATCTTCATCAAACTCGCCTATGAGCTCATCTATCTTTGCTTGGGCTTTCGCAGCATCTTTCTTGTACTTGATTGCTCGTGTCTCATAGACAGCCACATGGGCACTCATTTCGCTATTTTGGATCTGCAAGAATTGGTTGAAGTTCTTTTCCCGATGAAGGTCATTCTCCAATGCCTCAATTTGGCCCTCTCTATGGATTTAGAAGGTTTTCTAGAATCCGGGCCTCGTTATCACTGTCGTCACTTTGGATTGGGATGACAGCCAATGCACCTCCATGCTCATGTGCTTCTCCTACCTTGCCTTTTCCTTTGCCCTTGAAGGCTAGTTTTGTGCTCTTTCTCCTAGGCAAGTCAATGGTAGGCTTTTTCGGCAACTTTCCTTTGCTACGGAGAGCTCTTGTCACATTTGGAGTGACAGCCTTGGGCACTTTCTTCCTTGTTGTCTTGGGCTTGGATTTTTCGGGAGAGGAAGGCATGATTCTTTTTCCTTTGTCATCTTGCTTTTCACCCTCTTGAATTTGTTCTTCTTCTTGAGGCTGTGATGCATCATGAAGAGGCCGCTGAGTGTCATGAAGAGGATGCTATGTATCTTCTTCAGTCTGCCCCTGCTCCTCAATGTCAAGCTTTTCAAACTGCTTCCCCTGACCCTCAATATCAAGCTACTGCTGTGCTTCAATTTCATGCTCACTTTGTTGTCCAAGCTGCTGCACAAGATCATCATCCTTGTGTTGCTGTTCAAACTGTTTCCTTTCCTCCTATTCCTGTTGTTCATCATCATTGAGATGCTGATGTTCAACACTCTTTTCTTCTTGCTCCTGCTGCTGACCTTCACCACTGTCATGCTGCTGCTCCTCATCTTCAGTTTGCTGCTCTTCATCCCTTTCTTCATGCTCATGCCCTTCCTCTTCTTGCTGTCCACTTCCCTCTCCTTCTCCATGCTCTTTTGACTATTCTGTGGTGAATCTAAGCCTTCTAGGAGTAGGTCTACTAGAGGAAGGTGAGGGGCGATGAGTAGGCGATGTGGGGGATGTCTATGGACTCGAGGGACAGTGGAGAAATTCAGGTGACTGATGAAAACATCCCAAGAAACCTCTTTCTTCTCCAGCTGGTGAAGGATGATGATTTTAATAAGAGAATGATGGAATAAAGAGGCTATTTTCTGTGATGGGGGCTTCTTCTGGACTAAGGAGGCCATTTTCTCAATGATTTTGCACAAGAAGAAAGGAAGGTTGAGCTGCTTGGTTCTTGTGAAGTGCATTAAGTGTCTAAATAGGCCTGCTTGAACCATTTCTCGCCAATGTATGGGATTTTAGTCGCCTTGGATATGGATCTCGGGGAGAACTTGAAATCAAGGCCAGCCACTTGAAAATGTTTGTCTTTGAACCTTAAGGTGCACAAATGTGTTCAGGGCGAGAAACTTTTGACTTCTTGTACCCTTTGGCAGAAATCCAAACAACCCACCTCATGAAAATTGAAAAGGATAAATGGGTGTGCATTGACTTCCTCGGTAGAAATTGGCTCATACCTCTTGTGCAACCCACTTCGGCTATCTTGCCTAGGAGGCATATTTACTTGGATGCGCTCCTGCAACAAAAAAATGCTTCAAAGTCTTCGAAATGTGCTCTTCAAACCAAACTCTGTCTCAGCTTTTAAACCATCTGTTTGATAAGGAAACAATGATTTTGAATGTTGTGTAAAATATCCCTTTTTTGATGTAAGATCCCTGTTTTCTTCAAAATGCTACCTTCCCAACCTTTTTTTATCAATAAGCCAATATTCACAATAAAAACACAGTAAACAAGGATAAAGACAGTCAAAAAGATTTTCTTGTGCTTGTGGTAAGAGTACCCTGCCTGTTGGTGCTTTGAGGGAAAAAGACAGCCTTGTCCTTTTAGAGGAAGGCAAAACCAAAAGCCTTGATAGTTCAAAAACACTGCTCTCCTTTTAGGTCACTCAATCAATAAATTCAAAAATATGAACACAGTCAACCAAAGTGTCTTTATACAGTCCAAAGTCACTGTGTTTAAAGGACAAGGTGACAGAGCCTGTTGTGTCTTGATGTGGTTACAAAGGTCTGTAGCAGTCCAAAGCTAATGAAATCCTCTTTGAACAAAGCATCCACCTCCTCGTATGCAGCTCACCAAATATATAATGATATAAGAACAGTGAATCAACAAGTCTCTACACAGTCCAAGGATTACTGTTTCTAAGATAGGTTAACAGGGCTTATTGTGTTTTTTGTGATGTAGTAACCAGGCCTCTAGCATTCAACACTAAAACTTCCGTTCAAACAAAAACTGCCCCCATGTTACTTCACTGTTCTTTCATACCAGTTTGACAACACCTTGAGATACAAATGGTAACTTGACTTACTGACTATGTTTCATGAATGGAAAGTCAAGACACGGTTTTGTCTTTTTGACACCACGAAGAGACTTTTGGAAGGTCAAAGAAACTCATGGAGTGACCCCTGTGTTTGAAGGCTGATCTACTGTTTCACATTTTTTTTTTGAAATCCTTTGCCCCTTCCTTCAAATCTAGTTTTGAGGGAATTTAGATGGTCTTTTAATATCAATAAAACTCACAAGCTTTTGATGTTTCACCAGCCACAACAAATCTTGTTCTTCACACAAGATTTAAACCTATGGTTTAAACTGTGACTTTTAACCCTTTCATCCTGTCTTGGAAATTTTTAAAAGAGAAAATAAGCATGTGAAATACCTTTGGATCGATGACAATGCTTCTTGAAGAGTTGGATCTTCTTTAGGAGTTGATTTGAGGTGTTTTGAGCGTTGGAATTGTGCGCGGCGCTTTTGCAGTGAAGAACGTCGCGAAAAACATGGTTGGGCGGCTTTGTCGGGCCCTCGTGACAAGAAGCCACAGGTGCGCCGCGCGCCGCTATAGGCACGCCGTGCAGCCTTGTGGCCCTTTGTAAATTCTGCGCACAGGAGCGCCGCGCGGTTTAAACACTTTTAAAACTATGAAAACCGGTTTAAAACCTGTCTCTCTGACCTCGTGAACTTCAAAGGAATGCTTGCTCGGGCTTTGGAATTTTCATAATGAATTTGCAATGGTTCTTTGCTCTTTTGAAATGCAAACCAAAATGAAAAATCCTTGGTTTAGTCTTGTGAGGGTGTTTAAAGGTTTTTCCTTTTGAAATGATGCCTTGGTTTTCCTTTTTAACACCCAAGAGTTTTTTAACTATAGGCAAAGAATGTGCATATATTAAAAGAGCTCGAAATAGGAATTAACCTCTTCACTTTATAAAAAACTTTCCAAAAGGTCAAACCTTGTTCACTGTGCCTTATACATTTGAAAAGTGATTCCTTCTGCTTGCTTAGAAGGAGAATGAGTTCAAAGTTATCTCGTGCCTGTAGCTGCATGCTTCCAACTGATGCTTCCTTCAGACTGTGGATAAAATTTGTTGAGCATTTTAAGTGCAAACCCTATTTACAAAAGGTCTTCCAACCCTCTTTTTGAAAAGTAGCCTATTCAGAGCCTTTGCCATATGACATGGCCTCTTTTTACTCCTTTGACTATCTGCCTTCACAATCCTTTTCTAATGATGATGAGACTATCAGTTTATAGGTTTTTCCTTGTGACTCAAAAATAATGAAAATCCTGCAGACTTTTTGGAACTTACTGCTTCACCTTTGTCAAATTGTAACAGCAGGGCGCTTTGACTTGTTTTCAAAGGGAAAGTTTCCACCTTTGTGACAGTGGCCTACATACCTTGCTCTTAATGCTCTGGAGTTAATGATGCTCACTGTGAAACTAATCTTGACTATAGGTGCAAAAGTGCCGTTGCATCCACCTATGTTTGATCATCTTCTGTCTAAGAAAGGTGCTCTTTCCACAATCTTTCATCTGCTCTAAGTATACCAACATGGTACCTTTGACCATTTAATAATGAATGTGCCTATATCTTGTTTTGAACTCCTCTTCAAAAACTGAAAACATGCCAAAGTTTTTTATGTATGCTATGAACCACTGTGTTTGGTTTCAATATCTTTCTTGGGAAGAGAAAAACTCAAATTTTCCTTGTCAACTTGTGCTGAGAGATCTGAAGGACATCCTCTTATGAGTAGGGGAATCAGTGTCCTCTGAAACATAACCATTATTATGTCCTTTTCCTGTGTACTGACATATCTCATCAACCACTCTTCAATCTTGTTCTGTTTGGGCTGCAGACTATCTTTTGGAAGGAAACAGCTGTTAAGAGATAAGCTTGACCTCCTTGGATTGCAATGGTACCCCTACTTTCCTTCTTGGCCTCTTACCTTGTTTCTCTATTTCAAATATTTCCTTACTGTTCTTACTACTCATTCTTTGATCAATCACACCTTGAAACCAGTGAATACCTTGGCCATCTGCTTATGAATGAAGGAGGCTTTTCACTTGGAAAAGTGTCTGATGCTCTTTAACCTCTGTCTTTAATCAAATGTAGAAAGTTTGATGAATATGTTTGAAAAGGGTTTCTTTCATGGATGATGGCAGGCAAACAACATTGAAAACATTAATGCTTTTACCTCAGCCTTCAATCACTACTGTATTTCAGAAAATCTGTGTCACTATCTCACTGTTCATTGAAACAAATCTGTCTTACAGTCAATTTCAACTCTTCAAGTCAAACTTTGGCCATCGCCCTCTGCTTATAGATGAAGGAGGCACCTTAACCCTCTACTTATAAATTAAGGAGGTTTTTAGCCATGACTTATCAACAGCTTCTGGACAGTGTTGCTTTTTCTTTTGCTATCTTTTTAGGTTGTGAATGAGGTCGCAAGAGTTTGATGAATAACTCTTTGCCCTGTAGATGCATCTCAGGCTTATGATCACGTTGAGAAGCAACTGTCTTCTCATGTGGAGCCAAGGATTGTCTTCTGAGATGCTAACATGTTTCTTGTCCTTGTAAAATCCATCAAATAGTGTAAAACACCTAAAATCAACTTGAGATTATGGTCTATGTATTGCTGAGACTTAAGGGTGTATAAGTGGCGCAACTTAGGGCTGTGACTAACTTCATTAGCAGAGTGGAAGGGTGGTTGTGACTGGTCTATAACAGATGGAGGTTTTTTGGCTCTTTGATGGTTGCCAAGGGTGAAATTCTTTAAAGTGCCACTTCCTAACTTAGGGGGGGTTTTCAAACAGATTTGGATTGTCTCTTTAGAGCTGATGGGCAGATTAGTATGGCTGAGGCTAGGTAGGATTTGATAATGGGGTTTCATCTCGTCATGGGCGGACTGAAAAGGTAGGAGAGAAAAAAAATTTATAGGTGTTTTCCCAGCTGGAAAATTTGACAAATTTTTAGATCGGCTGTTGGAAAACTTGGCTGTCACAACTAGTCATCACCAACAAGTAAAAAATACTGATGACTAACAGTGGCTCCATTTGGGGAGGGCAGCTCCTTTTCAGGAGGTGTCCAGAATTTTAGATCTTTGGCTTATGAAGACCAATGCCTTACCCATTGGCGCAAAATTTCACTCTTCTTTGATGATACTTCTGAAAAGAGACAACATGATTAGCATCAATGATATTTCTACCTACCCCACTATCTTTTCTAACATTTTTTCTCCTTTTTTGGCGCATTTGAACTAGCAGCCTTTTGACAATGCATTTTTTCTTTTTGTAAAATGAACCCATCTGCTTCTACACTTATATCTGCCGGGAGTTCAGATTAAACTGATGAACTCCTTCATTACTCTACCTAAACTAGATCAAATGTCAAGATTAAACTGTTTGACAGGATTTTGTTCTCTAATCTAAAACATGAAATTCAAAATGATCAAATCAGGGTTAAACAGTCTGATTTGTCATGGATTTGTGGCATGAAAGGACAAACTACACACAAATATTATTTTTCAAAAAGGAAATCTAGAGAAACGGGGCTAATATGTACAATGTGTTTTTCATCCCTCGCTTCTCTCTTTGGTTCTGTTTTAGGCATGTGGAACCAGAATCTATTCCTAATCTACTCTCTATGATAAGTCAATCTTACACAATGTTGACCATCTTTTTCACTCACTACCTTATCAGCAAATAAATTTAAACACATTCAGCTATGATTAGGCTAGATAGTTGAACCAGGCATTTGAGTACTAGTAGCGACATTTAGACTTGCGCGCTTTCCGAAAGACTATTTTTTGGAATATGGGGCCTTTTTCTATTTTTCAACCGCCCTCTTTTCTATCTTTTACTGTTTTTGACTTTTCTGTTTATCTATTTTTCAAACAGTGGTATGTACAATGAATGAAAGTGTTTCAAACTCAGAAATCTTGGAAATGACGAAATTTAAGCATATTATCCTCGTAAGGATCTCCTCTCACTCTCGGCCCACTCAACTCCTGAAAAGAGAAATTTGGAAAGTTTTTTCTTTCTAACATGACATAAGGATTCATGCAAGAATCCTTGAACAAACCAGTATCTTCCCGTTGCACCTCTTTGTATCTCTGATTACCACTCCTTTCTTTGCTGTATATCTTCCTCAAGTAATGCATATACTCTTGGTCATTTTTGAAATAGATAATGACATCATCAAGGTATGCAAAAATGCAGAAATTCAGGACTGGAAACATGGCTCTCATGAGCATATTTTTGATATCAGGTGGTTTTGCAATTCTGAGCCTGAAACTAGAACTACCTCCAGCATACTGAAAAAAAATCTTTAAGCTGTCTATTTTGCAAGGGAATCTTTTGACTATAACCTGAAACATCATCTTGCAAAAACATATGATTAAAAGCACTTTTCATTGGTATATAATGATCTTGGGTTGAAAGGACAAAATTTATGTTATAGGGATGTGCATTAGTTTTTCCAAAATTGAAACAGACCCTATGACCAGCTATTTTATCTCTAATTATTACTGGTTGTTTCAGATTGTTATGTTTCCTTTTGTCGAAGTTGTTTCTTGAAGGAATGTTAGTGGCATAGTATTTTCCCCTGTTTTCCCTGTATGAAATGGTATTCTACATGAGATTGCTAATTCTAGCATTTCTAAGTTTTTGGTGAAAAGACAGGATATAAGCCAATTCAAGTAACTCAGGTATGTTTGGACTGCAGCTATCATCTTTGCTCATAAGAAACTTATCAGGCATTTTTTCTGAACTTTGAGTTGTTAGGGCTACAGTCAAAGTTTCAGTTGTAGTGGAAGAGTTATGTGATGGTAAATCTTTGAGGTAAGGCAGAAAAATTAAACTTCCCTGCTCCTGAGTTCCAACCAGGTTCGTGATATGTAGGTCTTCTAAAGCCTTTACCCTAAAGAAGTTTCCGAAGGTTACCGCTGATGTTTGACTGAGGTTTGAGCAGTTTGCTTGATAGTACATAAGGGTTTGTGCTTCTTGCTCTATTCCTATTTCAGAAGGAACACACTTACTTCCCTCAAGACATAACTATTTATGATCATGGTAGTTTTGTGTATCTAGTTCATCATAGAGAGCTAGGGGTAGCTGATGTGGTGGGTCTAAGTTTGTTTTAGTTTCTTCTGACTATTCTTCCATGTTCTCATCAGTATGCAGAATAAAAGAGTTCAGGTCGGAATGCAAGGAATACATTGGAATGTTATCTGGCCTCTCTTGACTACTGATCATGTATTTCATGTGTGACTCTCGGTAGAGTATTCTTGTTTGGTCAAACACAAGAATGGTGGCAAAGGACATATCCAGTTGAATATTTCCTTGGAGCTTGGCTCTCCAAGATCTGGATAGAAGAATCCCGTACTTGGGAGGTATGTCTGCCACTACTATGTCCATGATTAGATGTTTCGCAGGTATTTGGCCCAGACTAAAACAAAGGTCTTTGATCAAACCTAGGCATTTGACTCTACTTGAATAAAATGAATACAAGTCTTTGTATGGTCTTGTGATTTCTAGGCCTAGTCTTTCCATTACAACCTTTGGCATAAGATTATGCAAGGCACCGGAGTCTAGCATGGCATTGTGAAGGATTTGGTCGTGGATGTTTAGGCTAATGTAAAATGGAAGAGTAGTTCCCTCTTGGAATTTCCCCTCTATTTTCGGACCAAAAAACACTTCAAGAGTGTCATCAGCTAGATTAACAGTGTTCGCATCATTCCCTAGATTTTGGACTTTCAACACTTGGGATTTATAGGAGCTTTGGGCGATGAGCTTGGTAAGAGGCATAGTGATCTTGATCTTGGAAATTTCGCCCTCAAAGCTAAAAGGCAGCTGAATTTTGGATATGTTTGTTTCAGCTTTTTCAGCCATGACCTTCTCTATGTTCTGATTTTGTTGGCTTTGTTTCGGGATTTTGTTTGTCACAGTCACTTCGGGAATTTTTGTGGAAGTACTAGGAGCATCTGAGTTAGGACTAGTTTGGGTAACTCTAGTTTTGTTTTGGTCATTCTTCTCGACCACGATTTTGTTACTGTTTACCGCTTTCCTAAGGATAGTATCAGGGGTTTTAGCATTATCTGAGTTACCCTTCTTGGAACTATCTTGACTTCTTTTGCTTCTAAGGTCATACTGCCGGTGAGCTTCTATTATGGCATTTTGAAAATCTATGGTAGGGTCGTCGGGATCTTCATAGTTGGTCTCATCCTGATTTGGAGAGAAGAATGCTTGTTCTTCTTCTGTGAGGTACGCCTCACTCTCATTATCAGACCCTATGAGGTTCAAATGATTTTCATCAATGGGTTCTGCATCCCTATTATCCTCTTCCACATAATTTTCATTAAATGGTGGCCTAATTTGTTGGTCATTTTCCCTTGGTCTGTTTTGAGGTTTCTCCCTCTTGAAATTTTGGTTACGGTTTCTGTTTGGGGGAGGTGGCTAGTTGTCCCTAAGAGGAGCCTTCTCACTCATCTTCTCCCACATTTTGGCCATGGACTTGACTAGGTCATCTATTCTAGGATCTAGGGAAGGGGATGAAGTAGAGACCTCATCTCGGTATGTGAACTTCTTTTCGGATCTAGTCCTAGCCCTCTTTTTCGCTAAGTTGGCTTCTGCTCTTATGGCCACTTGTTGCATTTCCTCTAAGGTATGGGGATCGTTGTCTCTTAATTTATAAGTCATGTCTGGGTCAAAACCCTCGGGGAACTTTGCTAAGGCTAAACCAAGCGAGGGTTTGAAATGAGGTGGGAGGGCATTATACACACTGTTGAACCTAGTGTAGTATCCCTGGACACTTTCCCCAATTTCCCGTTTAAGGTTGTTATATTCTAACAGGATTTGAATGGGGTTATTTTAGATTTCCCACTTGTTTAAAAAGACTTGGAAGATTTCTGGGATGTTGTGGATGCTGTTTGGATTTAAGCTCTTAAACCATTTTTTGGGTTCTCCGCCCAGGCTTTGGGCAAAAATTCTCATTCTGATGGTCTCGTCTTCTACTTCCAAGTATTCAAAGGCATCGCTAATCCTATTTACATGTTGTTGTGCTGTGGCAGTCTCTTCTCCAGTGAAGTGTGGGATTTTGTCTTGATAGTTAACTGGTAGGGGAGGTAAAGGTAGTGGCAACACCAAAGGTGTGTACCAGGCTGCCATGACTGGAGCTAGTGGGTGATGTACAAGATGAGGGCTTGTGGGATGAGCTGAGGTGGTTTGACCAGTAGTGGTTTGCAGAGGTGTGGCGGATGTTCTTGGACTAGTGATCTGGTTTTGAGCAGATCTGGGATGGTAGGAGCCAAAGTGATGGAGAAGCTGAAAGTCGGGGGGTGTGGAAGGTGAGGCTTCTCTAATAGGACTCTGTGGTGGGTCTAGGGGTTCAAGATCGTCAAAGTTTATCTTACTATGTGACTTTCTTCTGAAAAGAGTTTTTAATGAATCTAATTCAAAAGGTGAATCTGGTAAGATAGTGAGATGTTCAGGTGCTGATCTTGTTTTACAGATGGATCTATCAGTAGCTAGATGGTTAGTTTCGGAAGCTTGCCACATAATATTCTCTGGGTCGTCTACTATGATAGGGGGATTTGGGTCTGGATGGGATCTGGTGTTGATTCTTCGTGAAGCCAGATTTTGGGTCTAGAGTTTAGAGAGGTTGATATTGGTGAATGTTTTGGATGGAGGGCCTCTCTAAGGTTCTACTAAGGTGAAGGATGGTCAAAGTAAAAGGGATGGACTAGTGGAGTCGCCAGGTGGAACTTGGTTGTTTTTGTGAAGATATAGCTATGGTCCACCACCAGTAACTAATCCAGGAATGTTTTGGATTTTCTAAGTTTATGTGCAACCTATGGTTTACAGTATTCTAAAATTGTTTCAACACTTTGCTAGGGTGGTGAGGACAAAAAGAGTTTACTCTAAATGAGTCTTATGGACTGCTTGCTTGTTTATGGTATCTAAAGAACTAAGAGTCTATAAGAGTTTGCTAGACTGTCATGTACTCAATGTCCCACTATCTCCCGCTATGTTAGTGAGTGATGGGATAGGTCGATCGGATAGTAATCTAGAGTTTGGTAAAATAGTAAGGCCTACTGGAGGCTAGTGGAGTCGCCAGGTGGAACTTGGTTGTTTTGAGATATGTGTGTATGGTCCACCACCAGTATTGACAAAAACCAATCTAAGGGAGTTTTTTGTGGTTTTTCCTGAGTTTTTATGTAGTCCTAAGGTTTGTAAGAGTGTCCTAAAGCTGAGTCATCATTTCGCTAGGATGGTGAGACAACCAGATTCTACTCTTCTAAGTTTGACTGGGATTTTGAGAGTTCCTAAGGGGTACCTAGGATGTTTTGACTCAAAGTCCCACCGTGATCGCCATTATGTTAGTGTGGCGATGAGGTGGCTCACTGGTAGGTATTCTTGAAAATAAGGGACTTCTAGAGTTCTAAGGTGTCCTTAGATTGTCACTAACTCAATGTCCCACCGTGATCGCCATTATGTTAGTGTCCCGTGATTTGGCCGATTGGTAAGCCAAATGACGATGTTACATCAAACCAGTCTTTGGAGCCCGAGGACCTAGCCTTCCTGGACTCAGAGAGGGCTCTCTCTATATGTGTAAAGGATATATGTGTGTTTGCTTATTGTATTCTAATTTTAGGCTAGTTATGAAGTAAGTTTTTGGTTTTTGTTTTTTAGTTATGAGGGATGAAACTGATCAAAGATATAAGATAAGTAACAAGATGTTAGATTAACTGGGCTATGGGGTCAAAAAGGTCAAGAAAGCTATCAGATGATGACACAAGGCTGTTGAAGGGCCGATTTGATTCAAGGTAGAAAGGATCTTTGGGCAAAATGGAGTAAATGGACATCAAGTTTGTGAACAACAAAGGGTTTCAAGCATAACTAGTTTAATAGCAGACATAAACATGGTAGGGAAAACCATTAATCATGCAAGATATAACTATAAGCTAATCAATACATTGAAATAAACATTCAAGCCATGCATAGAGACTTTTAACTCTCTAACTTCGGGAAATGGCTATCAGACTTTGGGGAAAACACATAAGGCAGACTAAAAACTCAAAACACTATGTCGGAATGCCTAAACATAGTTCTTCTAGTCATTGGGCACTTTGAAAACAAGATTTGCATAGTTTTAGACAAAGGGCTAGATCGAAACTAGGCCTCCTTGGTTCAACAAGATGATAATCTAATCAGTCAAAGAGATAGTTTCATGGATGGAACTATGGACAGCCATAGGTAATCAGGGCGTACCGTAAATCATACTTAGCAATACATAGAACTATGAATGAAACAAGCAAAAATATCCTCAAGTTACTAAAGAGCAATTAAGAATTCCTTAATATGAATAAGGAGGAAGAAAACATGAAAGCTATGAAGAAACAGGAAATTTGAGGTGCCTCCAAGGGCATATCTCAAATTTGTTCTCTACTGATCTATAGAAAGCAAGAAACATGTATTCATGAATGAAAACTAGAAGACAAAACATAGAAAGAAACACTATACTATTCTACCAAGTCATGGAATCCATCAACAATCCTTCATCATTCATCCAAGAACATCCAAGAGGCAATCCAAAAGCATAACACAAGTATTTCTTCCAAAGCTCATATGACCATATATTGCTTATCTTCTCAAGTTCAGCCTTGTTTTACAATGAAAGCCTTTGGAATAAATAGGCCAATGTGAGGAAAACCTCATGGTTAAACTTGCCATCCTATTGGCCTAATCAAAATATCTAGATTTGTTCTTGAGGCTTTGCAAAGCCCAAGGCACAAAATATCTCATAAAATATCTAAAAAATGCTAAAAAAGGAAAAATAATTGACTTTGCATCATTTTCCAAGTGCAAAAATAGCTAAACGCACATTTGGAAAAAGCAGATTTTAGAGGTTCAAAAATTACAAAAATATTTCACATTTACATTAGAAAAAGGCCCCTGACTTGACGACAACATTTGGCAGTCTTCCCGATGTCAAAACGGGGCTCATGATAGCTCGTTGGAAATCTCTGAGTGTCTAATTTCCAGAAAAAGTGAAATTTTCCCAATCCGATGCCTCGAAGTCGTCCAAAACTGCACTTATGTGTAGAAAACCAAAAATTACAGTCTGCTGATATAACAGGCAGAGTGTGCAAAAAGCGAGCCTTTTTCGCCATTTCGGGGAAGCAAATGATCTCCAAATATTCTGAAAACTGCTGAGGGTGTGCCCATGAAATTATGGCATCCAATGATACCATCCTCCTCCTTTTTCGAATCCCCAAAATGAAATGGCAAATTTCATGAGTTTTGACAAAAAACTCAAAAATGCCAAGAAACCAAAACATGTCAAAATGAGCCCAAAATCAGTGAGCATGACCCTCAAGGGTCCTTAGCAACATGCTCTGAAGCAGAATCCAAAATATGAAGTCCTGACATGTCTTTCTTCCCTTTCCATGATGGTCGCTTCTCTTTTTCTTCCTTTAGTTTCTCTTGGGCAGCCTTTAACTTGCGCCGGCAAAACTGATTTAGTCTTTGATAATGCTTCGCCATCCTCCTTTGCAGCTCTAAATCCCTGTTTGCCTTCTGAAACTTCTTCTCCAAATGTTCATTGGCTCTTTCAAGCCATGCCTCCTTATTGTTTTCAATCTCTTTCTCAAGTAGTGTAGTGAGGGGAGTGGATTGAAGAAGGGCTTGCTCCTCTCCCTTTTGCTTTTCAAGGGCTCTTTTAAGCCCTATGGTTCTAGGCCTTTTCTGCCTAGGCTGGTCTTCTTCCTCATCTTCATCAAACTCTCCTATGAGCTCATCTATCTGTGCTTGGGCTTTGGCAGACTCTTTCTTGTACTTGATTGCTCGTGTCTCATAGACAGCCACATGGGCACTCATTTGGCTGTTTTGGATCTGCAAGAATTGGTTGAAGTTCTTTGCCCGATGAAGGTCATTCTCCAATGCCTCAATTTGGCCCTCTCTATGGATTTAGAAGGCTTTCTAGAATCCAGGCCTCGTTATCACTATTGGATTGGGATGATAGCCAATGAACCTCCATGCTCATGTGCTTCTCCTACCTTGCATTTTCCTTTGCCCTTGAAGGCTAGTCTTGCGCTCTTTCTCCTAGGCAAGTCAATGGTAGGCTTTTTCGGCAACTTTCCTTTGTTACGGAGAGCTCTTGTCACATTTGGAGTGACAGCCTTGGGAACTTTCTTCCTTTTTGTCTTGGGCTTGGCTTTTTCGGGAGAGGAAGGCATGATTCTTTTTCCTTTGTCATCTTGCTTTTCACCCTCTTGAATTTGTTCTTCTTCTTGAGGCTGTGGTGCATCATGAAGAGGCTGATGAGTGTCATGAAGAGGCTGCTGTGTATATTCTTCAGTCTGCCCCTGCTTCTCAATGTCAAGCTGTTCAAACTGCTGCCCCTGACCCTCAATATCAAGCTGCTGCTGTGCTTCAATTTCATGCTCACTTTGTTGTCCAAGCTGCTGCACAAGATCATCATCCTTGTGCTGCTGTTCAAACTGTTGCCTTTCCTCCTGTTCCTGCTGTTCATCATCATTGAGATGCTGATGTTCAGCACTCTTTTCTTCTTGCTCCTGCTGCTGACCTTCACCACTGTCATGCTGCTGCTCCTCATCTTCAGTTTGCTGCTCTTCATCCCTTTCTTCATGCTCATGCCCTTCCTCTTCTTGCTGTCCACTTCCCTCTCCTTCTCCATGCTATTTTGACTGTTCTGTGGTGAATCTAAGCCTTCTATGAGTATGTCTTCTAGAGGAAGGTGAGGGGCGATGAGTAGGAGATGTCGGGGATGTATGGACTGGGGGGACAGTGGAGAAATCCGGGTGACTGATGAAAAAATCCCGAGAAACCTCTTTCTTCCCCAACTGGTGAAGGATGATGACTTTAATAAGAGAATGATGGAATAAAGAGGATATTTGTTGTGATGGGGGCTTCTTCTGGACTAAGGAGGCCATTTTCTCAATGCTTTTGCACAAGAAGAAAGGAAGGTTGAGCTGCTTGGTTCTTGTGAAGTGCATTAACAGTCGGATGTGGTATGCATAAACTCGGGAAAATCTCCCTTCACAAGTGAAATATTTCATTATGATCTTCATAAGGGGAGCATAGCTGGCTAGAAGATAAGAGAAGGGGAAAATAGCAGGGCATGCTTCTCTGTGCTCGGGCTTGAGGAAGGGTTTGTAGTCATCTAAGTCTAAATAGGCCTACTTGAACTATTTCTCGCCAATGTATGGGATTTTAGTCGCCTTGGATACGGATCTTGGGGAGAACTTGAAATCAAGGCCAGCCACTGGAAAATGTTTGTCTTTGAATCTCAAGGCGCACAAATGTGTTAAGGGCGAGAAAATTTTGACTTCTTGTACCCTTTGGCAGAAATCCAAACAACCCACCTCATGAAAATTGAAAAGGATAGATGGGTGTGCATTGACTTCCTCGGTAGAAATTGGCTCATACCTCTTGTGAAACCCACTTTGGCTATCTTGCCTAGGAGGCATATTGACTTGGATGCACTCCTGCAACAACAAAATGCTTCAAAGTCTTCAAAATGTGCTCTTCAAACCAAACTCTGTCTCAGCTTGTCAACCCTCTATTTGATAAGGCAACAATGATTTTGAATGTTGTGTAAAATATCCCTTTTTTGATGTAAGATCCCTGTTTTCTTCAAAATGCTTCCTTCCCAACCTTTGTATATCAATCAGCCAATATTCACAATATTAACACAGTAAACAAGGATAAAGACAGTCAAAAGGACTTTCTTGTGCTTGTGGTACGAGTACCCTGCCTGTTGGTGCTTTGAGGGAAAAAGACAGCCTTGTCCTTTTAGAGGAAGGCAAAACCAAAAGCCTTGATAGTTCAAAAACACTGCTCTCTTTTTAGGTCACTCAATCAATAAATTCAAAAATATGAACGCAGTCAACCAAAGTGTCTTTATACAGTCCAAAGTCACTGTGTTTAAAGGACAAGTTGACAGAGCCTGTTGTGTCTTGATGTGGTTACAAAGGTCTGTAGTAGTCCGAAGCTAATGAACTCCTCTTTGAACAAAGCATCGACCTCCTCGTATGCAGCTCACCAAATATATAATGATATAAGCACAGTCAATCAACAAGTCTCTACACAGTCCAAGGCTTACTATTTATAAGATAGGTTAACAGGGCTTATTGTGTTTTTTGTGATGTAGTAACCAGGCCTCTAGCATTCAACACTAAAACTTCCCTTCAAACAAAAACTGCCCTCATGTTACTTCACTATTCTTTCATACTAGTTTGACAACACCTTGACATGCAAATGGTAACTTGAATTACTGACTATGTTTCATGAATGGAAAGTCAAGACACGGTTTTGTATTTTTGACACCACGAAGAGACTTTTCGAAGGTCAAAGAAACTCATGGAGTGACCCCTGTGTTTGAAGGCTGATCTACTGTTTCACATTTTGTTTTTTTAAATCCTATGCCCCTTCCTTCAAATGCAGCTTTGAGGGCATTTAGATGGTCTTTTAATATCAATAAAACTCACGAGCTTTTGATGTTTCAGCAGCCACAACAAATCTTGTTCTTCACACAATATTTAAACCTATGGTTTAAACTGTGACTTTTAACCCCTTCATCCTATCTCGGCAATTTTTAAAAGAGAAAATAAGCATGTGAAATACCTTTGGATCGATGACAATCCTTCTTGAAGAGTTGGATCTGCTTTAGGAGTTGATTTGAGGTGTTTTGAGTTGATTTGAGGTGTTTTGAGCGTTGGAATTGTGCGCGACACTTTTGCAGTGAAGAACATCGCGCAAAACATGGTCGGGCGGCTTTGTCGGGCCCTTGTGACCAGTTACCACAGGCGTGCCATGCGCCGCTACAGGCGCACCGCACAGCCTTGTGGCCCTTTGTAAATTCTGTGCACAGGAGCGCCACGCGGTTTAAACACTTTTAAAACTCTAAAAACCGGTTTAAAACCTGTCTCTCTGACCTCGTGAACTTCAAAGGAATGCTTGCTCGGGCTTTGGCGTTTGCATAATGAATTTGCAACGGTTCTTTGCCCTTTTGAAATGAAAACCAAAATGAAAAACCCTTGGTTTAGTATTGTGCGGGTGTTTAAAGGTTTTTCCTTTTGAAATGATGCCTTGGTTTGCCTTTTGAACACCCAAGAGTTTTTTAACTATAGGCAAAGAATGTGCATATATTAAAAGAGCTCGAAATAGGAATTAACCTCTTCACTTTATAAAAAACTTTCCAAAAGGTCAAAACTTGTTCACTGTGCCTTATACATTTGAAAAGTGATTCCTTCTGCTGGCTTAGAAGGAGAATGAGTTCAAATTTATCTTGTGCCTGTAGCTGCATGCTTCCAACTGATGCTTCCTTCCGACCGTGGATAAACTTTGTTGAGAATTTTAAGTGCAAACCCTGTTTACAAAAGGTCTTCCAACCCTCTTTTTGAAAAGTAGCCTATTCAGAGCCTTTGCCATATGCCATGGCCTCTTTTTACTCCTTTGACTATATCCCTTCACAATCCTTTTATAATGATGATGAGACTATCAGTTTATAGGTTTTTCCTTGTGACTCAAAAATAATGAAAATCCTGCAGACTTTTTGGAACTTACTGCTTCACCTCTGTCAAATTGTAACAACATGGTGCTTTGACTTGTTTTCAAAGGGAAAGTGTCCACCTTTGTGACAGTGGCCTACATACCTTGCTCTTAATGCTCTAGAGTTAATGATGCCCACTGTGAAACTAATCTTGACTATAGGTGCAAAAGTGCAGTTGCATCCACCTATGGTTGATCATCTTCTGTCTAAGAAAGACACTCTTTCCACAATCTTTCATCTGCTCTAAGTATACCAGCATGGTACCTTTGACCATTTAATAATGAACGTGCCTATATCTTGTTTTGAACTCCTCTTCAGAAACTAAAAACATGCCAAAGTTTTTTATGTATGCTATGAACCACTGTGTCTGGTTTCAATATCTTTCTTGCGAAGAGAAAAACTCAAATTTTCCTTGTCAACTTGTGCTAAGAGATCTGAAGGAAATCTTCTTATGAGTAGGGGAATCAGTGTCCTCTGAAACATAACCATTATTATGTCCTTTGCCTGTGTACTGACATATCTCATCAACCACTCTTCAATCTTGTTCTGTTTGGGCTGCAGACTGTCTTTTGGAAGGAAACATCTGTTAAGAGATAATCTTGACTTCCTTGGATTGCAATGGTACCCCTGCTTTCCTTCTTAGCCTCTTACCTTATTTCTCTGTTTCAACTATTTCCTTACTGTTCTTACCACTCATTCTTTGATCAATCACACCTTGAAACCAGTGAATACCTTAGCCATTTTCTTATGAATGAAGGAGGATTTTCACTTGGCAAAGTGTCTGATGCTCTTTAACCTCTGTCTTTAATCAAATGTAGAAAGTTTGATGAATATGTTTGAAAAGGGTTTCTTTCATGGATGATGGTAGGAAAACAACATTGAAAACATTAATGCTTTTACCTCAGCCTTCAATCACTACTGTATTTCAGAAAATCTGTGTCACTGTGTCACTGTTCATTGAAACAAATATATCTTACAGTCAGTTGCAACTCTTCAAGTCAAAATTTGGCCATCTCCCTCTGCTTATAGATGAAGGAGGCGCCTTAACCCTCTGCTTATAAATGAAGGAGGTTTTTAGCCATGACTTATCAACAGCTTCTGGACAGTGTTGCTTTTTCTTCTGCTGTCTTTTTAGACTGTGAATGAGGTCGCAAGAGTTTGATGAATAACTCTTTGCCCTATAGATGCATCTTAGGCTTATGATCACGTTGAGAAGTAGCTGTCTTCTCATGTGGAGCCAAGGATTGTCTTCTGAGATGCTGACATGTTTCTTGTCCTTGTAAAGTCCATCAAACAGTGTAAAACACCTAAAATCAGCTTGAGATTATGGTCTATGTATTGCTGAGACTTAAGGGTGTATAAGTGGCGCGACTTAGGGCTGTGACTAACTTCATTATCAGAGTGGAAGGTTGGTTGTGACTGGTCTATAGCAGATGGAGGTTTGTTGGCTCTTTGATGGTTGCCAAGGGTGAAATTCTTTAAAGCGCCACTTCCTAACTTAGGGGGGGTTTTCGAACATATTTGGATTGTCTCTTTAGAGCTGATGGGCAGATTAGTATGGCTGAGGCTAGGTAGGATTTGATAATGGGGTTTCATCTCGTCATTGGCGGATTGAAAAGGTAGGAGAGAAAAAGTTTTATAGGTGTTTTCCCAGCTGGAAAATTTGACAAATTTTCAGATCGAGTGTTGGAAAACTTGGCTGTCACAACTAGTCATCACCAACAAGTAAAAAATACTGATGACTAACAAGATGCTCCATCTTAAGCTTCCACAACTCAAAAATCAAACCATTAAGTTTCTTGATCTTTATATTTCCACTGTTCACCATCTTCTTTCAACACAATAATTGATCCCACAGATCTCCCACGGAACAGGGTCTACCACAAGCCCAAGAAAAACCCATCAACACTAAAGGCATCCCCTTGAAGGTGAAACTTCTATGATACCAAATGATGTTTTAACCCTATATAGAATTACTTGAAAAATAATTCTTAACATAGAAAATATACAATGGGGAGAACATAAAATAAATATACATAGATATTTTCTCCTGGATACCAAAACCGAGAATACGAGATTGATTTTTCATTATATTCCTTTCAATGGTACAATATGTATATATACATGTTGAAGAATTCATAAAATCCAATCTACTAACCGTAGATTAGAACATAAACATAGTTCCCTTGACTAGATGTATAAAGTACTATGGGAAAAAAACCATCATGTCCAAAACCATGTGCAAACCCCTTGCACATAGCCATGGGTAGTAACACCCACCATATTTGGGTCCACCCCCCATCCTTGGTTCCATCCAACTATTATTGGGTCTTCATAAAAAAATAATTTCTGAAGCACTGTTGTAGATCCTATGCAGGGGGGATAGTACCCCACTACAAACCCCTCGACAGAGGTGATGCTGCCCCCCCGTGACCCCCCTTGTTGCGCCTGACACAACTTACAACATGTGGTACTAGTTCTGGAAAGAACATAACACATACCCAACATTTCTGAGGTTTTTTATATTAGAAAATAAGCACAACGAGTATTTAGGATAGAGTATTCTCCCCATGAGTGATGAAGGATTCACCATTGGGCCATTGGTCCATCCCATGAATTTGTCATCCTATCATTTTTTATCCACCCCATTGAATGCTTTTCTTGCATTTATATATCTTTAGGGAACTACATAAGTTATTTATAACTTAAAATAACAAAATCTTGTAAGAATTAATGAAGTGTTCATGGATGACTATTATCCTTAAATCACATCATTATGAGGTGGGGTATGTTTATCATAATAAAAAACATGCCAATAGGTCTTTGCCTTTGGAAATTTGTTGCACTCTTAATTACATACAAATTTTTAAGTATAATTTATGCTCAACAATATTTATCTCTTAAATGTTAAATAGTTTAATGTTTGTCATAACATTGACTTGTTTTTAATGCTGGGAAATATGAGGCAAGTTAGGATAGGAGCCTAAAATTTCATGGTGACTAGAAGATAGAATAAGGTTGTGTGTAATGAGGAATTCAATATATAAAATAAAATTTAAAGGAGGTTGTACATCTAATGTGCGATCAAGTGTGAGGGATAGTGGAGTGTTAAAATCCCATAAGAATTGAAATATGCCTTTATTTTTCAAAACTGCTTTCTAAACCAACTACCTTAGTACTCTTGCATAGTTAAAAAATAATAAAAATTGACAAACTAATGGGCTAGTAACTCATGTTTTGAATTCAGATTTTTGGAAAAGCTAGTGATGGTATTGAGTCATGCATGGTCTTGATAAAGGAGTTCATTCTAATAGTTAAATGAGGTTGATAAAGGTAGTGAAGTTCAAACAATATGATACACATTAGCACTAGTCAAGTTTTTATAACATCATTGAAACTCATGCCTATAGATCTACACCTAGGACATGGCATTATCTTCAACACATATAATCATTGTAAATTTGGCTAAGGGTCTATTGTTTACTCTAAAGTATTGTATGCATTGATTTAGGGATAAAATTTAAGATTTAAAGTGTGAATTTTAGTCTTCAAGCTACATTACGAAGTCATATAGTTATAAGTGGACTCAAGATTCATCTGATAGGTTTTTTGAACCATTTCGTCAACCACGGAGATGAGCAGGTTGATTGGGATGGTGAGGATGATATTTCATAGTTTTACTTACCCTAATCAACTATATAATAAGCCATATATCACTAACTAGGGGGTGATATGATGCTCATTAACTAAGAGGAATTGGTTGTTTTCGATGAGGTCCTTGTTGTATTGAGCCAAATGTGCAGAGTTTAGAGAGGGTGGAGAAATTGTTTGTGAAGAAATAACCATGTGACATTGTAGCTGTACATTGAATCTGTGGAGGATCATGAGATTTCGAACTCTTCGATGTTGGGGCGGCAATGTCTATACATAATAGTAATTATGATAAGAAAAAATGAAGTTATGGATTTTGATGATCTAATTACCATTGGCATTATTAAATAAGTGAAAGCTAGGGAAATGAGCATGTTTTGAATAGATCACATTTTTTGTATTATGGTGATGGTTGGATATATTTCCCCAAAGTTTTAAACCTTTGGAAGGAAATTTTGAAAGAGTGTCATGATATACATTGTACTAGACATTTAGAACCAAGAACTTAATATTTCATTGTTGGACAAATATTTTTATTTGGAATAGATATCATAGAAATATGAATGAACATGTCTTACTTGCCAAGATGAGAATTTTCCCAAGATGTATGAAGGGTCATTGTTCCATTTTAATATTTTAGAAACTAAAAGTATAATTATCCTTCTATTGGGTGTTTATAGACATTATAAACAAGTTTTACAAGAGGATGATAGCATTGTCATTTTTCTATGTATGTGCCAGTTAGTTGATGCCCCTATTCATGTAGATTAGGTGGCAGGTGTTTATATTTCACACAATGTTGAATGAAGGAAGGGGAATTTTCTGATGTAATTTTTCTTGAATGTTGTAGTTGACCCCAGTGAAAATCTTGTTGGAAACTAGAAAAATGAATATAGTGAGCATGTGGCCTATGTTATGGATTCACATTCTTATAGTGAGATGGCCATATTCTTGACACCTCCATTATCCATCATTCATAGTTTTTCCATCTTTGGTTTTGGTTCAAATATCCCTCTAAACCTCACTAGTTAATATTCGATGCTACCTATAGTTATTATGTCTCCTCAGCCACAATATGATGAACTAAGGAAGAGAGTGTCACTGCCACTTCCAATATCACCCTTCAATAGTAATTTCCAGTTCGCATTGAGAATATGATTAAGAAACTTACACTGAAGAAAATAATGTGAAATAGTTGATCAAGGATTTGATTTTAGATTTGGGAATTGGTTGTATAAGAGATAATCAATTTTTCTAGACTAACTGTATTGTAACACCAAAAATTTCATTGGTCATGCTTTATGTTTGGTGTGTGTTATATTATTTCCACGACTAGTCGCATGCTTGAGAGGGGGGGGGGGGGGTCCATAGGGGGGGTGGAATCCCCCCTTGTTGGGGGGTTTGTAGGGGGGGCGGTAGCCCCCCTACATAGGGTTTGGGACAAGATGCCTAAATATTTTATTTGGACCCTATATTAGGTGGGCAGTCCTACCTATGTTTTTGTGCATGGGATTCACACATGGTTTTGGGCATGATGGTTTTATGTCCATGGTATTTTGTAGATCCCGTTAAGGGAACTATGCCATGTGTTATAATCCATGCTTAATGGATTATGGTTTATGAATGATCCAACATGTATATATATATTTTAACATTGAAAGGAACATAAAGAAAAATCAATATGGTAGTCTCGATTTGGGATCTAGGGGAAAATCTCTTTGTATATATGTTTTATGTTTATGTTCTCGTCATTATATATATATATTTTTTTAAGAATTCATTTGTAGGTAAGATCCGTATATGGTTAAAACCTACACTTTTCTTACTTAGGAGTCAAATAAGAAATAATTTAAGTAGAAACTAGTGATTTGGATAAGAAAAATGTTGGAACGGGGTATCCTAACAAGCTACAAAACCAGTCGATTTTGGTTATTTTTGTTATATTTAGTATAGCGCTGGGGTTTTGGGGTGGGTCAAAGCCCCGAAAGTATTGTAATGGGGTTAAAGGGTAAACTAGGGGTCCGAAAACCATGGGTTGCGGACAATAGGAATGTTAAAGCTAGATTGTTATAAATAGAGAGGCATTTTGGATTGTAAGAGGTAGGATTTGATGAGCTATTGATGTGATCTGTTGTGTAAGAGATATGTTTGGGTTTTGGGGAATGAACTCCTACTAGCTATGTGGGCGGAGATACTAGTTGAGCTGTGTGTGGACCCTGCTGTTGTGTGCGTAGGTTGGGAAGGGAATTGTAAGGGTGATGAATGAATGAATATGTTGGATTATTAGATCTGAATCTATGAGTACTATTGAATAGATTGCTGATAACTACTATGTTATGAATTTTCTATCTCTGCGCTGTGAAGGTCTGTATATTGAATGATTGGATATATTATGCTCTGGTTATATCATGCTGCAAAAGTCTGTGTATTGAAGTAAATATAGATCTGTTCTATTCAGGTTATGTACTGTTGTGTTGATGTTATGAGAAGCATATAATTATAGATCTAGTGCACGTGGATGAAATTGGATACATATTTAACCCTGTGTAGAGATGAGGTAATCTGAACAGAACATAGCCCTGCTTGCATTACCCTTCCTTTCTCAAGGTGCAGAAACCTGGTTCCAGCACCCACCCATACTAATTTGGGTGAGACTGTGACTTGCGCAAGAAGGTCACTGCCGAAAGGGCCAGTAGTATAGGGGTTTGTTGGAAAACCTTGCACACCAAACTTTGGTCATGACCCCTCAAGCCAATAAATGGTTTCGTTTTCGGGATCGGAAGAGATCTGAGAACGGGATCGGTCAGTGGCATCAAAGATCTAGCGTAGGGCTAAACAAGCTGAGGAATAGCACAGAACTATGAAAACTATTAGAACATGCGAGAGGAATATCACCTTGCCTATAGACCGTCGAGACCTACACGAAATTCACCAGCCACCCTGACACTAGGGCCTCTGGAAGATAAATTGGAAGAGCCCATGGCAGCACACTTAAAATTACCCACCTTTAAAGGAGCAGTTGATGAGGACCTAGAACAATTCTATTTCGTGGTCAAGTCGGTATGGACGACGTAAGGGGTGGTAAGTGATATTGTAAAAAGAGCACAACTATCATTGGCTTTTGAGGAAAGGGCGCTGGATTGGTATATGCATTACATATCTCAAAACAAGAGCACAACACTTCAAAATATTAAGGATGCCCTAAAACAATAATTCCGAAAACCAAAATCCTATTCCGAACTGGTATTAGAAGTAAAAGACTTCAAACGGGGGGCATCTGAGTCGGTCTAGGAGGCTGATAAGCGGCTAATGAAAGAAATCCGGGAAGATGAGTTCAATTATGATGACAAATAACACACAGAATGGTTTATCATTATGCTCCTTCCTCACTTGCGTACGCCCATGGGCCATAAAATTTTTGAATCACAATAAAAAGCCTTGAAAGCTGCCATGAAACTTGAAGCGACACCTAAGGATGACACAAGGGAAGGCATACATCAAATTTAGGAGCAACTCGAGGCCATGCACATGGAAATACAGAGCTTACAGATGGAGCGAGGGAAGGGAGTAACCACAGAACTTTGGTACGAGGATTTCCAGGTGGCGGGACTACATGATACAACCTAGTGTCTGTGGATAAGTAGAGGTGAATTAAATCAATAATGGTGCAGGTTCTGCCGATCTATGGGACATGATGAGAAGAATTTTTGCATGTATGACTTACTGGTAGATCGGGGAACCCCCTATAGGGTACAATCTGATCCTACCTCTCTGAGATCCACCGTGAGCTTTGGTGGTTCCTCTGCACAGGGCAGGGGGGTGAGGAGGAAGCGTAGGATGAGGACGGGGCCAACTGATCTATTACAACTATGGAGAGGTAGGGCACTTCACCCAAGATTGCTCAAATCCCACTAGACAGACCTATAAATATTGTTGATAGTTAGACCATGAACTCAAAGATTGCCCGATTCTGCTAACAAAGATGAAGGAAAAATAGTCTACCCCCACACGAAACATATAGAGAGTCAAAACAGAGCTAAGTAGCATAACGCATAGCATGGTCACCCAGAAAGCAAGAGAGGAGCTTGCTATTTGGAAGGAACCATCTCCCAAGAAGCAGGAATCACTATGAGCCCCTGCGCAGCTGCTAGAATAAGAAGTTGAAACTTTTTTGAGGAAATGCTTGAAACTCCTATGCAGCCCGAAGGCGGAAGAAATTCTTCAAGTATTACTGCAGGACTGCGCAGCCCAGCCCAGCATGACGACTAAGGTTAAAGAAGTACAACAACTAAACAACTATAAAAGGTGCACCGGGAGAGAGATGCGCTTAACTGCATAGATTGGTGACTATGAAATAGATTAGGTTACTCTTGATCTTGGATTTGATGTGAATGTCTTACCAAAACAAACCTGGCAACGCATGGGAGAACCTAAATTAGATTGGTCCACCATCTAGCTGTGAATGGCGAATCAATGAAAGATCATCCCTCTAGGACGGTTGCCAAAAGTTATGGTTAATATCGCAGGAGTAAAGTTCCTAGCTAACTTTGAGGTCATAGAAATTGTGGAAGATACGGACCCATACCCTGCACTCCTCGGGATAGACTGGGCTATCGACATAGGAGGTGTCATTAATCTAAAGAAACACAACATGGTGTTTGAGAAGAATGGGACACATGTAATAGTACCACTGGATCCTGTTGAGGGTGCACGATATACCGAACCAGCATATGAATATGAGGAACTCGATCACATCTACAGGATAATAACACAGGACGAGGACCAGGATAATCCTACAACAGGTGGAGTACTCAACTGGGAGAATAATAGGGAGTACTTTTCTGATCCATATGAAGAACTTGAGAAGTGGTAGACCCGGCTACATGATGTTTCAACCCTACGGTGCCCTTAGATTGCAACGATACTCTACTACATCACTTCAGAGGTAAGGGACCTTCCCCACTTTGATGGGTCTAGTACTGTCCAGGACTTCATAAGAACTTTAGAAGCTAGGGTGCCCAAGGATAAATGACTCTAGGCACTCAATATGGAGCTATGCATCACACCTGCTCGATGGTGGGATACCCACAATAAAGCATTCCTAGAATGGGAGATGTGTCGAGATAGGATGGTGCTGCGATTCACACCCCCTGCTGATGTGCGCACGAAGATATTCCTTGGGCCCAGAGATCCCCGTGCGCATCTGCGTATATGGAAAACCAAGTGGGCCGAAAAAACCCCAGATGAGTGGATCCATCTATTTGTACATGCCCTGGGCCCCATCCCCACTACTTGGTACTTAGATACCAAATTACATCAGCCGACCCGCCATTGGGAAATATTAAAAGAGGACTTCCTTGGAACATTCAGGCTCATTGGGGGAACATAAATGCTTGATGAAGCCCTGCAAGACATTGATGCATTTGTCTTTAAGAAGCCTCACCCTCACACCCCACCAGTCGTTTTGATAATGGGAGGCCCAGATGTAAGACATAGTCAAATGCCAAAGCTTGGCAATTAATGAAGAGGAGGATAACCCGTGGAATCTCTCTGTTCTGGAATCCGAAGGGGAACGTACCATTATCAGACCATCGCTCTCAAATTTTGATGTAACGCAGCCTCTCTGGCTACGTGAGGTTAATATTGGGACAGAAGAACACCCTAAACTGGTGAAAACTGGGGACTGTTGGGACGAGGGCCTTGCGGGCAAAGTCGCCGAGCTACTCATAGAGTACCAGGACTTATTCCCTACAAATTTTTCTGAGCTCAAGGGAATTATAGGGGACCTCAACATTATGCACATCAATCTAAAGCGAGAGGCACGACCCATCAAGTAGTGGCCCTACCGGTCGAATCCTAAGTATAAACAAAAGGTCAAAGAAGAGCTGGACAAAATGCTAGCCACAGGTATCATTGAACCAGTTGAGAAGTCAGATTGGATCAGCTCGATGGTCGTTTAGGAGAAAAAAACAAAAGGAGAAATACATATCTATGTGGACCTCCAAAAACTAAACGATTCTTGCATTCACGACCCCTTCCCTACTCCCTTTACTCCCTTCTCCGATGAAATCTTGGATAGCGTGGGTGGCCAGGAGGCCTATTAATTCACAAATGGATTCTCGGGATACCATCAGATCAAAATTGCACTAGAGGATTGTAGTAAGACCAACTCTGCCTCCGAATGGGGATCCTTCCAATACACGATCATGCCCTTTGGTCTTAGGAATGCACCTACTATCTTTTCAAGGGTAGTAGTGGCCGTATTCAAAGAATTTATCGATAAGTTTCTGGAGGTTTAATTCAATGACTGGATGGTGTTTGTCTTAGTAAAATATCATGTCTCGAACCTATGATTAATGTTCGATGCATGTCGAAAGAACCAAATCTCCCTGAATGTTAAGAAGTGCATCTTTTGCGTACCATTCAAAATCTTGCTGGGTCATATAGTCTGTCGGTAGGGTTTAATGGTTGATCCTGCGAAGATAGCTGTAATTATCAACCTGGTAGCCCCTACAATAGAGAAACGGCTACACTCCATTCTCGGTCACACAGGTTATTACAGGAAATTCATTCAAGGATATGCCCTGATCACAGCATCCATGAAACAACTACTAAAGAAATTTGTCTCTTTTTTCTGGAATGATGAATGTCAGAAGAGCTTTGAATTGCTCAAGGAGAGGATGATTTATGTGCCCATATTGATATTCCCTGATTGGTTGAAATAATTCCATGTACATGTTGATGCATCAGGTATTTTCTTAGGTGCAGTCCTTACACAACCTGGTGAGGGGGATATTGATCATCTGGTTGCCCTTGCTAGCCGAAAACTCTTAGGTGCCGAATGGAATTACTCTAGCACTGAACATGAAGGGCTGGCTATGGTGTATGTGCTACAAAAATATTGACACTATCTACTGGGGGGACACTTTAAGATGTTTACAAACCATTCAACTTTGAAATACCTGGGAAAAAACCCTGTGTTGGGGGGGAAGATTTGCCACTGGTTATTGTTGTTTCAAGAATATGATTTTGAGATCATCGTGAAGCTTGAAAGGTTGAATGCAGGCCCAGATCATCTGTCTCGTATTGATACAGGGGAAGCACCCACTAACTTGGATGAAGGCTTACCTGATGTGAAGTTTTTTACCTTTAAAATGGTCTATGACCACTTTGCTTATATCCTTGAGTTCCTTACTATGGGTATGGCCCTTGTTGCATATTCAGTGCGAAGAAAAATGTGTTAGTTACCCAAGAAACAGACTTTACTATCATTATAGGATGCCTATGCAAGCTAGGCGCAGATGATATACTCCACAGTTATGTATTAGAACATGAACGACCTGTCGTCTTCACAGAGGCCCATGAGGGAGTCGCTAGTGGTCACTACGCAGGAAGGGATACAACGCAAAATATTTTGAGGGCTAGATTATGGTGGCCTACCCTGCATCACGATTCTTACACCTATTTTAGAATGTGTGATACCTGCCAACGAACTAGAAGCCCCTCACGACATGATGATATGTCGTTACAGCCTCAAATGACCCTATAGGATTTCGATAAATGGACCATTGAATTTATAAGACCCATTAATCCACTAGGCAATAAAACCAGCGCGCACTACATTATTACTGCCACTGACTATGTCACACGATGGGCTAAGGTACAGGCTGTAAAGGATTGTACCATTGTCACTGTTGCGCACTTTATCTTTGAGCAGATTCTGACTAGGTTTGGCTGCCCAAAAATCCTAATGAACAATAGAGGTACACATTTTGTTAACCAAATGATTCAAGCTTTGAACGATGAGTTCCAGATACACCATGCCAAGAGTACACCATACCATCCCCAAGCTAATGGGATGGTGGAAGCTTTCAACAAAATTTTTGAATAGGCATTAACGAAGGTTTGTAATGCCAATCGTAGTTACTGGGATATTCACATCCCCTTGGTCCTATGGGCTTACTGAACGAACTGCAAAAATATGACCGGTAGGACACCTTTCCGAATGGTCTATGGCAAGGAGGCCATCATGCCCATAGAATACGTTGTTCCTAGCCTATGCATTTCAACATTCACAAATATGGCAGACTCCGATATCATAGAAGAATGCTTGGCGCAACTAGTAGCATTTGAAGAAGATTGGTTTATTGCTCAGTTTCAATAGCAGGTACAAAAAGATAGATATAAAGCCTGGCATGATTGCCACATTCACCAGAAGAAATTTTTCATACATGATCTTCTCTTGTTATACAATAGCCAATTTGCAAAACATCCTGGAAAATTCCAGTAACATTGGCTTGGTCCCTACATAATTCAGTAGGTTACAAATGGTGGGGCGGTCTGGTTAGCTACCCTGCGTGGTGACCCCCTCCTTGGTTTTGTCAATGGAGGTCAACTTAAACCATACCTGGCTATGAATCATGGGGTCGCAGCAATGTCGTGACTTGGGATGAGTCACAAGATTGTGCTGGGGGACTGTTGGAACGGGGTCTCCTAAGAAGCTACGAAACTAGTCCATTTGGGTTATTTTTGTTATATTTAGTATAGCGCTAGGGTTTTGGGGTGGGTCAAAGCCCCAAAAGCATTGTAATGGGGTTAAAGGGTAAACTAGGGGTCCGAAAACCATGGGTTACAGACCATAGGAATGTTAAAGCTAGATTTTTATAAATAGAGAGGCATTTTGGATTGTAAGAGGTAGGATTTGATGAGATATTGATGCGATCTATTGTGTAAGTGATCTATTTGGGTTTTGGGGAATGGAATCCTACTACCTATGTGCGCGGAGATCCTAGTCCAGCTGTGTGCAGACCCTGCTGCTGTGTGCGCAGGTTTGAAAGGGAATTGTAAGGGTGATGAATGAACAAATATGTTGGATTATTAGATCTGAATCTATGAGTACTATTTAATGGATTGCTGATGATTACTATGTTATGCATTTTCTATCTTTGCACTGTGAAGGTCTGTATATTGAATGATTGGATCTATTATGCTCTGGTTATATCATGCTACAAAAGTCTGTGTATTGAAGTAAATCTAGATCTATTCTGTTCAGGTTATGTACTATTGTGTTGATGTTATGAGAAGCATATCATTATAGATCTAGTGCACGTGGATGCATTTGGATACATATTTAACCTTGTGCAAAGACGAGGTAATCTGAACAGAACATAACCTTGCTTGCATTACCCTTCCTTTCTCAAGGTGCACAAAACTAGTTCCAGCACCCACCCATACTACTTCAGGTGAGACTGTGACCTGCGCAAGCAGGTCACTGTCGAAAGGGCTAGTAGTATAGGGGTTTGTTGGCAAACCTTGTACACCTAACTTGGGTCAGGACTCCTCAAGCCAAAAAAAACCCAACTTTTAATTAATCCCTATTCCTCATTGGTAAGAAAAAATAGAGTACTCTTCTCCTGGTTTGAAAATACACAAAATATAATCCCTTTTCTCTTCACTCGACTGAGGATGCTCAAGAGAAATGAACTCGCACCTAACTCTAGGTTCTTTTTACATGGGTCTCATATTTTTTTATTAGTATTATACAATTTTTTTAGTATAAACTATATTATCATACCTTAGATTAACGTAGGTTTTTTTTTCTAATATGACAAACTCACTCAAATTTCTCTTAGAATTTTAATTCTTCTTTTATGTCTTTAAACTTTGCCATGTGATGGTTTTCGAAAAGGTAGGTGAGTTTTCCAATTGTTTTTTGTGAACCCTCTAATCATGGAGGTATTTTGAATTTATCTCTCAACATTCATACGCTAGTGTGGCTTCCTCCATGGAGACTAGTCTTGTATGGAAAATAAAAATAAATAAATCATTAAACAATTAAAATATGTTTTTTTTATGATAATATTTTTACTTTGAAAAAATCAAGAGGAGTTACATGATAGTGCCACACTGTGTTTATAATTTACATCAGTAACCTAACAAAACTAATCTACATAGATGAATCAAGTAAAGCATGAATACATATCTTTCAAAAGAATGAATGATGTAATACAAAGATACCATCAGGATTATGAATTGACAAAATCTAAATCCCATAATAATTATCTTATAAATTATAATAAACTACTTTATACATTTTAATTGTAAGCTTGCCATTATCCAATGTAGCATGTACCAAATGCGATGGTCATAAGGGTGGTGTTGAGATGAAATAATGCATCCATTTTCCATCCATTATGCATGATCATCTAGGTTACACGGTATTAAGAGCTCTATAGCCAAGTATATTTTTCTTTCCCATGAAAATGATGGAAGTGTTGGTATATTCAAGACATCAACTTAGTAAGAAAAATCCCTTAGTGGTTCGATACACTAACATTTACTTTATTTATTACATTAGGACACTAACATTTACTGATCCATTTCTTTAAGCCTCCCCACTATGCACTTTGACATTGGTATCCATACATGTTTCTCTTCCCTATGACTCCAGGTTGATCTCATCACAATGCAATGAGCCTACTAATAACAACAATTTAATAATTGAAAGAGGGATGCATCAATTAGGTATAAAATTTGAAGGGTTTACTTCATTTTAGCTTCTTAATCTTGAAAAGCTAAATAAATTAATTTTTCAAATTAAAATGAAAATAAATTTGAAATTTCATGCATACCTCACTCATCGCACCTCCTACTATGTCAAATTGTGTAGACTAGGTCTCTGTATACGTATACGTAATGGAACCAGTTCAATAATATTAAAATCTATATGAGAATCATATAGAAGGAATTGATGAGAAATATTTACTTATAGTCTATATAGGAATTATATGGGGGGGATTCAATAGGTCCATTTACTCGTTCAATTTCCTGGATGTAATTTCTCAGATACAATGAATTTTCTATTCTTTCTTACATGAACCATATCAAGGGAACTCAATTGGACCACTCACTTATATTCAATATAAGAATTATATGGAGAGAACATTTTTATTACCAAAAAATGATCGCCTAGCCATTTCTAATTAGGTGGATCGAAATACACCATATGAGTTCAATTTTACCAAAGTAAAATCACTTTCACTATAAGAAATAATTTAATAAACCACTTTTACTAATTTATTTTCAATTAAAACTCGTGAGAATAATTAAATAAACCATTATTTATTTAATTATCTCTAGGAATAGTTATTAAATCATTATTTAATAAATATTTCTTGTCACATTTGACTAAATCAAATAGGAATAATTAAATGGATCATTATTTGTTTATTATTCCTTATTTCCATATTTGAAATAATTATTCAATCATTATTTAATAGTTATTTCATTTTCACACCTTTCTTAACATTCACGAAATAATTAATAAATCATTTCTTTTTTAATTATTTCTAAATAAAGGCATTTAACCATTTTAAATATCTTTTCCATCTCCAAAAATATAATAAAGTATTCCCAGTGGTTAGACCTAGATTTTGGTCAATAATATATTATTATTCTCCATTTTTAAGATCAACCCAATACTTTGCTATAAATAAGAGGGTTTTTCATTCATTTCTCACCATGATCATTATCATCGTCACCATTATCATCACATACCATTCAAGCTCACATTCCCGAGTTCTACATTTTCTGGATTTACATAATTCAGAGAGAAGAATATCTAAATTCTGAAGTGAAGAGGATATCAAAGGACCCATCCCATTGAGGGGAACTTATGACCCTTTGTAAATATCCTTCGCCAGGTGTATTAATATAATTATTTTCTTTCAAAATATTTTCTAGGATTGGGTTTTACATCAGTTTTATACTTGTTGTTTGTGCTTTTAGATGTGCATAAATCCATTTTGTTTGCAGGTTTTTCTCACATATTGTTGCAGTTTTATAGTATGAGCAACCACAATTGTTGTTAGGGTCACTATTCACTTGTGTCTTAAATGAGATATTTTTGTTACACCTTCTAAGAAATTTCATAATAGCAAATGACGACTCCATTGGTGTAACAACTTTAGTTTCCTAGCTGACTTTTGCTTCAGAAATTTTATGGTTTTTTTGTAGCTATTTTTATATTATTTTTTATATTTATAGCTTTCTATCCATTATTTTGACAAATTTCTAGTTACTAGTGGTTTTATGTTTTTTTTTGCATGTCATAGGTGCCAGCTGAGTAGGAGACGACAACATTTTGTGAGACCTGCTGCCTGAGAGACGTAGAGGTGAAAACACACTTTTTCAGCCCTAGAAGTGCATTCTGGCTAAAATTCCCTCTTTTTCCAAAACGTAGTTCCTTCAAAAACAAGTCAAAACCCACGTTTTCATATTTTTCCGGAAGCTTTTTCTACATTTTCAAGGTTTGCCGAGAGTATTGTTTTGGTTTTTTTTTACCTCTGTTTCAACCCTCCATAGGTCTAGATCTACTTAGCTTGTCTCTTTGAAATAGAAACAATCCCCCTAGGTCTTCTAGTACACTTTTAGCTTTCTAGGAATATACCAGGCGAGTAAGGAGTCTAGAGTTTCCAGTATTTCCAGCCATTGTTTTAGGGTCTGATCCATTTTATTACAACTCCTTTGGATAGGTTTTTTTATCCTTCATAACTTCATTTTGGGTTTGATTTTTCCTTGCCTCATTAGATCCCCTTGAGTATCCTTGGTTGCTTGAGCTTCTTACTTATACTTTCCAACAAATCTCACCTTTGTTTTATGTTGTTAGTTTGCACCATTTTTAGCAGCATAGAGCCTTAGATCCCAATCCCATTGACATTAGATACTGGAGGCCCTTTTCATATGTTTTGAGTAGCTTGCTGCCTCTTTTATCCTCGCTACTTTAGAGCCTTCTTTGTGTTAAGTTTGTGCTTGATTCATTTTTTATTTTTGTGTCATATTTTTGCAGTATTTATAGTATTTCAAAATTTATTTCAATAGCATATGGAATCATAAAACATGCTTAATTTACTCATCCACTAAACACATTTTTCACCCACATACACATCCTAAGAGAATGTGAACTTGGTTAACACCACACAATAAAGACTTTAAAAACCACACTTAATAATCTAACACTCATAGATTAAGCCCACTTGGGAATCGGGGCTACACAATCTGTGTAGTTAAGTGTATGATTGATGGGATACGCTTCCAAACACCCATCGATCTTTTACATTGAGACATAAAATTTGAGTTTTTAAGGAGCGTAAAATCCTTCACCATCCCACGGTTAAAGCCAGAGTGCGTGATAAACCCTATGCAGAGGGGGTTAGGCTAGGACATCGTGTGAGCTGTTCTCCTTAGGGCTACCCAACCCATGGTAGAGAATTTTGTTGTCTTATTTACCAAAAATCTCAAGACACAACCACCCTCATGGGACGAAGTTAACCATAGTGAAAAATATTAGGAAAATACCTTATAGGATTGGTTGTGGGAATCAGTTGGTTCTCTACCCTAACTTTCTATTTGAAATACCCTCTAAAATAGTAGATTTAGGATTTTTTGAGGAATTAGTTCACCTTTAGGCTAGATGTCATTTTATTTTGATATGACGTTTTTACTTGTATCAGAGTAGCATCATTATATAGTTTTTTTACACTTTGCACCTCTACACTAGGTGTATGGTTGTTGTTTGTTGCTCTGGTTTTTCTATCATCCTTTAGTCCTTTAGTGTTTTATTTGTCTTGATGTCATTGCTCCAGCAAGGTGTTTGTCATGGAAAATTCAAGGTCTTCATCCTCAACTCTTGTTAGGACATATTAATCCTCCGATTTATGTGCGAGTTCATCCTCCTAGTCCTCCATCGAGTCCTTCTAACTCTGATTCTACTTATTCCTTTTATTCCACGTCTTCTCAACCTCATATCGCCACCATGTAAGGTGCCAATGTCGGTGTGGGAAACCAAGGTGGTAACTCAAGTCCTACCCTGGGTAACACCACTAGTGGAACCTCAACCGGTACGATCACACTTAGTCCATTTCTACCCTTTATGGCTAGTTTGAATCTCACAAATTTTAATTGGCTTATCAATGACCCCCTTCTCCATGACCCAAATTGGCCTGTTATGCCTATTAAAATTCCTTCAGACATTCCCACTTTTGAGGGAAATCCTAGAGAAGACCCCACTAATCATGTTCGCTCATTTCACATGTGGTGTTACTCTAATTCCATTACCAATGACTCCATTCATCTTTGTTTATTCCAACACATGCTTGATGGAGTTGCAGCTATGTGGTATACCGACCAACCTCGTGCCTCACATTCCACTTTTGTGACTCTCACCAAATTTTTCTTATCATATTTTTAGTTACCTCTCCATTACAACGCTAGGATCGAAATATTGACTTAATTTCGCTAGACTTATGCCTTTTGACCATGTCCAAGAATGGTGCAAAAGGAGGAGCACACTTCAAGCTCCTTCTTTTGAAGACCATGTCTATATGGAATTGTTTCTTAGATTGTTGTTAGACCCCATAGGTAAAGATGTAACCTCACACTTCCCTTGGACAGAGGAAGATGCCCTCCAAATAGCTTTAAAGTATGACTTGAACAATGCCCAATATGGTTATCTTTATACTATTCTACTAGACCTCCCTATGCCCAGTGATGCCAATGCCCAGGGCCTCTCATGCCACTGATGGTATCATTGGATCTCTTTCCCACCCTTATCAAGAACCATATGCTCTCCCTCAGATGAGTTATGGTCAACTCCGAGTCTAATGATTCCTTCCACAGTAGATGCCTCAAGTATGGGAAGCCCAATGTAGTACTTCTAGAGGATAGCAACCCATGGCTCAAATTCCTCAGGCCCATTAGCACTTTGTAAATCCATTTAGTCTGAAGAAATGGATAGAGAGGTAACCAAAAACCATTTTTAGGTTAATGTCCAGTCCCCCTAACCTTGGAGAGGGCTCTCTCGTTGGATCAAAAATCAATCAAGGAGTGATATGATGTGGGTTTTAGACTAGTTATGAAACTCAGGGGTGTTTAAAATTGATTTGATGGTTGTGAGTGGAGAGGACAGGGAAAATCAGGATCAATAGGCTAAATCTGAATGAATAAGGGATATGGAATCCAATCCTTAGAGGGGAAAGAAAATATATATTATTATAAATATTCGAAAAGGATGTCATTGTAGTGAAAGGATGAAAAATAACAGGAAAGATAGATCAAGAATCTATCAAGGTTGAATTTGATCGATCCGGGAAGAAAAACACATATCAGGAAGTTAAACCAGAGAAAACATTTGAATTATAATAAAATAATTCAAACTAAATATGAAGAAAGACATCATGGATTTAATTAAATAAAATAAATCACAATTACATAGGAACAATGCATATTAATAGAATCAAACTCATGAATCGCTGCTCAAACTGGCTTCGACCTTCTACTATTCATTCATACAGTAAACAAAATCATGAAGCCTCTAAAACTCTCAACATCCTACCCATTTATTATATTCTCACTGATCCAGATTTATGCAAGAACGCAATAAAATATAGAAATAGACATAAACACAGAGATGGGGCAGAAATAATACTTCATTTAATTAATAGAATATGTTTATAGACAGAATGCAAATAAACTAGCTAGGGCAATGGTATCTTATCTCTGAGAAGAGATGTGGTGGCTACATGCCTCTGAAATCTGTTATAATGAGGCTCGAAGGCATATTTATTGCTGAGAAACAATGAAAAACCTTAAACATAAAAAAAACTAACCGTAGGAGATGAAGTGCCAAAACTATGGGCCTCGTTTGGGTTAATTGATATTTCAACTTTCCGGGGACGTAACTTTGGCATACGATCTCCATTTGACACACATCATACCTGGGTAAAAAAATCCATCCAAGGAGTACAAAATTTTGTGTGAGAAACATCCATCCATGGACCCATATTTCTCCCAATTTTCCCAAAAAAAACGTCGTTCATGGCCTCAAAACAACTCCGGAAGTTCAGGACCCGAAAAAATGCTAAAAGTAGTAAGTTGTGCCAAAACTATAAAACTTAAAGAAATGATGGTGGGGGTTCAAGTGGAATAGGTGGGTGGCCACCAATATCCACGTGGCTCATTAGGGCCTTCAAACTGCTCTGAAATTTCAGGAACTGACAACCTGCTAAAAATAGTAAGTTGTGCTAAAAGTGAAAAACTAAAAGAACTGATGGTGTTGGTCCAAATGGAATAGGTGGGTGGCCACCAATATCCACCTGGATCATTCCTCACTCCTTAGGAATAAACCGTCTCCATTTCATTAAGTTCCTCCATAAGAGGCAAATTCTTCTGAACTTGGTATTGGATTTGTCCAGGATTTCGTGGACTTGGTGGCAGACATGTTGGATTTGTTCAATAAATTTGGTTTCATCATAAATTACATGTGTGGATTATGTCTTTGTAATTGGATGAGTTATGGAAATATCATGTGACAATGCGTTGAGCGTCAGATCAATGGAGTGCTTGTCCATGCAGTTTAGAGGAACCTCTGTGGGTGAGGAGAAAATGTCTTCCTATTCCTCCATGCCTTTGTCCATATGTTACTGCTATGCAGGGGAGCCCTGTTTTTAGGTTGCGGCCAAAATCTTCTTCTTTCCTTGTCAGTGAATGCTAATGAAGATAAATTTCCTTTTTTGGGAAAGAATCTTGCTATGTTGTTTTGTAGTAGTCGAAGAGATGGTAAGAGATGGTACTACCTCTAGTATCCTGTATAATTTATTTCCAAAATTAATAATGACAACATGAGGCCTAGATTCATACAAAGCATGTCACATCCACAAGTATGGTTGGCCCAATAATACATCAGCTACATCAAGAGGAAAAAAATCACACAATACCTCATTTTTAATGGCTTGATGCTGTACAGAAGGCAACACTACTGGCGGACAGTAAGATCTCTCCTTGGGTGAAGCCACCCAAGGACATATGGCTGCGGGTGTGCTATGGTCAGTAGGCCAAGCTGCTTCATGACCTCTACTGAAATGAGGTTCTTTTGGCTTCCGCTATCAATAATAAATTGTAGTGGAGAACCCTTCACCCACATTTGTGAATGGAAGAGGCTCTCCCCCTACTCTGGATCCTCGGGATCCTCCCTTTAGAGCTTGGTGGTGGGAAAAATGGCACTATGGTCTGCATCAATGATATTCTTCCTTTTGTGATATCCCTTGTCTGGTTCTAGGTTAGGATCAGAACATGCATCTAATTCAGGTGCCTTCAGTTTGGCCATCAACGACTGTTTGGCCCGAAATTCATTTGTGCTTTGAGTGGGGATATTATGAAATTCACACCACTTCCACGTGTCCTTCTTTGGATTTTTGGTGGTGTTCTAATTTGCCCCGCTTTGGCTATGCCCCTTGTTCTATGGTTTGGGGGCACCTTTCCCTGGCTTTGGATTCACAGATCCAAAGCCTCTCTTCTTCTGCTTAAATTTCTTCTCAATCTTGATAGGATAGTGAAATTCCATGCCAAGAAAGGTAATGTCGGGGAAATCCATTTCCTTGTGAATGTGTCGATGCAGAAAAATATGGTATTTGAGCATCAAATGTCTCTCTGAATCTTTAATACCCAACTCTGTGCACAAGGTATGGAACAAATTCGTCAATTTGTGCACATCTTGATCCCTTTGCTACCACACCATGGTCCATTAGATGTACTTGTCCTTATAGCTCCCCATGGGGTAATATTGTTCCTTGATGACATCTCGAAACAAATTCAAAGTGGGTGTGGCCAAGAACAGGGAGGGTTCCCCCTCTTCCTTTTTCTCATATTAGGTTTCCCACCAATATTTGACATGGGGGGTAGCTTAGAGAAGTGAAAAAATAATGTTTTCTCAGTCGGAGAAATCATGTACCGAGAAATACCATTCTAGCAAGTTCAACCATTTATCTATAGTGTCTACATCTATCTGGTCTTCAAATACAACAATGTAAAAGTTTACCTATACCTTTAAGGGAGTGGCACCTCCAGAATGGTTGTTGGATGTAGATGCACCGTAGGTGGACAGTCGTTGAAGGATATGGGCAAAGCTATCCATCATTGTGTTCCTCTATTTCTCAAGGGCCTCCTTGAGCAATATTTTGATAGGATCCTTCGCTCCCTCATATTTCTTTTCTTCTACCACGGGGTGTTAGCGGGGTTTGCAAGGATGATCTTGCAAGGGTTCAACTAGATCAAGCGCTAACTCCTTATACCTTGACCGCGTTGGGGACATGCAAAGAAAAATAGAGAAAGAGAAGACCCCTCTGATACCACTGATCCAAATTTATGCAAGAACACAATAAAATACAGAAATAGACATAAAAACAGAGATGAAATGGAAATAATACTTCATTTCATTAATAACAAATAGTTGAAATATGTTTACAAACAGAATGGAAATAAACTAGCTAGGGCGATGGTAGCTTATCTCTTAGAAGAGATGTGGTGGCTACATGCCTCTAAACTATGTTACAATGAGGCTCGAATGCCTATTTATTGTTTAGAAGCAATCCAAAACCCTAAACATCTAGAAACCTAACCATAGGAGATGAAGCGCCAAAACTATGGGCCCTATTTGGGTAAATTGGTGTTTCAACTTCCCAGGGATGTAAATTTGTCATACGATCGCCTTTTGACATGCATCATACCTTGTTACAAAGATCTGTCTGAGGATTAAAAGTTTTGGTGTGAGAAAAATTAGTCTATGGACCTAAGTTGCTCCCAGGTTTCCCAAAAAAAGTCATTCAAGGCCTCAAAATAGCTCCAGAAGTTTAGGACCTGAAAAATTGCTAAAAATAGTAAGTTGTGTCGAAGCTGTAAAAATGAAAGAAACAATGGTGGGCATTCAAATGGAATAGGCGGGTGGACACCAATATCCACATGGATCATTAGGGCCTTCAAACAGCTCTGAAAGTTCAGGAATCGACAACCTGCTAAAAATAGTAAGATGTGATGAAAGTGAAAAACTGAAAGAACTGATGGTGTGGGTCCAAATGTAATAGGTGGGTGTCCACAAATATCCACCTAGATCATTCCTCCCACCTTAGGAAGAAATGGTACCCATTGCATTAATTTCCTCCATGAGAGGAAAATTCTTCTGAACTTGGTATTGGATTTGTCCAGGATGTCGTGGACCTATTGGCAGACATGTTGCCAGATGTGCTAGATGTATTCAATAAATTTGGTTTCCTTAGATAGTACATGTGTGGATTCTATCTATGTAATCGCATGAGTTATGGTGATATCATGCGATGGTGCACTGAGGGTCATATTAATAGAGTGTTTGTCTAGACAGTGTAGAGGAACCTTTGTGGGTGAGGAGAAAATGTCTTCGTATTCCTCCACGCCTTTTTCCATCTGTTCCTGCTGTGCAGGGGAGCCATGTTTTGAGGTTGTGACCATAATATTCTTCTTTCCTTTAGGGTGAATGGTAACAAAAATAAATTTCCTTGTTCTGGAAACAACCTTACTACATTTTTTTGCAGTAGTCAAAGAGATGGCGGGAGACGATACTACCTCCAGTATCCTATACAAGTTATCTCCCAAAGTAATAATGAAAACATGAGGCCTAGATTAATACACAACATGTTGCCTCCACAATTATGGTTGGCCCAATAATACATCAACTACATCAAGAGGAACAACCTCACACAATACCTCATCTATGAATGGCTTGATGTTGTATGGAAGGAGACACTGCTGGCGGATGTGGAGATCTCTCCCTAGGTGAAGCCACCTAATGGTATACGGCTGCATGTGTGTTATGGTCAGTAGGCTGAGATTCTTCACGACCTCTGCTTAAATGAGGTTCTTTTTGCTTTCGCTTTCGACAAGAAATTTCAATGGAGAAACCTTCACCCACATCTCCGAATAGAGGAGGCACTCCCCCTCCTCTGGATCCTCGAGATCCTCCCTCTGGAGCTTAGCGGTGGAAAAAATGGTACTGGGGTCCACATCAATGATCTCCTTCCCTTTTTTATATCCCTTGTCTAGTATTGGCTCAGGATAAGAACAAGCACCTAATTCAGGTGCCTTCAGTTCATCCACCAGCGACTATTTGGCTCGACACTTGTTTGTGCTATGAGTGGGGCTATTATGAAATTCAAACCACTTCCACATGTCCTTATTTGGATTTGTGGTGGTGTTTTGAGTGACCCTGCTTTGGCTCTACCCCTTGTTCTATGGTTCGGGATCACCTTTCCCTGGCTTCGGATTCACGGATCCAAAGTCTCACTTCTTCTGCTTAAATTTATACTCAATATTGGTGGCATAGGAATATGTCGTGCCAAGCGAGGTAATGCTGAGGAACTCCACTTCATCCTGAATGTTTTTGTGAAGAAATTTTTGGTACTTGAGCACCAAATGTCTCTTCGAATATTTAATACCCAATTATATGCATAGGGTATGGAACAAATTCATCAGTTTGTGCACATCTTGATCCCTTTGCTGCTGCAGTGTGGTCCATTGGATGTACTTGTCCTCATAGCTCCCCATAGGGTAATATTGTTCCTTGATGGAATATTGAAACAAATTCAGAGTGGGTGTGGCCAAGAACAGAGATGGTTCCCCCTCTTCCTTTTTCTCACAATAGGTTTCCCACCAATCTTTGACATGGGGGCAGCTTTGAGGAGTGCAAAAATGATATTTTCTCGGTTGGATAAATCATGTTCCAAGAAACACCCTTCTAGAAATTTCAACCATTTATCTATAACGTTTGAAATTATATTTCCTTCAAATATAGGAATGTAAATTTTTACCTGTACCTTGAAGGGAGTGGTGCCTCCAGAGTGGTTGTTGGATGCAGATGCATCGTAGGTGGGAAGCCATTAAAGGATGTGGTCAAAGCTACCCATCATCACAATTCCTCTGTTTCTTGAGTGCCTCCTCAAGCAATATTTTGATAGGATCTTTTGCTCCTTCAAATTTCTTTTCTTCTGCCATGGGAGGTCATCGGAGCTTGCGAGGTTGATATTTCCCTAACTCCTTATACCCTGACCACATTGGGGACATGCAAAGGAAAAAAAAGAAAGAGCAGAACCCTCTAATACCACTGATCCAGATTTATGCAGGAATGCAATAAAATATAGAAATAGACATAAACACATAGATGCAACAGAAATAATACTTTATTTCATTAATAAAAGATAGCTGAAATATGTTTACAGACAGAATGGAAATAAACTAGCTAGGGCGATGGTAGCTTATCTCTGAGAAGAGATGTGGTCGCTACATGCCTCTGAACTGTGTTACAATGAGGCTCGAAGGCCTATTTATTGTTGAGAAACAATGCAAAACCCTAAACATCCAAAAACCTAACCATAGAGGATGAAGCGCCAAAACTATGGGCCTTGTTTGGGTAAATTGGTGTTTCAACTTCCCTGGGACATAACTTTGGCTTACGATCTTCGTTTGACACACATCATACCTCGTTAGAAATATCTGTCCGATGAGTACAACTTTTGGTGTGACAAGAATTGGTCCATGGACCCATGTTTCTCCCACTTTTCGCAAAAAACATGTTCAGGGCCTCAAAACGGCTCCGAAAGTTTAGGATCCCAAAAACTGCTAAAAATAGTAAGTTTTACCGAAACTGTAAAACTAAATGAACCGATGGTGTGGGTTCAAATAGAATAGGTGGGTGGCCACCAATATCAATGTGGCTGATTAGGGCCTTCAAATGGTTCCGAAAGTTCAGGAACTGACAACTTGCTAAAAATAGTAAGTTATGTTGAAAGTGAAAAACTGAAAGAAATAATGGTGCAGATCCAAATGGAATTGGTGGGTGGCCACCAATATCCGCCTGGATCACTCACATCATTAAATACATTTCACATCATAAATATATCATGACAAGGTTTAATGTATGATCTATCCATTCAGAATGGATCGAAACATACATGATTAGTAACCCATTTGTTTTTGATAAAAAATTACATAAAGCAGTCTTATATAACATATTTTATTTTTCAAAGTGAAAGACATAAAAAATATTTTATACCTATCCTCTTAACTTATCTAGATTAAAAAATTATCTCAGAATATCCTATCCTGACATTAAAAATCTTGGACTGGCGATGAAAAGAGAAAAAGGCAACTTAGGTTGTGCTGCACAGCAAAATTGCATCATTCTGTCAACGAAAACTATGAAAATGGGCCTCGAAGAGACACCTGTATCTCTCAAATGGTAGCACGTGTGTGAAAACGGAAGGAGGTTATTGTAGATGAGATTTTTTTAAAAATACACCTCTCATTTTATTCAAAAAGTTTCCCCATATTCTCAAAAACTAATATGCAGAACAATGACTAAAAAAGGAAATTACACAGTACAAGAAATAGGCCTTTAAGATGGATTCAAAAATCCCTATCTATGACACCTGTGAAGGATGGAAGGATGTTATTTTGATTTTGTCCACTATTGAGGAAATCATCTCCTAATTTTCCAAAATTCTCCTCAATATGATCATAAAATGTGTTTCAAAATGATGTTTAAAATAGAGTATTTTTCATAGTGAATAGGTTGGGTAGCACTGTTGCGCAACGATGGCTCTACAATGTAAATTTTTTCTCTGTTACTATCTTTGTTGTGGATCGATACAATATATTTGACCTTCATGGTTTACCAACCCAAACTCAACATGAAGATATTGCATAGTGATTATAATGGTCATTTCATTTTTATTTGAATTACACTATTTTATCTTGTAGTGTGATGTTATGAAGCACTCCATCTAGAATGATATGATTATTAGTGCATGGGAAATTATTAGAAGGTTAGGGTGGATATGTTCTTCAAATAGTGGGGCGATATGGGTTATGTCATGCATAAGGGGTAATTATGGTCTCTTGGGAAATAGATTTAGGATGGGATGGGGGAAAAATGAAAGTGATGTGACTAATGGGTTGGTGGTAAGAAGGGGAATTAATGAATGAATAATGGGATATTAGGTTATGAAATCAGGGAAGCAAGGGTATATTAGAGGAGGGAAGAAGAAGTAGGATATTTTTTAAAACATCATATACCTTGAGCACCAAAAATTTGACTATACTGGACTCAAGAGAACACTTTCTGACAGATATAATTAACACATACCCCTTGAATTAACTATTAAAAAATGTGCAACAATGAATTGTAATGATTTAACATGGTTCCATGCTTTGACTGAGTTGCTTAATGAAAACAATCATGACGATGTTGAATAGAGACATTTGAACTTATGAATGCAGTATTGGTCATAGGTTGGAATTATTTTAAAAAATGAAAATTAAAAATAAAAGAGACATTTGACAATGAAAACCACTGATGCTAACATTGGCTCCAATGGGGTTGGCCACCTCTTAGGCAGGTACCAAGAACAAAAACTGCAGACTAGTATCCTATCTGTTGGAAAATGGAGCCAACATAAAAACTGAGACTGATTGAGTAAATGACCAACATTTATTCAAAAAAATATAAAAACCAAATTGAAAGCTTCAAATTGAATTTGACAACATATCACCAGAGTCTTAGGGCCTTCTCCTTGGGCTTCAAACTCTAATGAGCGATGTCCACACCTGCTAGAAGTATATACACTAGGTAATCTCTTCTCTACAATGTAACTAGCCGAGCAAATGGCTACTGGACTGAATGTTGGTCATAGTTTTCTTAAGTAGACAGAAGAAAAAATAGATTTGAAACTCAAAGTTTAATTGATGTCGAGAATCATAATCCATAAATATCACAAATTTCCATATATCCTGCATCAAACTGGCCATGGGAAGACAAACCTCTTCTTTCAATGATTCCAATAGGTCAACTAAAGGATCTTCAAATACATAATTGGTTACCTTCACTTGAGAACCCTATTCATCAATTTTTCCATTTTCAATAGAAGGAACCACAACAATAATATCTACATTGAAAGGATCCATAAAAAACTTCACTTCTTCATCAGAATTTTCTCTTTCTGAACCTTCCTGAATGAAGTTCTCTTTTGTAAATGGTTTTGGAACAATCCCTTCCTCTTCACTTCTCTCCTCTTCTTTATGAGGTTTAGGAAGCTAAATAAAAGGGTTAGGTTATAAAGGAAAAAGTGCTGCATAACTTTATTATCCTCTGGCTTATCAGTTTCAGCTTTAGCTACATAAATTGTTGCCTGTAGGAAACCTACATGAATATCATGGTAGAAAACTTCTTCTACTTCTATTTCCTCCTCAGGAAAATACAACTCATGAAAATATTCTTCAATTTCATCAATCATCGTGGATTGATCATAGATATCAATTCGCATGAGCTGAAACAGATCATCTAATTTTCCACAAAATCTCTCTATCAACACTATAGAAGGATAATTTTGTTTAAAATTTGTACAAAAATTTGAAAAGAAATATGTCAGAGAATAAATACTTGCAGCTAGAAAACCTTCATACCATGATATGGCTTCATTCTCTAATGTTTCCATAAACATTTTCATCAATGAATTCTCATGAAAATTAACTTCAAGTGTACATACATGCATGTGGAATTTAATTAAATGCAAAGAAACATATTCTCCCTTTTGATTTCTGAACATGGGGAGATATGTTGACCAATCAACATGGGGAATTGGATTTGGAAATACAAGAATATGGGATATGTCCATAGGATAATACCTTTCATTCATTTTGCCACCCATATTGAAAAAAATCACCAGTAATTTTGAAAACTGCTAACCGTTAACCAATGAAGTCATCATGAGCATTTAATCTTCTGGATCCTTTGAATTTCAGAGCCACTAGTTGAATGGTTTAGCCTGTCTATGTTTGTTTGTTTTTCACCATCAATAGGTAGATATAAACATTGATGATCTTACCCAGGGAAGATTAATACTTCCGTTCATTCCCCTGCAACGATGCTAATATGTTGACATTCTCTAAATCCCTTGAGGCTAAAGAAAGGGCTACAAAGGTAACCAAAAACCACTTGTAGGTTAAGGTCCAGTTCCACTAACCTTGGAGAGGTCTCTATTTCTAGATGAACTATCAATCAAAGAATGATAGGATATGTGTTTTAGATTGGTTATTAAACCCAAGGGTGTTTAAAACTAATTTGATGTCTGTGAGTGTAGACTACAGGGAAAATCAAGATCAATGGGCTAACTATGAATGAATAAGGGATATGGGAGGAAAATCCATATAGGTTAAAGACAATAGGACTTATTAGTAATCTTCAAAAATGATGTCATTGTAGTGAAAGGATGAAACATAATAGGAAAGACATATCAAGCATCTATGAAGAATAAATTTGATCGAATAGGGAATAAAAAAACATATAATGCTCAGGAAGTTAAAACAAAGTAAACCTTTGAACTATAATAAAATAATTCAAACTGAAAATGAATAATGACATCATTGATTTTATAAAATAAACTAAATGACAATTATAGAGGCATAATAAATACTAACAGAATCATACTCATGAATCCCTGCTCAAACTTGCTTCAGCCTTCTACTATTCATTTATATAGTAAATACAATCATCAAGCCTCTAGCACTCTCACCATGAAACCTATTGTTCATCTTCTCACATAATTAAATACATTTCACATCATAAATATATCATGACTAGTTTCAATGTATGATCTATCCATTCACAATGGATCAAAACATACATGAATAGCAACCCATTGTTTTTTGATCAAAAATTTCATAAAGTAGTCTTATACAACATCTTTTATCTTTCAAAGGGGAAAACATAAAAACTACTTTATACCTATCCTATTAACTTATCTTCATAAAAACATTATCTCAGAAGATCATATCTTGACATTAAAAATATCGAACTAATGATGAAAATAGAAAAGGCAAGATAGGTTGTGATGCGTATCAAAATTTCATCATTATGTCAATAAAAAATGCGAAAAGGTGCCTCGAAGAGACAAATGTATCTCCCAAACAATAGCACATGTGTAAACACAGAAGGAGTTATTATCAATGGGCTTATTTTGAAAATAAATCTCTCTCAGTTTCTTCAAATTCTTCCCCATCTTATTAGAAACTACTATGCAAAACAATGTCTAAAATAAGAAATTACACAATCCAAAAAATAGGCCTCGGAGATGCATTTAAAACTCCCTGTCTATGAAACATGTGAAAAACAAAAAGGAGAGTATTTTGATTTCTTCCATGCTTGAGAAAAACCTCTTCCAATTTTCCAAAACTCACTTCCATGTGATCATAAATTGTGTTTCAAAATAATGTCTAAAACACATTATTTTCTGCAGCGAACAGGTTGGATAACACTGTTGTGCATCGATGGCTCTAAAATGGTTGTAAATTTGTTCTCTGTCACTATATTTATTGTGGATTGATCTGAGATATTCATCATTAATGTTTTACCAGCCCAAACTTGACATGAAGTTACTCTGCAGTGATTTTGGTGGTCCTTTCATTTTTATTTGAATCACATTGGTTTGTCTTGTAGTGTGATGTCATGAAGCACTCCATTGAGAATGATATAGTAATTAGTGCATGGGAAATTATTAGAATGTTAGGGTGGATACATTATTTAGATAGTGGGGGGATATGGATTATGTCATGCATAAGGGGTAATTATGGTGTCTTGGGGAAATAGATTTAGGATGGGATGGGGGAAAGTGAAAGTCATGTGACTAATCGATGAGAGGTAAGGAGGGGAATTAATGAAGGAATAATGGGAGATTAGGTTATGGAATTAGGGAATCAAGGTTATATTAGAGGAGGGAATAAGAAGTATGATATTTTTTAAAAGACCATATTCCTTGAGCACCATAACTTTTTCTGTAATGAACTCAAGAGAACACTTTCTGACAGGCACATAATTGACACATACCCCTTAAATTAACTATTCAAAATGTGAAACCATGACTCCTAATGATTTAACATTGTTTAATTCTTTGAATGAGCTACTTAATGAAAAAAATCATGGCGATTTCAGATAGTGAAATTCAAAGTTATGATAGCCGCAGTGGTCATAGGTTCGACTTATTTAAAAAACTAAAAATTAAAAATATGAGAGGCATTTGACAATGAAAACTATTGACCCTAATAAGGCCCCTACTCCATATCAGTCGAAAATTCTTACCAACCCTTTTCCTCACCAAGGATACATAGCTTCCAAAACCACATAAGGTTAGGTAGTGCTCAACCTCAACAATCTGGTTCCACTAATTTACAGATTCTCATGATGAATTCTGAGGTTTTCAACACTGAACATGTCAATCTTCATACTTAATCATACTAGTATGACAAGGCACCCACTAAGTCTGTGACAAAGTGCAAACCAAAACTACATTCCATCATCAAATGGTACCTCACATATCCCCATAGGACCATTACACCATAATGTTTCTTTTTCCAAAGACGCCCATACATACAACATAGTAGATGACTTGGCACAGTCTCCTGCTGCCATGTCAACGCTGGAAGGTCTCCAGTCATTCCCACCCCAAAATAAAGATATAGTTAATGCCTTTGGTATTATGGATCCTTCAGATGATCTCATGATTATTTTTTACATTAACCAATAAAAACATTCTTAATAAGAAACACCATTGTAAATCGATGTATCATTGACAAAGGAACCTCCACCTACATGATGGTTGCTAGTGTTTGGAAACAACTTAACTCACTAGACCTGTCCTCATCCCCGTCACTCTCCATGCATGGGATGGTCATCCATGTCATCCCCTTGGCTTACTTTTCAACTGTCCTATCACAATTGTCAGCAAGAAGATCTCCATTGGTATTGAATTCATCAACAACCGACTAGATTACAAAATATTTATGGGTTGTAGTTACACCTATTCCATGTCAACTGTCACATCTGCGGTTTTCTGTAAGATGTGATTCCCCCCCAAAGGAAATATTTTCATAGTCGACCAAATGAATTACTATTATCCTAAGGCCCATAATTCTCCTAAAATAAACATTTCATCCATGATTGATGATACAATTATCTCATCCCTCACAAATTCCCCACCAGTACTCTATAAAGATTCCTCTTTTATTGGTGCCTACTATGGTCCACCACCTACTCCTTCTAAGCCTGACTCTTCTAGTGTTTTCATGTTACAAGTGTCACGAGATGCTCACAAGGGTCTGTTACGTGCATCTAATGGTTAGTTCCTTTGCAACCTATTGTCCCCAACTCAACCCAGCATATAGGTATAATTCCTCAAGGAACACCTCATTCTGGTGGTGTCTCTCTTAACCCATTTCAACTAGGAACAGTTCCTCCAGTTCTTAACCATCTAGGATCCGTTCTACTAGGCCATTATCATTCATGTTAGACACCTTTCCTATTCCCTGCGACAAGAATTTTCTCTATCTTTATCATGGCTACGTTGAGTTTACCCAAAATTACTCTGGGGATCCCATTTTGGTACATCGATCCCCCCATAAACACACCAACTGATCACCTTAAACCTTACACAAATTTTACCCCGCTATGTACCTTCCCCTTATTTTTATTCAGTTCCATAGCAACCTCAACAGGAAACTACACCTGTTGTGAAAGAATCTAGTGAGGGTAGGAAATCCCAAAAAAATGGAACTAAGGACAAGGCACCCAAAAACACTTTATCTCCTCTAAGCCTCCAAAGAAAACACATCACTGTGCTTTGTGTGATGCTTTTGGACATGGCACCAATAATTTTCCTGAACTCCCTCATCTCAAAGTGGTGGTGAACGATATGTTTCCTAACTCTAACATCCTATAGGTTCAAGTTACCTTACCCAAATTAACCAAGATAAATAAATCGTTATGCATGAATCACCCTTGTGATTTATGTGACAACTTCAGTTGCTATTATAACCATTTTCCTCATCTCGAATATTTTCATGATGCCTGTCAGGCACTTCGTGAAATAGAAGTCGCTTGTAATGAACCCACAACTTCCTTACCTATGGATTCTTGCACCATAAAAAACAGATTTTGATTCCTCCTCCTGATGTCAAGATGATAGATATCATTGCTACTATTCTCTACCTTTCGTCATCCATGAGATCCTCGTATGGATACTCTTTTGGAGATCTCCATACTAATTTGGTCGAACCTTCTTCGAATACTGAGATCTCAACATCGGTAGATATTCCATCCACTAGTCATTCATCCCATCCTATTGTCAATGTGCATGTGAACGTTGTCTCTCATGACGATGCTTTAGGTAGCCCCTCCATATCAATTGGCTCTTCTTCCTTTAGTATTCCCATATTTCATTCAGATGAAGACATCATAGAATCCATGCCCACCCCTGGTTATCCTTGGGATGATATGCACCATCATGCGTATTTACTTCCGTAGTAGACCCATGACCAATATGTTGTGGAGTCAAAATAATTCATCCATGGTGAAGTTGATTGGTTTATAAATCTCATTCCTACGCCAGATGCTTTTGAAGAAGGAAACATGACCAATATCTCTTCTACCATTAACATTAACATTTCTAATAAACTGGGGATTGAAGAAAAGATCACATTGCGGGGAAATTTTACTCTAGAATAAATTTATTCCTACACCAAGTTATTTAATTAATTCCATGATGTTTTCACCTGGCCTTACCCCGATATTCCTGGACTTGATCTCTCCATTGTTGAACACCATATCGACACATGGCCCGATGTCGTTCCTGTCTGTCAAAGTTGAGACCTATCAATCCTTCCAGATGTGAGGCCATTAAAGTAGAGATAAATAAGCTCAAGGAGGCTGGATTTATCTATCCCATTGAATACACCATATGGGTGTCAAATCATGTTCCTGTTCTCAAGAAATAAGGCATCATTCGCCCCTGCACTGACTTTCATGACCTGAACAAAACTTGTCCCAAAGACAACTTCCCCACACTATGTATTGACCAAAACATTGATGAGTGTGTAGGGCATTATATTCTTTCCTTTATGGATGGATTCTCTGGATATAACTAGATAACTATCCATCATGTTGATCAACTTAATACTATGTTCATTAGCCTGTGGGGAACGTTTACCTATAGGGTCATGGCTTTCAGTTTAAATAATGTTCGGGCCAAATTTTAGTGGGCCATGTATTATTTCTTCCATGACTTGGCTCATATTATTCTTTCATACATTGACGATATCACTACTCAATCTAGGCTTTAGGCGCAACACATTCATGATTTTTGTACAATTTTTCTCTAATGTCGCAAGTATAATATATGCCTTAACCCACTCAAGTTTGAATTTTGCATTCTTGTTTGTCATCTATTGGGCTTCATCATGTCCAAAGACAATACAAAGCTTTACCCTCTCAAAGTTCAAGCCATTCTTGAACTTCCACCTCCTCGTACTCTTTGCCAGCTACAAAGCCTTCAAGGAAATGCCAATTTTCTTCATCAGTTTGTTCCTAACTATGGCACCATTGCACATGGGTTCCTTGACCCCTTCGATATGCCATTCCATTGGATTGGGATGAAAAATATCAATAGTATTTTTATGCCCTTAAATATTCTCTAAATTTCTCTCCCTATATTATTCCACCTGACTTTCAAAGGGACTTCATTCTATTCATCTCAATTTCCGCCTATTCATTCGTCTGGATCCTCATTGAGGAATATGCTAATGGAAATGATCATGTCATTTACTATGTCAGTGAAAACCTCAATGGGTCACCTGTGTCATATTCGCATGAAGAAAATCTGGCATTGGTTGTTGTGTTCTCTGTTCAAAAGCTTCGCCATTATATCCTTATGTGTTCCATTAGATTCTTGACCAATTCCAACACCATATCCTTCCTGTTGAGTCGAAGGATCATCAATGGGAAGTATCCCCATTGGATCATCATTCTTCAAGAATTAGATATTGAATTTGTCACACCCAAGAGTAAGAAATGTTTGGCCCTTGACGAATTCATTTCTTAATTTCCTATAGGTGTGCCAGATTCGCTGGTCAATGATGATATTCCCAATGAACACTTGTTCAATATCACCTTGAATGATCTTGGGTATGGAGACATTCTCACTTACCCTCGAACCCATAAATTCATCCCCATTTTATACATAATGACCGATGATGTATTTGACATCAAGCCCCTCGCTACCTCCTCATCGGTGATGATATTTATTTTCATGGTATCGACACTATCCTTCTTCGTTGTCTCATGTTTCCTAAAGCTGACCAAGTGCTCAATTCCTGTCACAATGGCACTTGTCGTGGTAATTTCTCTAGAATGGACACTGTCAAAAAGATCATATGTTCCAGTTTCTTTTGGCCTTCTCTCTTCAAAAACTGCATTGAGGTAGTTAAACACTATACCAATTGCTATTTATACGCCTCTTTTTGATCAGTGGTTGTCATTGATGTCAACCCAAGCAGAACCAGGGGCTACCTCGATCTTGCATGGTAATTTTGACCTACAAAATTACTATATTATGGGTCAAGAATATTGTTTATGTCTTCTACTTGCTGAGATTTTTATGTTGATATATGACATGCCATGTAATTCTTCACGGTTTGAGAGATATTCATGTTGAAGTTTGTAACCCAAGTTAGTGGCTAAAACCCCATTGGTTTGTGGCATGGGTCATTAAAAAGTCAATAATTAATAATTTTAAGCTCCTAAAATCCCTCCCACATTCACTTGTTGAAGCCCCTCTCAACCTAAGTATTTTATCCTCCTTATGTATGAATTTCTCTACTTGAAACAGATCATCGTGGAATTTTCGCTCTAATATATTTTCTACGAAGGTTCAGAAGCTGAAATTTTATGAGGCAAAGCTGAAATCCTGAGGAAGGTGCGCAACATTTCCGGAGATATGATCTGTGGAAGTCAGTGTTTTTGCAAGCTCTTGAACTTCATCGCAAAGATGTGACCTTGGGAAAATCGTCATAAATATCTTTTTGAGTATCGGATTAGAATTACGTAAAAAGTGGCATATAGTGCAAGGAATTTAGTTTTTTCTATATCAATTTCAAAGTCAAATGAAGAAATAGTGACATGTGGCATGCCGTACAAGTTATGTCTATTGAACCAGAACCTAATTAGGTCATTATGAGATATTGGGCATAACTCTCCCTTGAATAACCCAAATTGGGTCAGACCTATGGCATTGGAAAGAAGACTCAGAGTACCACTACAAAACTGAAAATCACATATTGGGAATCTGAAATAATAGAGATACACTAGATTCAATATCGAGCTCCTAGAAGGCAGGAAAAAGCTAGATCATGTGTTATCAAGGGCTGCAAAGGACCAAACTTTCCAGGGTAGCAAAGCAAAACAAGGTGCATTAGAGGGTAGCATGACAAGAGCAGCAATCAAGGTGTATAAAAACAACAAGAAGGTCATCACATGAAGACTTCAAGTGGGAAGCACTCCATACAGTCACTGTAAAGGTATCATTGTACTAAGTCATTGTAAATACATCATTGTAAAAATTGTACAAGTGTCTATCTGTCAAGAGTTGAAGAGGTAGTGTTAAGAGGTATAGGATAATCATTACGTGGCTGTGTCATAGTTGGGGTTATGGTCTAGTGTGTCTTCTTCTTATACATCATTCTATATCATTGTAAAGTGGACCATTTTCCCTAGTACGAGAGTCCATTATTTTTTTATTATTTTATAGGGTGGTAGGGTGGTGCTAGGCTGGTGCATAAAGTCACCGATAGGTTCAAGCCTGTGAAAACTTTAGGGTGGTAGGGTGGTGCTAGGGTGTGTTGTAGCTCATTGGATGTTGGGGCATCCATTCAGTTGACTACTGAAGAATATCAGGTGTTAGAGCGTCCATCCAATGGGAGCTGGAGAAGAATGATTTTCTAGATTCTATGAAGTTGGAGCTTTATTTTCAATTGGAGTTGAATATTAAAGAATTATTAGAAAATCATTTTGGTGATTTTTTTCCCGGGAAGGGTTTCCACCTTAAAACCATGTGCATTTGTGTTACTTTTATTTATTGTTATCATTGTACCAACACTAATAATAATTGAATATTAACTAATGCTCTAATTGAAAGGAATATTGATTCCCCCCCCGCCCTCTCTCAGTATTTCCAACAATTGGTATCTGAGCTTGGTTCCTTCAATAGTAGTTTAACAACTAGAAGGAGGTCATGGAGCATACTAAGAATGGTGTACCTCTGTTCAATGAAAATAATTATGCACTATGGAAAGGAAGAATGGAGGTCTATCTCTTGGCACAAGGCTACAAAGTATGGTACACTATTCAAACTTGATTTACATCAACCGCAGATGAACAAGGTAAGAAGAATATGGTAAATGATGCAAAAGAAATGAATATTATTACCAATGGACTTATTGAATATGCTTATCATAAGGTTTTGGGTTGAAAAAATACCAAAAATGTATGGGACAAGCTTGAGAATATATATGCAGGCGACTCAAATTTCAAAGAAGAAAAGCTTCAAATCTACAGAGAAAAATTTGAGAAACTCAGAATGAAAGAAGATAACAACATTGTTGCATACTTCCAACACGTTGATGAAATAACCAACACTATAGAAGGATTGGGAGAGCCTGTTGACAAGAAGACTATTATACGAAAGATTCTCAGAATGTTACCAGGGAGGTTCAACCCAAAGGTATCGGTCTTAGAATATAGTGCAAATCTAAACAAACTCAGCAAAGAGGAATTACATGGATTTTTCATAGCATATGAAATGAGACTTGATGGAGAAGAGGGTACTTCACATCTAGAAATTGCGTTCACTGCATCTGAGAAAACCAATAAGTAGAAACAATCGTCAAAGGCACAAACCTACACCTGAAAGTGTGAAGAAAAGGAAGATGATGAAGAAGGTCTTTCACATGGAGAATATGCTTACTTTACGAGAAAACTAAAATTTGGTAAGGGAAAATTCAAGTGTAAAATTCCATTGATATGTTTTGCCTATGGTGAGATTGGGCATTTCACAACAAAATGTCCGAACAGAAGTGATGGCAACTCAAAGGAAATGAAAGGCTTTAATAAATTCAACAAGCAAAGAAAAAATAAATGATTTAATAGGAAATTTCTTTCTAAAGAAGATAGCTCATCATCTGATGAAGAAAATGACAACGAAGAAGAATCCAATGAAGAGAGTATTGTTTATGGCCAATAACATTAAATGATAGGTATCAAACAACGAAGAAGGGATGACCATAGAATAATTTTCTAAGGAGGCAATCAAGCTTATAAAAGAGCTGAAGGTTGAGAAGATCCATTCCAATACTCTTGAAGAACAAGTTCAAGGTATCAAAATTGAAATTGAAGAACGTAAATGTATTGAAGAGTCACTTCAAAATAATTTGGAAGAAAGAAACCAATAAAGGGAAGCATTAGAATCCAAAGTAGTCTTGCTGTGTAAGGAAGTGAAGAAGGGAAAAACTATCCAAAACTATACCAACAGGTCAAGGGCATTGGAAGAATTCATCAACAATCAATGATTTTACAATGACAGAACTGACCTTTGTTACAAAGAAGAAGAAGCAAGACCTTCTAAAAAAAAATGCAATGAACCTATGCGATCTGACATGCATGTAGACTTCGTTGGAAAAGATTCACAAGAACATCCTTGGAAGACGATTCCTCGACGAATATTTCCATCAGGGTACCAACATAGTTTTCATGGCTATTGTTATTCATGTGGAAAATTTTATCATAAACCTGTAGAATGTCACACGTACATTAAGAACCAATACAATTCCAAGAGATATGTTAAATATGAGCCTCCAAGGGCTCAACGAAACATCAATAGATTTGAACATTTAAGAAATAATGTGGAATGTTACAAATGTTAGAACTTTGGACACATAGCGATAGATTCCAAACTTGAAAATCCTCTAGAATAATCTTCAAAGCCATAGAATTAATGAATATGGAAAAATAATAAGACTGATAATTTTTATCTCGCTCTCAAGGCTAAAAAAAACAAAGATGTGTGGTATGTTGATAGCGGTTACTCAACAAATATGACTCGAGATAGAAAGAAATTTGTATCTCTGAAAGAGAATAAGGATGGAACCGTGTCCTTTGGAAATGATGGATGTTCAAATGTTATAGGATCAAGTACCATCGCTCTCAGAAGCAAAGATGCTCTAGCCAAGAAAGTTCTATTGGTTGAAAACATGAATCACAATCTTCTCAGTGTTGGACAAATGTGTGTTCAAGGACACACAATACTATTCAACTCCACAAAATGTGAAATCAGGAAAGGAAGGTATGGTAAAATTGTGGCTATAGCAAGTCGAGCTCCAAATGACATATATGTTTTGGATGAAGCAACTAAAGCACGTCTAATAGCTAAAGAGGATGATAAATTATTTGGTAGCAATGATTATCGACTAAGTAAGAACTTTGATACAAATATGCAAAGTGAGTTCGAGATGTCTTTAATTGGTGAGCTAACATACTTCTTAGGGCTTCAAATATCTCAGCAAGAGAAAGGAATATCTATATCTCAAGCCAAGTACATCAAGGAAATGCTCAAGAAATTCAAAATTTGCAAACCCATCCTTACTCTGATGGTAACAGGTTGCAAATTCGGCATAGATGATTTGTCTAAGGATGTGTGTCAAAGGTTGCACAGATCTATGATTGGTAGTCTTCTATATGTAACAGCCTCCCAGACAGATGTTATGCAAGCAGTTGGACAAGTAGCAAGATTCCATGTAGCACCAAAAGAATCACATATTATTGTCGTCAAAATAATTCTTCGATAACTAAAGGGAACAACATAATATGGCTTGTGGTATCTCAAGGGTAACAATCTCATTATTCGAGGCCTTACATATGAATATTGGGCAAGAAGTGTTGATGATCGTAAGAGTACTCGTGAAGCATTGGAATATCTTTGCCAGAAGCTTGGGATTCTCCCAAGTTCTCATTAGACTTTCTTTATTCAGAATATAAAGGGGGAGTGGAAGTGTGTACAGGTCCACATGATGATTGTGTGTCAGGGGGAGTTACACTTTTCCATTGATGTCAAAGGGGGAGAGAATGTTGTAGTAAGAGATGTCATGATCACAGATGAAGTACTTGTGTTGCCATCAATTCCAAAGGGGGAGATTGTTGATCAATGGTTTTCATTGATGTTAACCCAAGAAGTGCCAGGGGCTACCATGATCTTTCATGATAATTTTAACCTACAAAATTACTATATTCTGGGTCAAGAATATTTTTTATGGCTTCTATTTGTCGAGATGTTTCTGTTGGTATATGGCACTCCATGTAATTCTTCATGGTTTCAGAGATATTCATGTTTGAAGTTTGTAACCCCAGTTAGTGGGCTAAAACCCCATGGGGTTGTGGCATGGGTCATTGAAAATTCAATAATTAATATTTTTAAGCTCCTAAAATTCCTCTCACGGTCAATTTTTGAAGCCCCTCTCAACCTAAGCATTTATATAAATTGTGATCATCATATCCTCCTTATGTAACGATTTCGCTACCTGAAACAGGTCATCGTGGAATTTTCGTTCTAATTTTATTTATACGAAGGTTCAGAAGCTAAAATTTTTATGAGGCGAAGCCCAAATCCTAAGGAAGCTCCAGTAAAAATTTCAAATCAAGGTGCGCAACATTTTCGGAGATATGATCTGTGGAAGTCAGTGTTTTGGCAGGCTCCTGAACTTCATCTCAAAGAAGTGACCTTGGGAAAATCATCATAACTATCTATCCAAGTATCGGATTGGAATTCTGTAAAATGTGGCAGATAATGTACGGATTTTAGTTTTCTCTATATCCATTTTATAGCTAAATGAAGAAACAATGACACGTGGCACACCGTAAAATTTCGCTCTACTAAACAAGTCCATAATTAGGTCATTGTGACAAATTGGGCATAACTATATCTTGAAGAATCCAAATTTGGTCAGACCTATGGCATTGGAAAGAAGACTTAGAGGACTAATACAGAACCAAAAGTCAAATATTGGGGATCTGAAATAACAGAGATACCCCAATAAAGGTGCAGAACAGTAGTAATAATTTTATCATAGGAGCAGCACTGCATATAATCACTATAAAGGTATCATTGTACTAAGCCATTGTAATTACATCATTGTAACAATTGTACAAGTGTCTATCTACCAAGATTTGAAGAGGCAGTGTCAAGAGGTTTAGGATCATCATTAGGTGGTTGTGTCATAGTTGGGGTTATGGTCTAGTGTATCTTATTCTTCTACATCATTCTATATCATTGTAAAGTGGACCATTTTCCCTGGTACAAGAGTCCATTCTTCTTATATTCTTCTATAGGGTGGTAGGATGGTTCTAGGCTAGTGCATGAAGTCACCAATAGGTTTAATCCTGTGAAAAATTCAGGGTGGTAGGGTGGTGCTATGGTGTTTTGTATCTCATTGGGTGTTGGGGCACCCATTTAGTTGACTACTGAAGAATCTCGGGCATTGGAGCGTCCATCTAGTGTGAGTTGGAGAAGAATGATTTTCTAGATTCTAGGAAGTTGGAGCTTTATTTTCGATTGGAGTTTAATATTGAAGAATTACTAGAAAACAATTTTGGTGGTTTTTGTCCTGGAGAAGGTTTCCACCTTAAAAACTGTGTGCATTTGTGTTCCTTTTTTTACTGCTATCATTGTACAAACATTGATAATAATTTAAGATTAACTAATGCTCTAATTGAAAGGAATACTGATTCCCACCCCCCCACCCCCAGTAATTCCAGCACCCCTAAGGCACGAGGTCCACCTACTCCCCTCCATCATATCATCGCAGTCAATCTTTTCTGTAAATGGGACATTAAATTCATGGAGTGTCAAACCCCATATGCTAATAATCATAAGTACATTATCATGGCCATCGATTATTTCACCAAATGGGGTGAGGCTATGCTAATATTTTATAATATTGCGACTACTAGAGCTTTATTATTTTTCAACCATGTTATCACTTGATACGTGGTTCCAAAACAATTGGTTTCTGATGATGACCAACATTTCGAAGATGGGATATGGTGTGATCTATCCTCTCTTTTGGGCTTTGAGTACCAATATTCATTGTCTTATTATCCCTAAGGAAATGGCCAAGTTGAAGCAGTCAATAAAATCCTTAAAACTATGCTTTAGCAGATGGTGAATAAACAAAAGACCAACTGGCACCTTATATTTCTCTTCCCTGCTTTGTGGGCCTATAGATCCTCTGTTAAAACCACCACCAGGTTTACTCCTTTCCACCTTGTTTTTGGTGAGGATTCAGTCTTACCGATCGAGTGTGAAATCCCCTCCCTTCACCTTGTCGTCAAAATCATCCCGAACAACCAACCATTAGAACACTGAGTTATCATGCTTGAGCATGCCAATGAATACTTTCATGTTTCATTGCAAACCATTGAAGTGGCCAAAAAGCACTCAAAAGCTCAATATAATTGGAAATTCCACCCTCGTACCTTTCATGAAGGTGACTTTGTTCTTGTGTATGACCAAGTTCATGATTTCCTAGGGCATGGGAAGTTTGAAACATTATTTATAGGACCTTACATCATTCGTAAGTGTTTGGGAAAGGGGGCATACATTTTAAAGGATTTTGAAGGCCAAATCCTCCCTAACTCTCATAATGCACTCTACCTAAAGTAATTTTACCCATAGCATTTCCCATAAATATGTGTGTATCTGTTTCTGTTCTACATTTAAGTATCTTGCATCCCCTCCCATCATCTCATATATTGTCTTCTTGTGCCTTTCAGATGTATCCATCATCCACACCTCATATTGGTTATGTCGATGGTGTGAGTTGCTTCTCTAGGAATCGTGCCTCAACATCTTGGGCCATTTTAACCCCCCTACATTTTTTATTTCATTCCAATGACATATGTGTTGCATCTGCCACCAATAACCAGGCATAATATGATGTGATAGGTTTGTTAGTCGATGTCCTTGATCATCACATACTTAATCTTCATGTTTTTGTAGATTCCTTGCTACTTGTCATGCAATTGAATGACATTTATCATGTGCCTAATCATGTCCTTTTTATAAAATACCTACAAGTGAATATTTTGGCATGTGAATTTGAAGTCATTACATTTAGTCAAGCTCCTAGAGACCAAAATCACTATGTAGACTCCATTGCAAATAACATTCTAGATTGGAATTTATCAGATAGAAGAAGGCAACCATAAACATTAACAAATGGTGAACCATAGTCATCACAAAATATGCATAAACATAGTATGTATCATCATATCAAAACATATAAGTGTTTGAGTACAATACTCTAAATACATCCAACATGAACATATCATGTTACATAACCAAAAAGTGGGAACCATATGTCCCTATCCTTAGTCACTATCATCTGGAGGCTCTCAAGCCAATGGCTCCATACCATCATCTCGTAGATCTTGAACTGCTTGTCTGGCCATTGCTATGCACTGTGTGATACCTCGCCACTCTGAGGGAAGACTAGTACACTCATTTGTATACCTTTCTTCTAACTCATGCCATCTTCACTCATTTACCCCAATTAGTAGCACGTCAAATCTATGATGAAGGTCCTATAGTAGAGCATCATTTTCTAGTCTCTGTCGTGATGTCAATTCACCCTGATCTGTAGCCCCAGGCACTGTGACTTGAACTACATATCCTTCCAGTTTCACTGGTGCTATATCTACATCACACAAGTTTTTAAATCAATACCACATATACAAAAATTTTAAACTTTAAATCTAACCTAAAATTGGTAACTTTCACTTACAATCTAGACCCCATGCTCATATTGGTGGTAGGGGAAGCTCAGGATCACCTTGATAGCCCATTCCACTGTATATATATTCATATTTGTATAGTGGCAACTTGTCCCAATGTGCAAACAATTCAGGTCAGAACACTCATCTCACTCCCCCTCCTCAACCTCATCACAGTAGCTACCCCCAACAACGTATCCTGGGCTCCTGTGGTCCCCCATCATGGATATATACATGTGGATGGATGGTAGGTATCTTCTCAAAGAAGAAGGAGCATAAAACTATCCAAAATGCACAATTATCATTGGTCTATCACCTGCATAAGGTCAACTGTCATTTCAATGATGACAACATAATCTAGGCCCACCCATAGTAGGTCCCTACCAAAAAACTCTCTACTAGCATCATCTCCCCTCCAGTGATGTGATTCACAACATGACTACCAAAGATCTGTACAATTTTTTCTACTATAGCTCATGTCACCAACCTCTCTATGTTATTAATATGAATAGTTGTGCCCTTTGCACCAACATCTGGAATAAAATGACAATCACCAAACTCACCCATCTGTCTCCCATGAGAAATCACTAGATGTATGTCACCTACCATCCCTAAGGGGGGAAATCCTGTCAGAAAATATATGTCCTGGATCATTAGCTCAATCCTATGGACCTGTACCACAAACACCTTCTGATATGGATCCTAGTAGCTCACTATCCCAAATAACAAGGGCTCACCAACCCTCATCAATGGGTTCTCTAAGAACTTAAGAACCCAATAACAATCCAAAACCCCATTGAATGTCAGATTCTCTTGAATCTCTGCACAAAGAGTATCCAAGTCTCATTCATGCCATGACACCTTCAAAAATTCCATATCTGTAAGACACCATTATGTTTTTTCAGTTCTAATTTAAAGGCATACATCAAAATTCCCCAGCTTCAACTTGGCACAGGCCCCCCACACTACCTTTCCTCCTTGTCCAAAATGTTGTTTTCCCCCTCAAAATAACGTTGAACGCATTTTTTAGCCTATTTTCATTGCTCTAAAATTTTGAAAAGGCCCCAAGAGGAGCATTGCAACGTGAGGAAGGGCAGGGGTCTCCCACAGCTAGCTATGGCCCTAATCTAAAAATCTAAACCATTAAAATTGGCATGTAAGGTTAAGCCACCTACCTCCAACTCACACATCCTGATTCTGATGGTCGGTTTGTCCATTACAATCTCCAAAATAATTAGGGCTTTCTCCTCCTCTCCAAATTCTCCACAACTCACTTAGCAAATGAATTGGATTATGAGGGAAATCACCCTTTTATAGGAAAAAACCTATTTTTTATGTCACCCATTGCGACTGTTGAGGAGGTAAATCCCCTCTGCGGATAGAGGCGATCCCTACTAGCCCAGCAGGGGTCTAGCAACAAACAAACAATGCTATGACGCAAGCTCCTAGTTACGAATGGAAAGACTAGGAATAGAAGCCTACCTGGATTCCAACGCTATAATCTGAAGAAGAAGTGTCCCCATCCTTCAGCCTTGGCAGATCACGGTCCTTCCACGATCTCCGCGGATGAACACCTACACATAGAAGAAACGAATAGATACAAGCATAGAAACCAGCATACGTAACTAAACATCGGTCAGAAAAGACATTACTCGCATTAACATGATGGAAAACGAAGTGGAACCATAATCATAGTCATCTATTAAATAATAAACGAATAGAGGTTACAACCAAGTTCTGACGTCGCAGCCTCCTTCGAACGGGTCCCCGGTCGTCCACGTCTCGCAAAGCTCGCCAAGGAAAGGGAAAACCTCTCCAGAGTCTCGTGACAATGATCTCCTTACTTGAGTTGGCCTTAAGGGAAAGAGAGGGTTCTTTACAACACAAAGGCACTTGGGAATGTGGAGATGCAAAGCTTCAGCACTTCAAGACTAGCTTGCCATGGATTTGAGCAGGCTTTTATAGATGGAGAAGGAGGGAGTTGGGATTCCTATTATTATGGGATTGGCCCTATCAACAAGGAAGGTTCCATGGGAGGTGGCAAAACCACTTCCCTTCCATAGAACTCCCGCAGCCAAACCTCCCAACTCAAGATAGGCAATGGTTTGTGAGTTTGTTTGACCTCAACTTCCGCCATCCATATTTAAAAAATAGTCCCTAAAATGGGTGGCGCGACTACTGCTCTATGACAGAGCGCCAAGTGGCGCGACCTCTTTGCATGATTTTCCTCATTGGCGCGAGTACTGAACTGCATGACCGCGCCAATGCAAAAAGGGATGTTTTTCATGATTTTTGCAAGGAGATGTCTCAAGGGAAAATAAAGCTCATGCTTAGAGGGATGCATTGATGATATTTTCAAGGCATGACAATGTTCACAGGTCACGAAATGGGTCCTCCATTGTGCGGGACGGGGAATGGTAGGGACGGTGACAAATTACTGTGTAACAGATGCCCCCTAAAGTATGAGGCCCGAGAGAGAGAGGGGTGAAATGCTTTACGAGAACATGTTCAACTGAAGGCCCGCCATCGGAAAAACCTGCGCAGAAAGATACAACTGATATCTCAAGTACATGATATATATATGGTATGGACGCAGCCATCCGAAACAGAGTATGCTATAATCCGGATCCAGGGTATGGGCGCAGCCATCCAACTAAGATCAAACAAATAGACTCAGGTATGGTCGCAGCCATCCAATCAGTGAGTCATGTACATAATGATAATAATCCACAATCGCAACCTGGATTACAACAGACACAATCCAGGGTCTTGCGCTCCATCTTGACCCAAATAAAGTACAAGTTCAAGCATGCGAATATGTGAGCTGAAGTCGAACATGCAAGAACATCGTCTGATTACCAGCCAATGATGAGAGCTGTTAACATACGCGAGAGGAACCACCAATAATGACAATGGCCCTCAAGGTACTACAGGTACAATCTACGGCGTGTGAATCAATGAGCTGGTGTCGAACACCCATAGAATCACTCGATCGGAGGCCAATGATGAAAACCTCACGTCGAATGCGACGAACCCGCCATTGAGGCATGCAGGCTCCAAGGTACCATCAGGAGTCTCTAGACCAACTTCCTGGATAATGAGTTGGAGTCGACAGGAAGTGACCTTGATCGAAGGTGGGCCATAATGATTCCCACATCATCGACACAAGACAGAGGAACATGATGTTTTTTTGTGAATCAGGATCGTATGAGAAACAGAGGAAGGCTAATATTTGCAGAGGCCAACTTCTCTTGAACATATAAACGGCACGACAATGGACTTGGCGGTATTTGACATCAACGGATCAGAGGTCATGGCGACGAGGCAGTGAACAGATGAGAGGTCAAAAGAGATTACCCAAACCCATGGAGGCAAAATGAAGCAACGAGATGAGATGTCCCCAACCCGACACGAATGCAGACAAGGGCCATGTTCAAGAGCGACATACTGCCGACGACAACGACGATGGTTCCATTTTTCCCCCACCATTTCTGGCGAGTACCCCAATTATTTTTGATAACAAGCTTGAAGGGGATAGCATATGCTTGTGATATAAGTCCGCCCTTCGGGCGAATCCATCCTAGTGTATTTAACGAGTCCTAGGAAGGAGAAACTCGGAGAACGTCATTTCGACGAAATCCAATGTCATCAGGGTTTAACGAGTCTGACAAAGGAAGAACTCGGCGTCTTTTTATGTTTAGAGAGTTTGAAAAGACAGCGGAAAAGAAAACTCCACAGGTCCCTTTTCGTAAATAGTTCCCCAGATCCGAAAAGGTAGAAAACAATATCCGGGAAAACCTCCTAGTCGCGATAGGCTAGGGTATTCCTTTTCGTAATCAATCCATCCCAGCCCGAAAAAGGGTTAAACTTATACTGGGTGGATGTCGATTCGTGTCCATTTTAACGAGATCGAAACGACAAGGGCCTCGGCGATCTTTTCATATTTAGAGAGTCAGAAAAGAGCTGAAAGATGACTCCGGAGTGACTTTTTCGTGTATTTACCGAGTCCGAAAAAGTATAAAATACAACTCGTTTCCATCGTTTAAGTCGCAAAAACCTGTTGCTGCACATACCAAGCAAGCGTAAAATCCATTTTCGACATAACATATGCAAATATTTGATAAAAATAACTTTTTAAAACTCATTTAACGTCGAAAAAGTTATAAATATGTCAAATTGGTAAAAACAAAATTACTTTTACTATTTACCTTGGTAGAAAGCAACAGTGGTCCATTTGGAGCAGAAACTTTCGTCGACGATTGCGACCAATCCACACAACCATTCAGCTTCTCGTCTGTCACAGGTAAAATGCGCTCCCATGCTCTGCATTTTCATTCATTTTTTAATGATTTTCCCTTAAAAATTAGTTCTGTGAGGCCACTCTTAAAAATTTAGGGCCGGGCCCATTGGCGCGGGTATCGGGCACGGACCCGCGCCAATGAGCTCTTTTTTGTAAAGGGCTCGCGCCACGTGGCGCGACTGTTCGCAAAACAGCCGCGCCAGCGGCCGAACCTTAAATTGCGCCCAAAATTTCGGTATTTGAACCAAATTGCTTGAAAATTGAAGCTCACCAAAGATCTAACCAGGGGTTTTTGACCATGTGAATGCAGATAATCACTCAAAATGGCAATTGAATGGAAGGAACGAGAGCATGGAGATGAGGATGAACAGGCCATGCAAAGCCAAGCTTGCATGAACGCACTTAGAGACTGTGGATTGAAAAAGTTCTTCCTCACGCCATGTTTACGAGCTCAGCCCGAGCTCCTCCAATATCTAATCAGCATCTGGGATGAAAATGAACAGGTTTTCAGGTTACGAGACCAGGTGTTAGAACTGGAGGTCACTGACGTTTATTTCATCACTGGATTGTCCCGCAGAGGTCCAATCCCTGTACTGACTGGAAGCAGACCATCCGGGGAAAAGATGGAAGAGGTAATGGCACGGGTGTGCCGAGGGGCACAAACAGGATCAGGAAGCAAGAAAGTGTATATCTCCACCATCCCTGATCTAGCACTGAGAGTAGTTCTCCATACCATTACGCGGGCTGCTAGATCGCAGGCTCCGCACGAGGCCACAAAGACTCAAATCCTATTGGCCTCAGAATGCATGGGTCCCCTACTGTTCAACTGGGCAGAAGCAGTAACCATCAACATGAAAAGGCAGCTCACAAGGTGCAAACAGGGGAAACTGAAACAGTTCGGTTATGGTTCCATCTTGGTATCGTTCATTCTGGAACGCATACCAATCTTCCAGGGCCAAGGGGCCGCAGTGGCGAGTCCGATACCACAAGAGCCACGAATGGCTCGCTGGGCAGCACTGATGCCCAGATCTCGAGGTGGCCAACATATGTCCTGGAGGCCAGAGTTCTTTAGGTGGCTACGGTGCCAGCTGATCGTCGTGGAAGATTGGCCCTATTTGGGAACTGACTTTACCGGGGACCCAGACCTCCCGCTACCAGAAGGAGATAACTGGGACGAGGAGCTGGGTAAGACCTCATATTTTTGATTTTATGTTTATATGTTTTTTTTGTAAATACACATTCGTCTTAACACAATTATCTATGCATGCAGATGTAGGACCTGAGAGACCAGCTGGGATGTCTCCAATCTCCCGGAGGACACAACTCACCCCTGAGATCTAGGGGGAAGGCACCGGAGGAGAAGAGCTGATACAGAACCTTGAGGGGATTGCCCATGGGATCCCAGACTATGCCCGGCTATCAGACGTATCGATGGCATACCAGCGCCACACGGTGGGAGTCTCGAATCGGGTCCACCGAATCCTGAGGCGCCTAGTGCGTGCAGTGACGTGCTACCATGAGCACCATGCGGATTAGTCTTTAGGATTTATGCCACACCTATTTTTGAGAGACACAGTGTCTCAGGATGTACTAAGACGATTATGTATATTTTTGAGTTTTATGTGACACACTCTATGTAAACATTTCGATATCTATATATATACATATCTATTTCTGGATGAGTCTTTCTTTACATGCGATGATGATTTATAAATTGCGCAAATGTCTGTCTAATACCAAATTTGCTACTGCATCCGTTAATGTATTCAAATGCCTGGGTATATGATGATATGTAATGTAGTCAAAATTCCTTTCCAGTAATCGAATACGCAAATACAGACGTAAGATGGACGGGTTCCTTACCGAATAGTGTCCGTTCAGCTGCAACACTACAAGTTGTGAATCTAGGTACACGAGCAATTCACGGATACCAAGGTTTACTGCCTCGGTTAATAATTCCAACACGGCACTATATTCCGCGATATTGTTCGTGGTACGTCCTAAACACACACCTTGCATGTCAATCAACTCACCAGCAGGATCGTAGATTACCCAGGCTGCGGAAGACAGATTCCTGGTACTGCGGGAGGCACCATCCGCGAAACCAACAAATGGATGAATAGACATCTGCACAACCAGGAAGACCCGATCAGCAGAAAGATGTTTACAAAGCACACCAAACTATGCACACAAATGACAATCACACACCTATGTACACACACCACACCAAGAAATCACTTCAGGCGTAGTACTTCTTAAGGTACAGCCCATTTCTGGGCTGCGCCAGCGGAACTCCTTCGTAATCTATAAGCTCGTAGGCCCCATTTTTCAAAACGTGTTTTACTATATAGGGACCGTGCCACATAGGCTGGAGTTTACCGGCTCCAAGCTTATCATGTGCCTGATCGTACAAGAGAACGAGGTCTCCTTCGATGAAAGAACGGGGAGAAACAGATTGATCAAAATGAGATTTGACCCTCTTCTTTTGTGCTTCGATGATCAAAGCAGCTAGACGACGGGTTTCATCCAAACGTTCGAGATACAGAAGACGTTCTTCCTCAGGGGAAGTATCCGGTAAGAGCTCCACAGCTAATTTAAGTGAAGGAATTTCACATTCAACCGGCAGAGTAGCTTCCAGGCCGTACACCAATTGGAAAGGTGTGAACCCGGTTGCACTCTTAGTAGATGTTCGGTATTCCCAGAGAGCTGAGAACAGTTGGAGATGCCAACTGGATTTATGAATCCCAACCGTTCGCTGAAGCATGGTGACCAAAACCTTGTTCACCGCTTCAACCTGACCATTCGCTTGAGGGTAGTATGGTGTTGAGCTGTCGTGACGCAAGCCCAATGCTGAAGTCAGCTCCGTCATCATGTAATCATGGAAATGAGTACCATGATCAGTGACGATGGCTTGAGGAACCCCGAATCGTGCAATAACGTGGTTGAATATAAATGAAGCAGTCGTTCTCCCGTCAGCAGCTAGTGTAGGCATCGCCTCGGCCCACTTAGTGAAGTAGTCGACGGCGACAATGATATACGCATGCCCCCCGGCCGAGTGAGGGTTACACGTCATAAAATCCACGCCCCATTTCTCAAAAGGGCCGACGGTAATAAGGGGATGCAAAGGCAATGGCGGCGCGCGCATCTTGCGCTGAAAAATCTGGCACGGATGACATTTACGGACTGCAGTGATACAATCCTTGAATATGGAGGGCCAGAAATATCCTGCCCTCAGAATCTTCTGGGCAGTAGCATATCCGGACATGTGTCCGCCATAGGCGCCACTGTGGCAGTCATTCAAGAATTTCTCAGCTTCTTCCAAGGTAAGGCATCGTCGGAGCACCGAATCTACTCCAATGCGATATAAGGTATCTCCTACAATACGGTAGGGTTGGGACTGGTGCCGAATCCGACGGCGGGCAGTTTTATCCAACTCAGACCGAAATGTCGCGGTCTGAAGATACACTATGATGTCACCGTACCAAGGATCACGAGTATCAATAAGAAACAGCGTTTCGTCCGGTATATGATCTTCTGAGTGTGAAGGAACAGAGTCTGTAGGGAGAGAACATATCAAATCCGCGAAGACCAGTGATTTAGTTGACTTGGCGGTGGTGAACTCCAAGTCAAACTCCTACAGGATCACGATCCATTTGGAGTACTTGCCCCCTAGTAATTGTCTAGAAAGAATATATGTCATAGGGTTGCAGTCTGAAACCACTGTTATCGTACGCAAAAGGATGTAATGGCGAAAGCGTTGTACGGCATGTACTGCTGCTAAGGCCAACTTCTCGACATGTGCATAACGCGTTTTCGGGTCGAGAAGGTTCCGAGATAGGTAATAAACGACATGTTCGTCACCGTTCTCGTCATCCTGCACCAAGACCATGGCGATGGTGCTTAATGCGGCGGCTAGATACAAAGTAAAGTCGCGGTGGTAGTCCGGAGGACGAAGCAATGGAGCATTGAATAGCAATGTCTTCAGCTTCTCGAAGGATTCCTGAGCAATTTCGTCCCAGTAAAAGGGAACATTCTGCTTTAACAAACGAGTGAATCCTTTGGCCACCTCGGCATAATTCGGGATAAAGCGCCTAAGAAAATTCGCTTTCCCTTGTAGACTCTGTAACTGATACAGGGAGGAGGGTGATGGGAGATTTATGATGGCCTCAACCTTTAGAGGGTCGAGGCGAATTCCGTCTTTCGAGACTATAAAGCCTAAAAGACAGCCAGAATCGACGCAGAAGACGCACTTATGAGGGTTGAGCCTGATATTGTAGCGTCTGCAACGAAGGAATATCTGGCGGAGATGCTCAGGATGGTCCTCTCGCTTACCCGAATGGGCTGGCAAGTCGTCCAGATAAGGCTGAACGATATGGCGAATGTCATGAAAAGTGTAGGACATCGCACGCTGAAACGTGGCGCCAGCGTTCTTTAAGCCGAACGAGAGTTTTTTGTACGCGAAAGTGCCCCACAGACAGATGAATGTGGTCTTATGTTGATCCTCAGGTGCAATATTGATTTGGTTATAGCCTGAGAAACCGTCCATTAAGGAATAGATCTCACTCCCAGCACATTCGTCGATGATCTGGTCGATAAACGGAGTGGGATAATTATCCTTAGGACAGGCGCGATTGATATCGCGATAATCCACACAGACTCGAATTGTGCCTTGCTTTTTATCAACAGGGACGATATTGGACACCCATTCTGTAAGGGGGATAGGATAAATAAAACCCGCGTTCAGAAGTTTTTCAACTTCTGCCTTGATGGCGGCGGCTTTCAGAGGATGCATGGGACGTAAGCGTTGGCGCACGGGTTTCGCACCTGGGTAGGTTGGAATCTCGTGCACGACAATACTCGGATCAATTCCCGGCATTTCCTCGTAGGACCATGCGAAAACATCTCGGAATTCTTTGAAAAGCTCTGTATAGACTTGAATCTCCTCGGGAGAACAAGTCACACCCACATGAATGTTCTCAACAATCCCCGGTTTAACAGAGATGTTGATTGGAACAGTTTGAGTAATGTTACTCAGATTACCCTCTGAAAAGACCTCGTGCGTCAAGATCGGTGTTTGAAGAGGAGGGGAAGGAACCTGAGTAGCATAGCGCTCGAGACAGTCAGTCATTGCCCCCAAGCTAGGCATAAACGAGGAACGATGATGCCCATCGCCCCAGGGTAGCTCCTCAAGAGACATAGTTTCGATGATAGCCTCATCTGAAGGAAAAGTCTCTCTAAGAGGATCAGGTGAATCAGCCTGACCAAGCCAGGGGGATTGTGAGTAGACGTCGAGAGCCATGCTCATCGGAGCATGCTGAGGAGGTGGAGGGTCCGATGCGGCAACAATCTCACAGTAGCTGATCTCTACTGGCGTTAAAGGCATGGAGTCTCCAAACTCATATACCTGCTCAGGTGTAGGAATAAGCCAGGGGTCATCAGTCCTGGACAACATGTTGACTTGAGCGGTATTCGGTGGCGGTGCGGGGAAGATACCCATGAGGACAGGGTCTTTGAAAAGACCAGGTCCTATGCTATCTGGGGGATTCGGAATTTGATCCACGTATGGCACGTTGTTCTTAGAGCTAGAGGTGAAAAATGACAATTGATCTACCGTGACAATCTTGCCCTCGTGAGGGAACTTAATGAATCGAAAGACGGTAGATGGCACACAGAGCATGGCATGGGTCCAGCTGCGGCCGAGAAGTATGTTGTAGTTGAGTTTAGCATCAACCACTTCTACTTCCACGTTGACAGTTTTTCCCTGTAATGTGATCGCAAGACTCTCGAGAACTCCCAGGGGTTTAGATTCCCGACCATCAAATGCCTCAAGGGCATTGGGAGATGACGACAAGGTTGGAGAGCCGATGGCCTTCCAACAAGCGGAGGACATAATGCAGGTAGATGCACCCTCATCTACGACGGCCCTATGAATGTTCAGACCGTTAATCCCGACTTGAATGACCAAAGCGATTTGATGTGGAAGCCGGGGAGTAAAATTCTCCAGATCGAAGGTGAGAAGGCTTGAGTCGGCGGGATCGATACCACCGATTGCAGACAGTAAAGCCTTCCGTTGTGAAGGACAGCTTTGAAGAACCTCAAGTGCGGACATAGCACATGGCGCCTGTGCCAGATCCTCAACAATACTGTAATGTTGAGCGGCACGAGCATTTGGATTATAAGAGGATCTTCGAAGAACACCCTTGGGAGGTGGTTTCACAACGGGTTCGAGAGTCGGCTTCTCGATTTCCAACGGACCAGAGACAGGTGGGGGAGGCGGCCCATCCGCAACTGCCTTCCCGGGTGCCTGCCGCGGTTCGTTGTAATCCTTCGACCGCGTAGCGACAGTGATAGGTGCATTACTCTTCATCATGAAAACCTGAGACCCAAACGGTGCAGATGGTGATGCCTGTTCGACCATCTGGGTCTGCTGAGATGGAAATGGCTCTTTTAAAACAGCCAGAGTCCCTTTTGAGCCTTTAAGAAGTTGACTAACTTCGGACCGTCGTGGGCAGTCCTTAGTGTAATGGTCACCTTCATAGATGAGGCAAGGGAATTTCGGCTTACGTTGGGAGCCATCCTCAGTTCGAGATTTAGATTCCGGTTTCGGGGCATCAGATTTTGATTTGCCTTTGCCCTTTTTCTTCCCCTTGGAGGATTTGTCCGCAGGATTAGCCTGGACGGCATTCACCTCCGCGGTTTTACCAGAATCGGATGAGGCGGGATTAGCAGAGGTATTGTTGGAAGAATTAGCCTTCTGCTTCCCATTCGAAGACTTCTTCGAATTTGAGAAACAGAACCAATGACACCATCCACCGTAGGGGTGGGCAGAGCCTTAGTGGTTCCGGGCCATGGAGCATCAGTCAAGATGTCATAAAGCGTACCAGACTGCGAATAGACAAGATCCAGGTACTGGGCATGCGCGATAGCTTGTTCCTCCGTCACACACGCTCCCATCGCGATATCCTGAGCGATTTTATTCACAAAGGAGGTGGTGAACCAGTGAGTCAAAATCTGATCAGGTATGTGAAACTTGATCAGTCGACGACGGCGCCGCCACTCATGGATGTGATCCGAGATGTGAGTGGCCATGTCCTGCTTCAGAGAAGACAGGAGGTGCGTCCCGGCCTCATACCGGACCGGCAACTGGAAATGTGTGAGGAAAGCCATGGCTAACGAGTTGAAATCTTGAAAAATACCACGGGATAGTTCTATGTACCACTTAGCAGCAGCTCCTGTTAAAGTACGCTGGAAAAGACGCAGACGAATCGAATCGTCGACCCAAGAGTTAGACGAACACCAGAGGTGATACGTCATCACATGCGCTTGGGGGTCTTCGCCAGCTTTGCCCTCAAACTTGGGACAATCACCTGGTATCTTGGTGGGAACCGGAGGCCAATATGGATTATGCGAAATCGGATCATTGGTCAACTTTGAAACGTCCCATAGCTCTGCGTGCAGCGGAACGCAATGGAGGGCGACCCACTGCTGCCGGGCCCTGCAGATAAGGTCCTGCATCTTGCTCCACAATGGTTGTGAATATCCTTGCCCCCATGGGTTCTGTCCCGTAGGATTCTGACCGTAGGGGTGACAGTTCCTCCGATAAATCCTCGGTGACCGATTTGGTCGGTAACCATGGTGCGGGCTTGATAACCAGGTTCGGGCCCCGATTAGGCGTTCGGCTTTCCCGTATAAGCAAAAGATTTTGGATTTGGCCGCCGAGCATAGGCAGAACCGGTGGAGGGGAGGATAATACTCGCAGCCTCCGTGTGTTATAGTCTCTGGGCTGAGACTGACCATGAGGAGAGGATAATAACCACTCTGAGGATGAGTAGGCTGCTGATAAGTGGAACCCTGCAGAGCCTGGTACGTAGGGCGCAGCTGTTGATTTGGCTGCGGCATTGAATGAACAGGCTGTTGAGAAGAGTGAACGGAATGAGAGGGCTGCCCTGAATGAACAGGTTGACCCGAGTGAGGGGGCTGGCCCGAATGACCAGGTTGGCCCGGATAAACAGGCGGCGCTGGTTGCGCAGGTTGACCTGGTTGTAAGTGGGCCCTAGGTTATACCGGATGGGCCGGCTGGCCTGGAGGCGGGACACCAGGTTGTACCGGATGAGCCGGTTGGCCTGGTGGTGGAACAGGACCAGGTGCTTGCTGGAAACCAGTTTGACCTGAAGCAGAACCATAGGGTGGTCCTGGCTGATATGCAACGTTAGAAACAGCAGGATACTGCGGTTGCATTGGTAAAGAAGGCTGGATTTGCCCCCAGGACCATAGGTCGGTCCCGGTTGATACCCCGGCTGAGGCTGAGCAGGTTGACCAGCAGGGCTGTAATATGGTCCTTGCGGATTGTACAATGGCCCTTGCTGGCCCGCAGAGTAGCCTTGAATGGGCTGTCCCTGTGGGTCGTACTGATAGCCAGGTTGGCCTGCAGGTTGGCCTTGGAAAGGCTGTCCCTGTGGGTTATAAGCCTGGTTGTACGGTAAACCTTGAGCATACAGATAAGCCTCAGGAGCAGGAAGGCGCAAAATGTCCCCATGCTCGTCAAGCTGACCCGGGAAACCATACACGGGAGTGTCGTCCTGTGCATAGTGCGAAAAGAAAGATCGGTAAGGATCTTGGGGAATCTGTCCAGCTCCGGCGTTCGGCTGTTGCAAAAACAACCGATACTCCTCCGGAGAGATATTCTCCGGTATGGCAGTAGCTAGATAAACATCTTCAGGAGTTGGCCCAGCCCTGGTAGCCGAGACAACAGAAGAAGAAGCAGCCACACAAACAGTGGGCCGCACGGGAACAGAAGTGACGGGCGTCGAAGGAGACACCCCGGGTGTAGTGACGGCTGGCCTCGAAGCAGGAGATGATATTCCCATAGAGGCAGCAGCTGAGATGATCTGACCCAGAGATCTGTATCCCTGCGGTAAAGAAGGACTGGCTGACGACATGGTAGCCAGCTCAGAGTCGTCTCCCTCAAACAATCTACGAGGGATGCGCTGATAGTCATCAGACCCCGGAATTTCCTCACCAGAATCACTCATGGTTGATCTTGCCGTTAAATCACGCAAAAGACGGCGAGGACTAGGAGGAAAAACAGCAGCAACAAACGGTGAACCCGATGTAAGAGAAAGGAAATCAGCTCCTAATCTCAATTCAGACACAGGGTCCGAAAAGGGCCAATTGAACTCAACTGGTCCTCCAAAGGGTTGCTCGGCGAGAACCGGTCCCCCATCAGGAAACTCGGAAACAACAGGCTGCTGTGGTTCAACAGAAGGCTGAGAAGCTTCTGAAGAATCGTCCGTGTAAGGACTACCAGTAGACGAAACCGAAGGTTCCGCCACCGTGGCAAAAGACTAGAAGAAAAGAGCAAACACACACACGGGCTGAAAACGAGTTAAGACACACGATCAAACGGTCAACAAGCAATGTCTAGACGGGTGTGTAATCGTGGGCGATTAATTTTACCACATTGGAAAGTAAGAAATTCTACCGTTTCATGTTTTAAGAGTCGAGAAACGATAAAAAGATGACTCTATCTCTTTCATAGTTGATACAAGCGTGAAAGGACAAGCGCTTGACGGTCTTTTCAAGTTTAGGGAGTCAGAAAAGACCAAATGACTGCTCAGGAAAAACTAGGCACAAAGGGTGTACCAAATATCCGTGAACCGCAATATACACCTTGGTTTCAATAATGAAACAGAAATCGACCAAGGACTTTCCGTACGTGCAGGTAGTCTCCCCGAATGCTGTGTTCGGTGTATCACGGGTATAGGGCGGCAGACTCGGCTTCCTGTGGATAAAGGATTGAAAACCTAGAGGGGTCTCCTTTTATATACGCGACGGTACGGGGAGCGCAAGTCCGTACTAGCGCTGTCTAAAGCCAACAGGCGAACGACAGCTGCTAGGTTTAACGACGCCGGAACACGTCTCTAGCCTAGACCTTCTAAATGTGTTTCGTTAAGTTCCAATGTCGCCTTAGGTTAATTGAATAAATTTTACAGTTGATCTTCAATTAAGTTTCAATTTCCACGCCCTATCGTATGTAGTGTCACGAAAGACTCCTAGATGCAAGCTATATGCCACAGTGCAACATTTCGTTCGATGAAAACTAGTTAAATGAGAGTTGAGAGCTTTTATACAAACGAAATGAACGGAATACAAACAACAATGTCTCTAATGCAACTAATGCAATTGAAAACTTTTCATTCAAAACACTAATCACTAGCGATATAGAAAAGATCACAATTTGCACTAATTAACAAAAGCAAAAGAGATTTTTTTTTTTTTTTTTCAATGTTTAATGGCTAATGTGCACTGAAAACAAAAGGAACAATTTGAGAAACGCTAACCACGAGAGCGAAACACACAAAATTCACTCAACAATGCAAGCCATCAGCTCCCCAAATCGACCAAAGTCTCTCAAAGCAAAGAAAAGACTCAAAGGCTTCCAATGGACCGTGTGATCTAGGTCCAAAGCAAGGGCAAACGAATTTCGAATGAAGGAATGAACATTCACCCAAAAAACGCAATAAAACAATCAACGACCACTAAGAGGATGTGGAGAATCAATCAACAAGTTGACAGGACAATCAAGACACCAAAATTCCCAAGGAGGGCTCGATACACTAAGCCACTAGATGCCCTAGGGCTCAAAATGTGAAATCGGTAGATAGAAGCAAACAACCAAAGGACAGAGGTGAATTCCCAACCAAACAAGACTCCAATACACTCAGGCAGTCGGGAAATCAAGAAGAAAAACACTGATCAAATCCAGAGAGCTCAAAAATGAAGAAACTCAAAAAACTCACAGGGGTGGCGCGACTGTAAGTGTGAAACTGGCGCCAGAAGCCAATTGGCGCGGGCCAGATAAAGGCAACGTGCGCCAAGTGGCGCGACTGTCGGGTTAAAAACCGCGCCAGTCGAGTTTCTCAGCAAAAATTGAAAACAAGCTACTCCAGAAGCAGACCAATGCAAGCTAAGCAAACCAAGAAGCTAAAATAATGAAAGAATCCAACCCAGAAGGTTCATCAAGCAAGGAAAACAATCAAAGCGAAACAACATAAACGAGACAATGAAAACCGGACGATCCCCAGTGGAGTCGCCAATTTGTTGAGGAGGTAAATCCCCTCTGCGGACAGAGGCGATCCCTACTAGCCCAGCAGGGGTCTAGCAACAAACAAACAATGCTATGACGCAAGCTCCTAGTTACGAATGGAAAGACTAGGAATAGAAGCCTACCTGGATTCCAACGCTATGATCTGAAGAAGAAGTGTCCCCGTCCTTCAGCCCTGGCAGATCACAATCCTTCCACGATCTCCGCGGATGAACACCCGCACATAGAAGAAACGAACAGATACAAGCATAGGAACCAGCATACGTAACTAAACATCGGTCAGAAAAGATATTACTCGCATTAACATGATGGAAAACGGAGTGGAACCATAATCATAGTCATCTATTAAATAATAAACGAATAGAGGTTACAACCAAGTTCTGACGTCGCAGCCTCCTTCGAACGGGTCCCCGGTCGTCCACGTCTCGCAAAGCTCGCCAAGGAAAGGGAAAACCTCTCCAGAGTCTCGTGACAATGATCTCCTTACTTGAGTTGGCCTTAAGGGAAAGAGAGGGTTCTTTACAACACAAAGGCACTTGGGAATGTGGAGATGCAAAGCTTCAGCACTTCAAGACTAGCTTGCCATGGATTTGAGCAGGCTTTTATAGATGGAGAAGGAGGGAGTTGGGATTCCTATTATTATGGGATTGGCCCTATCAACAAGGAAGGTTCCATGGGAGGTGGCAAAACCACTTCCCTTCCATAGAACTCCCGCAGCCAAACCTCCCAACTCAAGATAGGCAATGGTTTGTGAGTTTGTTTGACCTCAACTTCCGCCATCCATATTTAAAAAATAGTCCCTAAAATGGGTGGCGCGACTACTGCTCTATGACAGAGCGCCAAGTGGCGCGACCTCTTTGCATGATTTTCCTCATTGGCGCGAGTACTGAACTGCATGACCGCGCCAATGCAAAAAGGGATGTTTTTCATGATTTTTGCAAGGAGATGTCTCAAGGGAAAATAAAGCTCATGCTTAGAGGGATGCATTGATGATATTTTCAAGGCATGACAAAGTTCACAGGTCACGAAATGGGTCCTCCATTGTGCAGGACGGGGAATGGTAAAGACGGTGACAAATTACTGTGTAACAGTGACCAAGCCATAGCTTAGTTTGACGAACTATCAACAGTGTTGGAAATACCTCACCAAGTTGTATAATGTGTATATATTTGTTTTTGGTAATTTGACACTTCACCGGAAGCCATTTTTTCCATGACGGTTCAATTTTCCACCAATTCAAATCGAATTAATTCATATTATCTACTTTTATTTCAGTACCAATTTTATTTGGCACTTGTCCTCTCGTGTGTCGATTTTCATCATGGGTAATGCTTATTTTATCATGATTTTTATGGTCCCCATGGGCTTATCATATGTGGTAGCATCATCAAGTGACCCTTGTTCAAAGCATCTGAGATATGTCATCCTTGCAATTATATAGTATGTTTCAAGAATCATTATGTCCTTTCATAGTATTCCATCAATATTTGTGTCATATTCATCCCATGTTTTCCATTTTTGCCTCTAGCTATATTGTCTATCATCGAAAATATTTCATCTGAGTACTTGACCATCCCCTCTTGAATCAATTTAGTCACTACCAAGTCAACCATGCATTTTATGCTTTGACAAGGGATGTCATCAATCCACCTCTCAGTTTAGATCCCTCCTCCCAGGCGTCATTCCCTCAGTCACTTTACTATGATCCCTCATGCCTTAGTTGAGGATTCCTCATTGCCTCAACTTTGGTAAGCTCTCTTTTGTCGACTTCAACACATTCATTATATAAGAATGATCTAGAGGTCGGTGTACCTTGGTTCCAACTTTCATCATTTTTCAGTACCTTGGATCAAGCAAAGGGAATCATCACTACCCTTTGACTTGGTTTTTTCTCACGTGCTCTACCCAAGCTCATTATCAGATGATTGAGAATCATACACTTGATGGTTTGGTGATCCAAGATATTGTACTAGTTATTCTTGGGTGTGTGTGAGATGCTTCAGATTTCATGAGGGGGTGTCCCTTTAGGTAGCCCCCCACATGCCCAGATGACCTCAAATTATGCTCCAACCTTAGATGAAATTCCACAGATTTGATGGGTTTGGCTCTAGTCACTTGTAGTGCCCACAACATGCATGTCTCATTCAAATGGTCCATTTAGATAATCAAAGCACTTTCTTGTTCAACATGGCTTCTTTGGTTGCAATCCCCCCTCCCCATGATAGCTTCAGGGGAGTTATGACTCATTTACTCAAATTCTATTGTATTTAATCCTGACCTATGTTTTTCCAAGGCATTATGTATATGGGATTCATTTTATCATTTCCTATCCCATTTATGCCAATAGATAGTGTATTATGTACTTTGCAGCTCAGTCCCACATTATTAGGCTCACCATTATTATTTATACTCAATTATCTCAGTGAGTATGGGTATGCCTCTCCCACCTCATTTGAGTTCATGTACCCACACATAAACGAAGAATTATATTAGTTTATTAAGTCTCGCCCCCTCCATTTTTGTCCTTCCTTGGCTCGCTTCAGTCATCTCTCTCTCTCTCTCTCTCTCTCTCTCTCTCTCTCTCTCTCCCTCTATCTCTATCTCTCATTGAATCCCCTTTGTTGTCTTGTGGAAGTGTAACTTACAATGTATTTTGGTCATGCAATTTTATCGTAACACTCGTACGTTGGGGGGCAATATGTTATCAGCAAAAAATGATCACCTAGCCATTTCTAACTAGGTGGATTGAAATACACCACGTGAGTTCAATTTTACCATAGTAAAATCTCTTTCACTATAAGAAAAAATTAATAAACCACTTTTATTAAGTTATTTTCGATTAAAACCCATGAGAAGAATTAAATAAACCATTATTTGTTTAACTTTCTCTAGGAATAGTTAGTAAATCATTATTTAGTAAATATTCATTGTCACATTTGACTAAATCACCTAGGAATAATTAAATAAATCATTTATTTTTTCCTATTCCTTATTTCCATATTTGAATTAATTATTAAATCATTATTTAATAGTTATTTCATTTTCAGACCTTTCTTAACATTCACAAAATAATTAATAAATTATTTGTTTGTTAATTATTTCTAAATAAAGGTCTTTAACCATTTTAAATATCTTTTCCCTCTCCAAAAATATAATAAAGTATTCCAAGTAGTTAGATCTAGATTTTGGTCAATAATATTTTATTATTCTCCATTTTCGAGATCAACCCAATACTTTGCTAAAAATAAGAGGGTTTTTCATTGATTTTTCATCATGATCATTATCATCACATACAATTTGATCTCTCATTTTTGAGTTCTACATTATCTCGGTTTACACAATTGAGAGAGAATAAGATCTAAATTTTGAAGTGACGAGGACATCAAAGGACCCATCCCATTAAGGGGGACTTATGACCCTTTGTACATCTCCTTCGCTAGATGTATTAGTATAATTATATTCTATGAAATTTTTTTCCAAGATTGGGTTTTACATCAGTTTTATATTTGTTGTTTGTGCTTTTAGATTTGCATACATCCATCGCTTCTGTAGTTTTTTCTCACATATTTGTTGCAGATCTAAATTATGATCAACCAAAATTGTTGTTAGGGTCACTAGGTAGTCATGACTTAAATGAGATATTTTTGGTACTCCTTCCAAGAAATTTCATACTTGTTAGCCCCCCTATGAAATTCTTGACAAGCAAGCAGGGGGCTATGTTGTTTTGGAAGCCTTCAGGGAATGCATCTCCCAAGAAGACACATCATCCTTGAAGTCTTCTACTAGCCTTTGCCTTTTAATAAATTCCCTCTGCTGAGTCATTGCTCAAAAGGCCTATTTGTGCCCTCTATACCCTTGCAAATCCTCCCTTGAACCTTTGTTCTTCCCTTTGTCAAAATCCCCTTTCTCCCCTTTGTTACCCCTTTTTAACCTCTTGAATCCCCTTTAAATTCTACCATTACCCTTTGTCTCTCATATTTCCCCTTCTTTCCTTTGTCATTACCATTATCTGGCCTTGAATTTCATTGAAAACGATTAAAACCCACTCAAAACATTATATCAGGCTTAGCACCCTTCTTCATAAGCTCGCCGCTCCTCTACCTTCCACGGGACCCAGCACTAGAACCACCTGCCAGCTCCAAAGGTGCCTTTTCCATATGTTCACTGGACGCAACCTCAGCCGTTGATCTCGGCTGATTAGACGGTGGTCATTAATCTCCGCAGCACCATTGTTTTTCCCGTTATATTCTTCAAACGCGCCATTGCCGTCCATTTTCACAATAATCCGACGGTCCGCAGTTTCCCCCGCCGGTGGACCCCGCCCGTGCCTTGTTCAAAATCCACCGATTTCCATTGCACTGCTCATGCACGGTAGGCGGTTTCTCTCCAATACCCAGCGATTCCATACAGATGCCGATGCATGTCTTCTATACGATTTTGAAACCGCCCTCCCATCGCGCATTATCTTTCGGACCAAGCCGCAGAGCGATATGTGTAGTACCCATTCGATCCGTCAGCGCCCATCTGACGGCTATCATCCATTGAAGCTGCACATTGTTTAACCTTCAATCGCCGTACCCCTGGCCCACTGTCTTCCACCCCCAACGTGTCCCCCGCCATTGATCTCCTTCACGATCGACGGTCCAGATTGGTCTTCCCCACACCGTTGACTATTCCATGGTCCACCGTTCCCGCCACGTCATTTCATACGTGTCTTCGTCGTACCTCTGCCCTCCCATCGCATATATTCGTAAAAATCCCATTTCTTAAGGTTTTTCATATTTTGCTCCGCAAGCTGTGAACCTCCACCAGAGAAATTGTTCGCCATTTCTCCACAATTTTTCCTCCATTTCATCACCTGCACAATCTTTCTCATTGTTGACATCATCCGCCACCCCATCTATTGTTTTCCTCACATATTTTTTGTTTTTGCAGGGTTATCAAATTAAATGCTTGCCGCGATGCAAAATCTCTGTTACAGTGACAAAGAAATCGAAGAATATCATTTGCAGCGGCCAAATTTATGAACAAACACCCGGGAAGGTAAAGAAAGGACGTTCATTAAAGGAACAGGGTTTAAACTCTGTGGAAAAGCTCCCGGCGCCATTAAAGCCTGAGCTAACCTGACAGAAGCAGTGATGGAACGACAAAGTGTTTGAGTATAAAGAAAAGAGATTAAGGCACACCAAAGAAAATATCGAGCCTTAAATCTGCAGTTTAAAGAGGCAAAGCACCAGTTCGAACACCCTGAGGATCGATTAAAGGGTCTTGAGCACAAGTAAAAGGTAACGTCAGAATTTGTTCATCAGCAGAATGTTTTTCTTCATCAAGTACAGGGTGCCCATAAAAATTTTATTATGCACCATGCCCCTAAAGGAATTTCCACCCTAGCAGCAGTTCGAAGCTACCAGAACGTTTATGTAAGTTGACTTCTCGGCAGTTGTTTACCATTTGTTTATTCCCCACAAGTACAGCAAATTTCTGCAGCCAAAATGCACCAAAGTCATATCTAGAGTAAAGGTAGATCTGAAGAATATCACTCTTTCATCAAAAGAGTGTTAGGAATTAAATGCTCAGAGTTCAAATGGAAGGGGTTTCGGCCCTCTTTCTCTTCAGAAGATTAATACAGCATTTAGCTTTTCACCTACCCCCTCAGCTCATCTTCTGCTATAAAACTCATGAGAGAATATTGTAAAGGTTGTTGATGAGATATCAGAGAAATGCAAGCATTTTCCTCTTGAGACAAGTTCTTTGTGTAATATTGCAAGATAGGTTGAGATTTGATGTACTCCGACTGAATGTTCAAGCTATGGGCAATGTTGTACCTGATTGGTGTTGTTTTTAATATGACAAGCACATTTATTTGGATCCTGATCTAAAGCAGCTGGTGATGTTTTTATACCTCTATGTTTGATCTCATTTCATTCCATTTCTACTGGCTCGCATCAAAAGTTTGGCATAAGATTTACCCTTGATAGGTACCTTATGTTGCTGCTCTCCCAACCCTTTATGTTTTCTGCTTATATGTGTATCTGAATATTGATTTCAATTGATTTAACCAGTGTAGTGGATGTTGTTTCCTGCTCTCTGATGTATGAATTAATGAAATCTATGTTTAGATGTTCTTGTTAGGATCTAGTTGGATGAGTTGAGAACACTGGGAGGTCTAGAACCCTGTCTCTGCCTCACTAGGATCTTTCCATCTCAATTAAGCCTTTCTAAGATCCCTTGTATTGCCTCTGATCTTGTCCAAGTAGGTCTGCATTTAAATGACCTCTGACCTAATCTATAGACAGAATTGGATGGTCTGCCTCCTTTCTTTTCAGTCCTTAATGTCCCACTCCAACTATCATATTTAAGATCCAAATTCTCTAGATGACTAGCCCAACTGAAAGCTTGCACATTGAACACAAGTAAATCCTTTCTTGGCTCCATTGCCCAATGGCCTTGATGTTCTCTGAGTTATCTACCTTTGCCTAAATTTCCTCTTTTCTCACCCTTGTCTTATATTGGACCCTTCTTTCCTGATTCCCAACAACCAAACATAAACAATTAAACAAACAACCTTCAGCCTATAACTAGCCTAAAATCTAAAACTTGAGCCTTAAAAGACATATACCTTTGGAAAACATAGAGATATCCCTCTCTGGACCTAGGAGGGCTAGATCCCAAGGTCTGAAAGTGGTTCTGATGTTATCTCATCTTTTGGTCTTGCCAATCTGGCCAAAACACGGGAACCCCAACATAATGGCGACTCCACTGAGGAAATTTGGAGTGCATCTCAACTTAGACATTCTTAAAAGCTCAGAAGCCTAGGTCTCTGGTTAGGTTGGTAGTAAGTCACTCCTCTCTTCAAGCAACCTTCATTTTCTTTGTGTCTCATACTCTCAGACAAAGTCTGGAAAGGGCCAGGTAGCCTCCGGATCTCATCCTCTTTCACAGGTGACATATCTGGTAAATGCCCTCCCAGTCTATCTCTGGTTAGGATTTGCTATGTTTTGAGGTTATTCTTGAAAGGTGATAGTGCCTAAGCACTGTGGTGGACAGTGTAACCCTTTATACATACCCTGAACTTTCCACCTGGTGACTCCATAGCTCCTAAACAATCAAGACTCCACTGGTGATCAGTAGGCTTGTTGATTAACTTGGTTTCACGTAAGACTCCACTGGAAGACCAGCCTTTGAAACAACATCAACCAAAGTAGAAGTAACAGGTAGGGTTAAGCTCCTTTGTTGGACACAACATTCTGGCTTCAAGGAAAATTCACACAAGAGCTTACCCTGACCCAAACCCACTTGAAATAGTTGAGAACCCTGAAAGCATCCCCAAAAAATCTCTTTTAGCCACAAGGCCAACTATTTCCAGGCACATTTCTAGAGCTAACTCTGCTCCAGAAGACCTTACAGCTCTATCACAGCTTCACCTCGACCTAGAACTACTAAACAGACTATCCAGAACTAGGTCATTCAACACTTTTGACCAGCCAGAATCTCAGCTTAGGGACACAGAGACTCCTCCATCTACACCTCCTGATTCTCACTTCGTTCAGAACTTGGGGCTCTGCCACCCTAGATCTGCTCAGCAAACCTCTGCTGGTCCTAGTATCCCTGTCATCCATATACCAGCCGCTCAAGTTAACCCTTCACCCCATCAGAACATCATCATGGCAGCCTGGTATAAACCTTTGATGTTACCTCAACCTCTAGTGCCCCTACCAAATGATTATCAATCAAAGATCCCACATTTCACTGCCAAAGAGTCCATCACTGCTCAACAACATGTAGATAAAATGGAATACTCCTTTGACTATATGGAAATTGATGATGATACACTCAAAATGAGAATCTTTGCCCAGAGCCTAGGGGGTGAGGTGAAAAAGTGGTTTAAAGGCCTGCCTCCTGGTAGTATCCAAGATATCCCCGGTTTGTATCAAACTTTTATTAACAAATGGGAAGTTAAAGCTAACCCTCGCTAGCTCCTGGAAGAATACATGAGCCTCAAAAGAAACGTGGGAGAGAGTGTCCATGATTACACTACAAGATTCAACAGCATTTACAATGCTCTCCCCCCACATATGAAACCTCCACAAGGTATGGCCCTAGCCAAATACCCTGATGGATTTGATGCTGACATGGCCTATGAGCTTAGGGATAAAGAGTACACAACCCTAGAGGACATGTAGAAAGGAGCGGTGAATATTGAGGCAAATTTGATTGGGAAAAGAGCGAGACAGAGGGCTGAGAAGAGGGTGACATATAGAGATGACAATGTAGCTTCCACATCTGATCCTAATTATGATAGACTATCCAAGAACATGGAAAGGCTACAACAAATGATGGAAAAAATGGTTGTCATAGTGGGTAGCCAAAATAGAAACCAGATTCAAAACCAAAACTTTAGAAGAAACAATATCATTCCCAACAGACAAAGAGAGTCAGATCAACAAGTTATTCCCCCATTCCAAAAAAATTTAGACGAAGAAGAGGGAATCTTAGAAGGGTCTGATGGGAACACGATAAACATGTTTGAAACAGAAAATTCAGCCCATGGCTATTCCACAGAGGAAGACCAGCCCTTGTCCACGTATGGGGATGAGGAATGGCCAGAATCTGAGGATTATAGACTTGGATTTGAAAATGCTATCATGCAGGTCAGAGAACAATACGAGCTTAGGAGCAAAAAGAACCAAGACACTTCCAAACCCAAAGCTCCTGAGATAACCATTAAGAAAAGGCCTGCCAAATCTTCTAAAGTGACTTCTGAGGGTAGCAAAACGGCAGTTGAGAGTTCTGGGAAGAACAAAGAAAAGGAAAACCAAAAAAATGAAAAACAAAGCCAACCCACTAGCAGCACTAGCACTACTGTTAGTGCTCCTGATAAAACTGTCACCAACACTGTACATAGTGAGAAACCGCAAACTGATCCAGCCACTAAGACAGTGGCAAATAAAACAGAGTTGAACACATCCAAGAGTCAATCCACTTTCAATTTGGAGAGTGAGATCGCAAAAATCAAAATCTCTGTACCACTATCTGAATTGGCCACTCAGGATGTATATAAAGGCCAAATTTTGAAAGCATTAAATCTAGGGGAAAATAATGATACTGTAAATTTGAGTGATGATCAACCTGCCCTCCTGTTTGGTCCAAAGATTGAGGGAAATTTTCAGGAAGGTGTAGTACCCCCTTTCTATATCAGTCTTAACATTCATGACAAGATCCTCCACAATGCAATGCATGACTCTGGGGCCTCACACAACTTGATGCCTAAGGTAGTGATGGAAAGGTTAGGCCTAGAAATTACCAGACCCTACAAAGACTTATATTCATTTGACTCTAGCAGAGTAAAATGCCTGGGCCTGATCAAAGACCTGTGTGTGAGTCTTACTCAGATTCCTGCTAAATGTATGGTTATGGATGTGGTGGTGGTAGATGTGCCACCCAAGTATGGCATGTTACTATCTAGATAATGGGGAGCCAAGCTGCAGGGTACAATGCAGATGGATGGCTCATACGCCACTGTCCCTATATTTGGCCAACTTAGAAGACTGTATAGAGAGGCCCAAATGAAATTCCTGGTCAGTAGCCCCGAGAAACCTAAAAATGCGCCACTATACTCTATTCACACAGACCTAGACTCTTTCATCCTCTACAACGACCAATCCTTAGGAGAACCAGAATCAGAAAACAGAAACATGAACAGAAACACTGAGCCCATGGACTTAAACATAATGGCTACTCTGGAAGAATACGATGAGGAGGACCATGGGAAAAATGTTAAAAATGAAACTCTGAGTGAACCAGAAAATGAACTCAAACAACAATCTAGTCACCTCTCTGAACTCCACACATCTCATGAACAAAAAAAAAACCCTCAGCCTAGTACAGACCCTATAGCATCACATAATGGCGAACCCAGCTGTAGGGAAAGAGACGAAGATGAGGAAACAAGCAGCGAACCCCTGTGGGAAATGAATTTCGATGGGTCCTGTACTAGGAGAACTGTTGGAGCAGGGGTTTGGGTACGTAACACAGAGAGTGACTATGCAGAGAGCCTTGCTATCAATCTGCATTTCAAATGCACAAATAACATAGCAGAATATGAGGCTCTCATCCTGGGCTTAAAACTGTTGAAAAAATTAGGGGCCCATAGGATAACTGTGCTGGGAGACTCTGAGTTAGTAATCAAACAGGCGAATGGTGAATACGAAGAAAAACAACCTACACTGAGGGCATATAGGAACGATGCCATGGATCTGTTGAAAACATTTGTGGAATATAAATTAGTGTTTATTCCTAGGAGTCAAAACGTGATTGCAAACGGATTAGCGTGTCTGGCTAGTTCATATCCTAAGACTCCCGCTGACCAACAAATCATAATTCAGACCAAGTTCAGACCTGCAGTTCCAGATAATGAAAAATACTGGCAGGTCTTTGAAGGAGACAAATAGATCGAAGACTTTCTAGTGGGCAGAAATGAGTTCAGATTTTCTGATTCAGACTCGAGATCTGAAGACAGCTGCCCAAGTGAGGATTCCCTAGATAAACAAGAAACAACCTGTAACATAGAAACAAATAATTTTGCTGAAGAAATGGGAAATCCAACCGAAAAATGTGAAAACGCAGATAGTGAGAAAATAGAGGTGCTGCAGGCCAAAGATAAGAATATACCCAGAGGCCTGGCACCCTTAGAGGACCTTTTTGACTTTAATGATGTAGAAAAGAACCCCACGATAGGACATGCAGACTCTGATGTGGAAGAGTGCAACATAGGCAATGGAGACAAACCAAAAATGATTAAACTGGCTAAGTCTATACCTGCAGACATGAAGCATAAATACATTGACCTTTTCAAGGAATTCATTGATTTGTTTGCTTGGAGTTATGAAGAATTAAAGGCCTATGACACAAACATTATACAACACAAAATACCCTTGAAAGAAAATCAGAAGCCCTTCAGACAAAAACTGCGCAGAATAAGTCCAAAACAAGTGCCTGCAGTTGAGAAAGAGATAAAAAAGATGTATGATGCAGGCATAATAGTCCCGGTAAGGTTTTCTAATTGGGTGTCAAACTTAGTGGCTGTGAGGAAGAAAACAGGGGAGATCAGACTATGCATAGACTTCAGAAATCTCAATAGAGCCTCACTCAAAGACAACTACCCTTTGCCAAGAATGGAACATATCCTTCAGAAGGTAGTAGGTTCAAGAAGGATCTCCCTGTTAGACGGCTTTTCAGGTTACAACCAAATGTCAGTACTCCTAGAAGATCAGCTCAAAACAGCTTTTACCACTCCATGGGGCACCTTCATGTATGTGAAAATGCCCTTTGGACTGATGAACGCTGGAGCCACCTTCCAGAGAGCGATGGACATAGCTTTTGCATATGAGATAGGCCACTTCATTGTTATCTACTTGGATGACCTGACTGTCTTTTATAAAACTAAAGAAGAACACCTGAAACATCTGAGGAAAGTTTTTGAAAAATGTAGAAGGTTTGGACTGTCATTGAATCCCAAGAAAACTGTGTTTGGGCTGCAAGAAGGTAAAATTCTTGGCCATATCATATCCGAGAAAGGGATTAGGATATACCCACAGAGAGTTGAGGGGATACTTCAAATCACACACCCAAGAAACATCAAAGAGTTACAGTCCTTCAATGGGAAGATCAACTTCCTCAGGAGATTTATACCCAATCTAGCTGAACACCTCAGGAATATGACTAACATGCTAAAGAAAGGTGAAGGGGTTAAATGGACTGTTGGAGCCAAAAAATATTTTGAATCTGTAAAACTTGCACTCTCCCAAGCTCCTATCCTGATCAACCCAGATTTCTCAAAATATTTCCTGATCTTTTCATTTGCCTCCCAGCACACTGTGGCTGCAGTTTTGCTGCAGAAGAATTTAGGAGGTAATGAGCAGCCTATAGCTTTTTTCAAAAAAGCCTTGAGAGATGCACCCTTGAAATAAAACATCATGGAAAAATAGGCCTACGCTCTGGTTAAGGCCTTAAAAGACTTTAGGGTGTACACTTTGCATTCTCACACCATAGCGTATGTGCCAAATATAGTGGTCAAAGATATCTTGTCCCAAGACCCAGATGGGAAAAGGGGCAAATGGATTGTTACAATATTGGAATATGACCTTGAGATAAGACCCACCAAACTGATAAAAGGTCAGGGCTTAGCAAAATTAATGGCCGAATCAAATTTACAGGCCCTTGACATTAACATGGTAAGCGCCCTAGATGAGCGGGAAGGATCGCCCGACCCCAATGTTGAGGAGAAGTTTCAGAACTCTCCTTGGTACTCTGATATCCTTTACGTGCTCACAAATCTTAATGCCCCTCTATAAATTTCTAAAACTAAGGCCAGATTTATAAAGTTAAAAGCCAGAAATTACTGCATTATGAATGAAAACTTATACTAGAAAATCCCAAATGGCCTATTGCTGAAATGTTTGCCTGAACCTGAAGTTGAGAAAATCAAACAAGAATTCCATTCTGGGGAGTGTGGAGGCCACCTGAATTGGAAAGCTACTGCAAATAAAATACTTAGGGCTGGCTATTATTGGCCCACACTCTTCAATGATGTCCATAAATTGGTAACTGCCTGCCATAAATGCCAAATCTTTGGAGGCAGAAGAAAGCTCCTCCCCCTCCCTCTCCGACCCATCATTGTTGAAGGTCCCTTTATGCAATGTGGCTTAGATTTCATAGGAGAAATTCATCCTGCTTCCTCCGCACAACACAAATGGATCCTAACAGCCACAGACTACTTCACTAAGTGGATAGAGGCCATACCCACTAGTAGTGCCACAGATTCAGTTATTATTAGGTTCCTAGAAGGTCATATCCTCTCTCGGTTTGGTTGTCCAAGGAAAATAGTCACCGACAATGCTGCTGCTTTTGGATCCAAGAAAATGGTTTATTTTTGTCACAGGTACCAAATAACACTTGGTCATTCAACTTCCTATTACCCTCAAGGTAATGGCTTGGCTGAATCATCAAACAAGAGCCTAGTGGCAATCATTAAAAATCTATTAGAGGAGAACAAAAGATCTTGGCACAACAAGTTGGTACATGCTTTGTGGGCTGACAGGCTTACAACCAAAAAATCCATTGGCATGTCACCTTTTCAGCTTGTCTATGGTACAGAAGCAGTCTTTCCTACCAGCCTTGGAGTACCAGTAATTAAGCTTGTCCAAGAGTTTTAGGAAGAGGAAGAAAACATGATAAGAAGGATAAATCAGACGATCAATCTTCAGCAAACCAGGGAGGAGGTATATAACAAAGCTGTCAGAGTCCACGAAAACATAAAAAAGCTGTTTGACAAAAGAACCAAAGCTGCTGATTTCAAAATGGGTGACAGGGTTCTGAAGTGGGACTCAAGAAGAGAGGACAAAGGTAAACATGGCAAGTTCGACAGTTTGTGGCAGGGTCCATACATTATCCAAGCCACTGTGGGTCCTAATGTGTTTTTCTTACAAGAACTTGATGGTATAGAGCTGTTTGGGGTTCCTGTCAATGGCAGGATGCTTAAACACTACTTCTGCTGATTTTCATTTCCAGTTTCATTTCCATTGTACATACCATTGCAGTTTTTCGTTTTCAAAAAAAAGAAAAAAAAAGAAAAGAAAAGAAAAGAAAAGGAAGCTGGTCCTAACGAGCTCAAAACCTGGGTCACAGGAAAAGAAGGATGTTTCAAGTTCAGAGTTCAAGCCTTCAAGTTTTGTGTCCAGGGTTTTGCAGGTTCTGATTCAGCAAGTCAGACAGTCTAATATTGGCTTGACTGATTTTCAATTTATGTCTTAGAATGTAGAGAAGAAACCTTTTGGATAGTTTAATCCCAACAGGTAGTAGATTAGGTAGAGAAAATAATACGAGACCAACAGTCTAATCTGGTCTTGGGGAGTGATAAGGGTAGATTTAGATTAGGTTGTTTTGTGTTTCAAGAATAAAAATGTAAAGGGTCTGCTAATCCAAATGCACCCAAAGAGAAAAATGTTAGGACTGTAGTTTGGGTAGGAGGATTAGTTGGGGAAAAATTGTTCTGCTGATGTTTCTATCATATTGTGGCAACTGAAAATCAAAGATATAAAGGGATGAGCCAAGCAGCAGGCATCTGGCCTACTCCAAAGATCGTTTCTGGTTTCTTGACTCCTTCAAGAAGAAGCCATCGCCACTGTTAGCCCCCCTATGAAATTCTTGAGAAGAAAGCAGGGGGCTATGTTGTTTTGGAAGCCTTCAGGGAATGCATCTCCCAAGACGACACATCATCCTTGAATTCTTCTACCAGCGTTTGCCTTTTAATAAATTCCCTCTGCTGAGTCATTGCTCAAAAGGCCTATTTGTGCCCTCTATACCCTTGCAAATCCTCCCTTGAACCTTTGTTCTTCCCTTTGTCAAAATCCCCTTTCTCCCCTTTGTTACCCCTTTTTAACCTCTTGAATCCCCTTTAAATTCCACCATTACCCTTTGTTTCTCATATTTCCCCTTCTTTCCTTTGTCATTACCATTATCTGGCCTTGAATTTCATTGAAAACGATTAAAACCCACTCAAAACAATATATCAGGCTTAGCACCCTTCGTCATAAGCTCGCCGCTCCTCTACCTTCCACGGGACCCAGTGCCAGAACCACCCGCCAGCTCTAAAGGCGCCTTTTCCATATGTTCATCGGACGCAGCCTCAGCCGTTGATCTCGGCTGATCGGACAGTGGTCATTAATCTCCGCAGCACCATTGTTTTTCCCGTTATATTCTTCGAACGCTCCATCGCCGTCCCATTTCACGATAATCCGACGGTCTGCAGTTTCCCCCGCCGGTGGACCACACCTTGCCCTGTTCAAAATCCATCAGTTTCCATCACACCGCTCATGCACGGTAGGCAGTTTCTCTCCAATACCTAGCGATTCCATACAGCTTCCGACGTGTGTCTTCTGTACGATTTTGAAACCGCCCTCCCATCGCGCATTATCTTTCGGACCAAGCCACGGAGCGATATGTGTAGTACCCGTTCGATTCTTCAGTGCCCATCCGACGGCTATCGTCCCTTGAAGCTGCACATTGTTTAACCTTCGATCGCCGTACCCCTGGCCCACTGTCTTCCACCCCCAACGTGTCCCCCACTGTTGATCTCCTTCACGATCGACGGTCAAGATTGGTCTTCCCCCCACCGTTGACTTTTCCATGGTCCACCGGTCTCACCACGTCATTTCATACGTGTCTTTTGTTGGAAATATTTTCATTGATGGCAAAGGATTTGGAAAAGGTCAGTGGAAAAGAACAGAGGACGAACAGAAGGAGCATAGACAGAATGGGAAGAGTTCAAAGGCGCAGCAGAATTTTGGTGAATAGCAACACGCATTCAAGAAGGAAGGGAGAAATGTAAAGATGAATTAATTGTCATGGGCCACAGCCACAAATTGCAGAGGAGAGTTGATTATGGTGTTGGGCAGAGCCGTCTTTACAGTGGAACGAAGTTATTCCCGTAAATCTAATTTACGGAGGAGCAGAGTTATTCAAGACAGTCATTTCGGGAATTTAAGCCCTCAACAACCAAGTATGAAGAAATTTATGAAAGTATGTTTAAACAGCGGAAAGACTTTAAATCTTTGAATGTGGCAGGACAAGTGGTCCCTACCACTTGAGCGCAAATCGCAAAGTGCAGTTTTGAATTTTCAAGTGTCTTGTTGATATGGATTATTTGCGATTTGCGATCATCGCGCCATCGCAATATCGCAATATCGCAACATCGCAACATCGCAATATCGCAATATCGCAATATCGCACGATCGCAATATCACAATTACAAAGAATTCCGCCATATGTTTGATCGCCAATTTGCGATGCGATCCCATCGCAAATCGCAAATATTAACTTTGCGCACTTTTTGATTGCGCCATCACAAATGGCCATCTGCGATGTGGGCCCGGGGTCAAAGATTAAAATTTGAATAAAAGAAATGTTACGGGGACAGTGTAAAGTTTTAAAATAACCATTGGGGTTATAGTTATAATATTATATGGCGGAGATAAAATATTGAATATTATTGAAGGGCCCGAATGGGACAATTCGTGTATGGAAGAACGAAGGTTGGGGTTTTCAATTTAAATTGGCTCGATTTTTAATACGTTGGATTATCTATTGTGACCCCGTCTAGAAATACCATTAACGGTTCATGGTTTTGACTCATGGTATTGGAAAAAGGCAAAATCTATATAAGGAGAAGAAAATCATAGTGCAAATGTGTGCGAAAAGGGTTGATGAAAAACGATCTCTTTTAGAGATATCTGTATAAATAAACTTAGATACATCTGAATCTATGGCGCACCTGTTCCTGGTTTAATCGACTGACGAAATCATGATGAGCATATGCATCAGTAATATCTGGTTGGAATGGGCAACAGATTATCGAAGGATCTGAATTAAGGCTGCACCTCTGAAAGTAATAAATAAATCTGGTGACCAGCAAGGTATGTCGTGTAGGAAACTGGTGGATCCAGTCTGAAAATTGATGAAACATGGTCCACAGTGATGCTGAGGGTCGAAGCCATCAGTGAGGGGGTTGTAGCTCCCTTCTAGTGGTAGCTGGTAAACGAGAACAGTGAGGGGGTTGTAGCTCCCTTCCAGGAAAGGCTGGTAAACGAGAGAAGGTTGTGGCCTTCTGCAGGTGGGTGCCTGCGTGCTAGTATGAGTCTGCACCAGCATAAAATTGTAAGAAGCTTTCCATATAATAAATATTGAAGACTAATATTGCAGCAGCGGTGGTTTTCTCCCAAATTGGGTTTCCACCTTAAAATCCTGGTGTTCATATGTGTTGTCTATGTTTGATGGTTTGTTCTGTTATTTCTGTTCATACTCTTACTACTTATCTGATGAATGAATAATGCAAAGTTCTAAGTAAAGACATACTAAGATATATGGACATACATGTTGGATGTAGTAATTTAACATTTGGTTTTAAGAGAAATAAAGAAAAATTGATCAGTCTAAAATACTGATTCACCCCCCCTCTCAGTATTTTTCCAACAATTGGAATCAGAGCAGGTCCTTCTGATAAAGCTTAGCCGCTAGAAGGAAGATCAAGAAAGATGAGCAATCAAGATGGAACAACATCTATTAGGCCTCCACTCTTTAATGGAAACAATTTAATCTTCTTGAAAACAAGGATGAGATCCTATCTTCAGTCTCTGGGAGCAGATGTATGGGCAATTTTTGAACAAGGATATCAATATCCAGCTGTAGTGCCAACGGATCCGACTGAAAGAAAGAACTATGAAACAAATTCAAAGGCGGTAAACGCTCTTTTGGGAAGTCTAACTGAATCAGAATTTGTCAAAGTCATGTAGCTAAATACAACAAAGGCAATATGGGACAAAATTATTCTAAGTTATGAAGGTGATGCAAAGGTAAAAAGTGCTAAACTCCAAACTCTCAGAATTCAATATGAGAATCTAAAAATGGAGAATGAGGAGAGCATTGCCAATTTCTTCTTACGTCTTGATGATATTGTAAATCGTATGAGAAATCTGGGAGAAACTATAACCGAATCTACTTTCGTTGAGAAAGTCTTAAGATCACTAACAACAAAATTTGAGTCAAAAGTTTCAGCTTTTGAAGAAAAGCAGGATCTTCAAAATCTTACTGTGGTACAACTTCATGGCATACTAATTACATATGAAATGAGAAGAGGAGGACCATCTTAAGTCAAAGAGGCAGTCTTTAGAACTTCTATAAAAGGGAAGGAGGTACAAAAACCAGAAGGATTAGGATATATCTCAGAAGAAGATGAGATAAACTTTGTAAAGAAACTTCAACTTGGCACAGGACGGTTCAGAGGTAAGCTTCCTTTCAAATGCTTTGATTGTGGAAGAGTTGGTCATTATGCTGCTAAGTGTCCTTATAAAGAAACACATAAAAAGGGGAAGGAAGTAGCAAGAAGGAATAAGAATCGTTTTAGCACTAGAAAGAGTTACTATACTCATGAAGACAATGATGGGTTATCTGATAGTGAGGAAGAATGTGAACAAGATCTTAGACTTCTCATGGCATTTGAAAAAGAATCTAGAGAAGAAAAGGATACTTTTGAGGATGCTCTAGAGGACAATGATTTTCTTGATGAAAACAATCAACTCAAAATATGCTTAGAAGAAAGTAAAATAACCATAGAGACTCTGAAAAATCAGCTTGAAGAAAAGGAGAAACACAATGAGAAATTAGAGTGTGAAGTAGTAAGTCTAAGAAAATAACTTGAGAAAGTAAAGACTCTGAATCTTAGATTTGCTAAAGGATCTGAAACCTTAGATGAGATTATCAAGGTACAACGTTCTCCTCTTATAAAGACAGGTCTTGGATATATCGGAGAATCTTCTCAAGCTTCAACACCAAATTATCTAAAAGCAGCTACAGCCAGTATACAACATTCTGCCACTCAACAAGGGAATAAAGAATCTTTACAGGTAAAGCATGACCATCTCAATTCAAAGAACACTAACAGGAATACCTTTCAAAGAAACACCAATCAACAGGTAAATTCAAGTAGAATATTTCATGATCGCAGAAATTTCTTCTTCAATGGACAATGTTTCTCATGTCACAATTTTGGTCATAAAGTTGTTCAATGTGTTGCATATAAAACCATCATTACAAGAGAAGCAAGAAAGAAAATGATGGATACTGAACCAAAGAAGAACACCTATAACAACTTTTCTCCTCTTCAAAATGAAGTTGAATGTGCTTATTGCAATAACTTTGGCCATGAAGAATCTGAATGCAGGAGCAAAGTTCAACCAAAAGAACATGTTCCTTCAAGCTCCAAAGTATGGAAAAAGAAGGAATTACAGGTTGAAAATTGTGGCATAGCGTTATTTGCAGAAGATGAAGAAAACCAATGGTACATTGATAGTGGATGCTCAAGACACATGACAGGTGATAAAGAAAAACTTCTTGCATATAGTGCTCTAGAAAAAGAAAAAAACGTTACATTTGGAAATGATAATCCTTCGATCATTAAGGGAAAAGGGTCTGTTTTCCTAAAAGAAAAGGTGAAAGCTAATGAAGCCATGTATGTGGATGGATTAAAGCATAACTTGTTAAGTGTAAGTCAAATGTGTGATCAAGGAACTGAAGTTGTCTTTAGTTCAAAAGAATGTGTGGTACGTGATCTTGATACAAGTAAAGCAATTATAAAAGGAAAAAGAACTCCAAACAACCTGTATATATTGAAGAACCCCAAAGAACAATGTTATTTGAGTAAATATTCAGAAAATTGGCTATGGCATAGAAGTTTGGGGCATCTGAGCTTCTCTCAAATCAACAAATCAAGCAGACTTAAAGCTGTTCGTGATCTTCCCAATATTACTCTACCTGAAAATATCATATGTAAATCTTGCCAATTCGGTAAGCAAACCAGAGTACAATTTAATGCCAAGGAAGGATCATCAAGTAAGCCTCTTGAACTCATCCATACTGACATATGTGGACCTATGATGAAAAATTCACCACGTGGTGAAGAATACTATATCTTATTCATTGATTATTTCTCTAGAATGTGTTGGATTGGACTGCTTAAACACAAAGATGAAGCATTTGAGAAGTTTCAGATCTTCAATGCCCTAGTTGAGAATGAATTAGATCTAAAAATCAAGTGTCTCAGATCTAATCGAGGAGGAGAATATATATCAGATGAATTCCTTGAATTTTGTGAACAACATGGCATAAAAAGACAGTTTTCTATAGCTCGCACTCCACAACAAAATGGTGTTGCAGAAAGAATGAATAGAACAGTTCAACAAATGGCTAGAGCTATGCTTGATGATTCCAGAACACTTGACAAATTTTGGGGAGAAGCAGCACATACAGCAGTAAACATTCTCAACAAGGCACATGTTCGTGTAAATAGTGATAAAACTCCATATGAACTCTGGTATGGTAATCCTCCCACTATAAAGCATTTTAGAATTTTTGGAAGAAAATGCTTCATCAAAAATAATGATGAAAAACTTGGCAAGTTTGAACCTAGAGCAGATGAAGGGATATTTCTTGGTTACTCCTCTAGGAGTAGGGCCTATAAATGTTACAATAAAAGACTTCGGAGGATTGTTGAATGTATTGATGTGGTTATTGATGAGTTTTCTGCAGCTCCAAAAGAAGAAAAGAAAACTACAGATGAAGATGATGATGACACATATCCTGCTACATCAAATAATAATGATACAAACAGTGAACCCAGTGAAGAACCCAAAAATGGTTTGTCTGAAAAGGCTCCCTCCAGATATGTTCAAAAGAATCATCCAGAATCTCAAATTTTGGGAGAAAAGGGATCATGTGTACAAACAAGAAGAACTGTTATGGGATCTTCTAGCAATCTGGCATTTCTGTCCACTATTGAACCTCACAGTGTTAGTCAAGCTAGCAAAGATGACTGTTGGATCCAAGCCATGAATGAATAACTTGATCAAATTGAAAAGAATCACACTTGGGAATTAGTACCAAGACCTCATGACAAAAATGTCATTGGAACTAAATGGATATTCAAAAACAAGTTAAATGAGAATGGGGATGTTATAAGAAATAAAGCCAGACTTGTTTGCAAGGGGTATGCTCAAAAAGAAGGTATAGACTTTGGAGAAACCTTTTCTCCTGTAGCTAGACTTGAAGCCATAAGAATGTTTCTTGCTTATTCAATCTTCCAACAAATCAGATTTTATCAAATGGATGTTAAATCTGTTTTTCTCAATGGTGATCTAGAAGAAGAAGTTTATATAGAACAACCAGAAGGATTAATTTTGGGAAATGATGAAAAACTTGTTTTTAGACTTAAAAAGGCTCTATATGGTCTCAAACAAGCTCCAAGGGCATGGTACTATCATCTTGACAAATATCTTCATCAACAAGGATTTTAAAAGGGGTCTGCTGATAGCAACTTATACACAAAAACTGAAAATGACAAACTATTGATTGTGGTTGTATATGTCGATGATATCATTTTTGGAAGTAATAAAGAGTCTATGAGTCAGAAATTTGCTTCTGATATGCAGCAAGAATTTGAAATGTCTTTACTTGGGGAACTAACATTCTTTCTTGGCTTGCAAGTGCAACAAGCAACAGATGGTATATTCTTATCACAAGCAAAGTACCTCAAGCAAATCCTGAAGAAGTATGGCATGGAAGGTTGCAAACCTGTAAGTACACCAATGATAACCGAATGTAATCTCAGTTATAATGATGATTCCCCCACCGTAAATCAACCAGAATATAGATCTATGATAGGAAGTCTACTTTATCTCACTGGGACAAGACCAGACATCGTGCATGCAGTTGGGATTGTTGGACGATTCCAAGCTAATCCAAAAGAATCCCACCTTCAGGCTATAAAAAGAATATTCAAATATTTACAAGGAACTCAAGATTTTGGACTATGGTACCCAAAGAATGCTAAAGTCACTCTTCATGCATACACTGATGCAGATTGGGCTGGAAGTATTGATGATCGAAAAAGCACTAGTGGTGGTGCATTCTACATGGGACCCCGGTTAGTATCTTGGTTCAGCAAGAAGCAAATCTCTATTGCCTTATCTACAGCAGAAGCAGAATATGTGGCTGCCGCATCATGTTGCACTCAACTTCTTTGGATGATGCAAACCCTACAAGACTTTCAAATCAAATGCACACCTCCTATATCCATTATGTGTGATAACACAAGTGCCATCAGTATCTCAAATAATCCTGTTATGCATTCCAAGACCAAGCATATTCCCATCAAATATCACTTCTTACGTGAACAAGTGCTTGAACAAAAAGTGAAGTTGGAGTATGTTCCCTCCAAAGAACAAGTTGCTGATATATTTATCAAACCTTTACTCAGGGAAGCATTCGAATATCTCAGAGAAAAGCTGGGAGTAGTCTCTGCTATGCAGAAGATTAGATCTGCTTAAAATTCAGAAGATTAAATTGGGTACGCTTCTGTTGAAGGTGTTCAGGGTGCACAGGTTAAGGGGGAGCAGTTGTCATATGGACAGGATGCAATCTGTCATATTATGTTTAACAATGCAGCATGATCTCAGGGGGAGCATGATGGTACAAAAGATATTGATCAACCCTTTGCCATTGATTTCAAAGGGGGAGGACACACAAAGAAGGGCTTCTATAAGACAAATAGAGGAAGAGTATTACAAAGAAAGAATATTGAAGTGCATTACAAAGGAAGAGTATTGAAGTGCATTACAGAGGAAGAGTATTGCCATCAATGCCAAAGGGGGAGATTGTTGGAAATATTGTCATTGATGGCAAAGGATTTGGCAAAGGTCAGCGGAAAAGAACAAAGGACAAACAAAAGGAGCAGAGACAGAATGGGAAGAGTTCAAAGGCGCAGCAGAATTTTGGTGAACAGCAACACACATTCAAGAAGGAAGGGAGAAATGTAAGGATGAATTAATTGTCATGGGCCGCAGCCACAAATTGCAGAGGAGATTTGATTATGGTGTTGGGCAGAGCCGTCTTTATTCCCGTAAATATAATTTACAGAGGAGCAGAGTTATTCAAGACAGTCATTTCGGGAATTTAAGCCCTCAACAACCAAGTATGAATAAATTTATGAAAGTATGTTTAAACAGCGGAAAGACTTTAAATCTTTGAATGTGGCAGGACAAGTGGTCCCTACCACTTGAGCGCAAATCGCAAAGCGCAGTTTTGAAGTTTCAAGTGTCTTGTTGATATGGATTATTTGCGATTTGCGATCATCGCGCCATCGCAATATCGCAATATCGCAATATCACACGATCGCAATATCGCAATTACAAAGAATTCCGCCATATGTTTGATCACCAATTTGCGATGCGATCCCATCGCAAATCGCAAATATTAACTTTGCGCACTTTTTAATTGCGCCATCACAAATGGCCATCTGCGATGTGGGCCTGGGGTCAAAGTATGAAATTTGAATAAAAGAAATGTTACGGGGACAGTGTAAAGTTTTAAAATAACCATTGGGGTTATAGTTATAATATTATATGGCGGAGATAAAAGATTGAATATTATTGAAGGGCCCGAATGGGAGAATTCGTGTATGGAAGAACGAAGGTTGGGGTTTTCAATTTAAATTGGCTCGATTTTTAATACGCTGGATTATCTATTGTGACCCTGTCTAGGAATACCATTAACGGTTCATGGTTTTGACTCATGGTATTAGAAAAAGGCAAAATCTATATAAGGAGAAGAAAATCATAGTGCAAATGTGTGTGAAAAGGGTTGATGAAAAACGAATCTCTTTTAGAAATATCTGTATAAATAAACGTAGATACATCTGAATCTATGGTGCACTTGTTCCTGGTTTAATCAACTGATGAAATCATGATGAGCATATGCATGAGTAATATCTGGTTGGAATGGGCAACAGATTGTCGAAGGATCTGAATTAAGGCTGCACCTCTGAAAGTAATAAATAAATCTGGTGACCAGCAAGGTATGTCGTGTAGGAAACTGGTGGATCCAGTCTGCAAATTGATGAAACGTGGTCCGCAGTGATGCTGAGGGTCGAAGCCATCAGTGAGGGGGTTGTAGCTCCCTTCCAGGAAAGGCTGGTAAACGAGAGAAGGTTGTGGCCTTCTGCAGGTGGGTGCCTGCGTGCTGGTATGAGTCTGCACCAGCATAAAATTGTAAGAAGCTTTCTATATAATAAATATTGAAGACTCAGATTGGAGCAGCGGTGGTTTTCTCCCAAATTGGGTTTCCACCTTAAAATCCTGGTGTTCATATGTGTTGTCTATGTTTGATGGTTTGTTCTGTTATTTCTGTTAATACTCTTACTACTTATCTGATGAATGAATAATGCAAAGTTCTAAGTAAAGACATACTAAGATATATGGACATACATGTTGGATGTAGTAATTTAACATTTGGTTTTAAGAGAAAGAAAGAAAAATTGATCAGTCTAAAATACTGATTCACCCCCCCTCTCAATATTTTTCCAACATCTTCGTTGTACCTCCGCCCTCCCGTCGCATATATTCGTAAAAATCCCGTTTCTTAAGGTTTTTCATATTTTTCTCTACAGGCCGTGAACCTCCACCAGAGCAATTGTTCGCCATTTCTCCACAATTTTTCCTCCATTTCATCACCTGCACAATCTTTCTCATCGTCCACATCATCCGCCACCCCATCTATTGTTTTTCTCACAGATTTTGTGTTTTTGCAGGGTTATCAAAGTGAATGCTCGCCACGATGCAAAATCTCTATTATAGTGAGAGAGAAATCAAAGAAGATCATTTGCAGCGGCCAAATTTATGAAAAAAGACCCAGGAAGGTAAAGATAGGATGTTCAGTAAAGGAACAGGGTTTCAACTCTGTGGAAAAGCTCCCAACGCCATTAAAGCCTGAGCTAACCTGACAGAAGCAGTGATGGAGCGGCAAAGTGTTTGAGTATAAAGAAAAGAGATTAAGGCACACCAAAGAAAATATTGAGCCTTAAATCTGCAGTTTAAAGAGGCGAAGCACCAGTTCGAAGACCCTGAGGATCGATTAAAGGGTCCTGAGCACAAGTAAAAGGTAACGTCAGAATTTATTCATCAGCAGAATTTTTTTCTTCATCAAGTACAGGGCACCCATACAGCTTTGATTATGCACCATGCCCCTAAAGGAATTTCCACCCTAGCAGCAGTTCGAAGCTACCAGAACGTTTATGTAAGCAGACTTCTCAATAGTTGTTTACCATTTGTTTATTCCCCACAAGTACAACAAAGTACTGCAGCCAAAATGCACCAAAGTCATATCTAGAGTAAAGGTAGATCTGAAGAAGATCACTCTTTCATCAAAAGAGTGCCAGGAATTAAATGCTCAGAGTTCAAATGGAAGGGGTTTCGGCCCTCTTTATCTTCAGAAGATTAATACAACATTTAGTTTTTCACCTACCCCCTCAGCTCATCTTCTGTTATAAAACTCATGAGAGAATATTCTAAAGGTTGTTGATGAGATATCAGATAAATGCAAGAATTTTTCTCTTGAGACAAGTTCTCTATGTAATATTGCAAGATAGGTTGAGATTTGATGTAATCAAACTGAATGGTCAAGCTGTGGGCAATGTTGTACCTGATTGGTGTTGTTTTTAATATGACAAGCACATTTCTTTGGATCCTGATCTAAAGCAGCTAGTGATGTTTTTCTACCTCTGTGTTTGATTTCATTTCATTCTATTTCTACTGGCTCGCATCAGAAGTTTGGCATAAGATTTACCCTTGGTAGGTACCTTATGTTGCTGCTCTCCCAGCCCTTTATGTTTTCTTCTTATATGTGTATCTGAATATTGATTTCAATTGATTTAACCAGTGTAGTGGATGTTGTTGCCTGCTCTCTGATGTATGAATTAATGAAATCTATGTTTAGATGTTCTTGTTATGATCTAGTTGGATGAGTTGAGAACACTAGGAGGTCTAGAACCCTGTCTCTGCCTCACTAGGATCTTTCCATCTCAATTAAGCCTTTCTAAGATCCCTTGTATTGCCTCTGATCTTGTCCAAGTAGGTCTGGAGTTAAATGACCTCTGACCTGATCTATAGACAGAATTGGATGGTCCACCTCCTTTCTTTTCAGTCCTTAATGTCCCACTCCAACTATCATCTTTAAGATCCAAATGCTCTAGATGACTAGCCCAACTGAAAGCTTGCACATTGAACACAAGTAAATCATTTCTTGGCTCCATTGCCCAATGGCCTTGATGTTCTCTAAGTTATACCTTTTCATAAATTTCCTCTTTGCTCACCCTTGTCTTATATTGGACCCTTCTTTCCTAATTCCCAACAACCAAACATAAACAATTAAACAAACAACCTTGAGCCTATAACTAGCCTAAAATCTAAACCTTGAGCCTTAAAAGACATATACCTTTTGCAAACATAGAGAGATCCCTCTATGGACCTAGGAGGGCTAGATCCTAAGGTCTGAAAGTGGTTCTGATGTCGTCTCGTCTTTTGGTCTTGCCAATCTGGCCAAAACACGGGAACCCCAAAAATACTAACAAATGAAATAGGCCCATTTATGATTTTATCAATGAAAGTGCTTTTATTTGTTAGTGGCTAATTAGTCCAATAGTTCAAACAATTGCAATGAGATTTCATAAGGAAAACAAATAAAGTATTATTTACTCCAATATCCATTTTTTTAAATAAGAAGTATTTGAACCTCCAACAACCCAATCCATAAAAAAATATAACTAATACAAACCTTTCTCCATGAAAATTATAGTCCTCATGATTGGTGCACATGTGTATTATGATGCAAAAACACACACACACACACACACACACACATACGCACACACACACACACACATACGCACACACACACACCTGTGTGTGTGTGTTGAATACTAATTCAACATTGAATTTTTGAATCAAACTTTCTTTGAATCGGTATTTGTCCTTTGTTACAATTACAACGTCTTCATATTAAGGAGGAATAAAGAAGACATAAAAGTAATTTTTATAAATCCATACAAATATAAAAATTAATAAATTCAAGCAAACAAAGTAGGAAGTACATACAAGCAAGTCGAGTAAGTAGTAAGAATGTGAAACCATGGAAGATTTAAAAATACTATTTGTAAATCCAACTAGTAAGAAGATGTGAGCGGATTAGAATTGGAATGATCTTTGCTCTATGAATAGCAAAGGAAATCACCACTACCAAAGTTTTTGATCTTAAATTTTCATTACTAAGATTGAGTTTCATTAAATATATTATACATGGATGATATAATATTCCCAATTTTTGCAGCTAATGGGAATATTGCATTTAATTTCAGTTTTCTTAACTCATGAATAAAAGTGTAAAGGAGGAACTATAAAACTCCTAATCAGAAAAATAAATCAACGCCCAAAGTGAACATGGAAAAATCTGGGCCATTTCAATAAAATACACTTAGGTGTGAAAAGGAATGAAGAAGGTTGACTAGGTCAACATGACCAAATCACAGCAGTGTCTAGATGCATTAAACCTCCTTATTGATCAACGCAATTTTATATGGAGACCCGTCATGTGAAAAGGGTTAACTCAGTGGAGGTGGTTTAGGGTTTTATAAACCCTAATGCTATAAAATAAAGAGGAAGGCCACATGAAAAGGTTGTTGAAGATAATTCGATTTTGAGAGTGCTTAGGTAACTCAAAATCTCTGGCTGTTTAGCTAGAGAGAGGAATTTCCTGTTTAGGAATTCCTCCTCCTTCATTGAGGAGCTATTGAAGGAGTATGTTCTGAAATGCCTCACATATAGGCTTGAGGCCAAGCTTCCTCCATCAAGACAGTATTATTTTTGCAGTATAATAATACTGTGTTGTTGGGTGTTTCAGTGAGGGGTTTTCAATACCACTTCCAGATCTAGTTTTGCAAAAAAGGAAGCATTCATTTCTCTGGAATATTAGTGAGGAAGCATTGAGCTTCAGTTTCAGATCTTGGCATCAGGCCAAAGGAATTTCCATCATCATCTGCGCAGTATACTTTGAAAATTGTGTTATTTTTCCAGTGCATTGCTACAATAGGGTTTCTACCCTAGTTCGGTACTCTTTTCTTGAGGAAGGGCCATCCCTTCTTCTGGAAAGTTTTTATTTTAGTATTATTCTGTAATTTTGTACATTTCAGCTCATGTAACTAGAGTTTCAGTGATTTTTCACTTTCCAGATCCATATTCTGCAGATCTGATACTTGTATTTTGTTCTTTCATGAAATCCCCTTGCTGGGTGATCTTTTGATGTATAAAAGGAGCTGAATCTCCATTTTCTTCATGCTTAGTGATAATAAAATTCAGATATGATGTTTCAGACATATTTTGTCTAATGTATTTAGAAATTATTCTCTGTATGCTTCAACCATTTTCTGCATACTCAAAGTCATGGGAAATCAACATTTTTAAGCATATCCAGGGATGGAGGAACTGTTTAACATAGCTAGAATGATTTTTTTGATCTGAAATTTGGAGTATAGGTCCCTCATGACCTAATATAAAATAAAATCCCACAATTTCCCTTAATTTTATGTATATTTCTGAATACATCTATTTTAGGGTCAAAATCACTTCTTTTCCTCACTTTTTGGATCTTGAATTCAGGTATGAGTTGCTTCTATACTTGAAATCAATTGCTGAGTGACTATTAGAACATTTTATGCATTGATAGCTATTTTCACTTTTAGCAGAGAATTTTACATTGCTGCATCCCCTCATTGGGCCTTTTCTTCAAGATAACTAGGTGTGGGAGATCTGTTTAACCCACCTAGTCTTATTTGTTTCCGCTAAAATATTGTATTTAGTTTTTTTATTGACTGATATAAAGGATCCAAGAGTAATTTTCCTATTCCATTACATATTTTCTTGAAAATGCATTTTTCAGTGCATGATTTATGAGAAATCTTGAAAAAGGAACATTACAGTGGTATCAGAGCAAGATCTTTGGCTCAGCCTGTGGCTTCAAGCCAAAGTGTTGAATCCTTGAAGAAGGAATCTTTCAATCTCTATAGACAGAGTCTAAAAATGGCCAGGTAACCTTTGGATCTCATCCTTTTCTCAAAGGTGACATATCTAGTAAATGCCCCTGCAGTCAATCTCTGGAATAGAATCTTGATACTCCTGAAGAGGGAACTTTACAGTAGTATCAGAGAAGAGAAGAAGCAGAGATAAAAATGATGGAGAGGATGAGTTTACTCTCATCAATGTTCAGATCTAAGAAGAGCCTCTCCATAGAGGTGAATTAGAAGAGAGAACGAAGATGCACCGAGACTCCTAGAGGGTTTTAAGGAGAAGCAAGCAGTAGTGATACCTGCATAGGGTTTCAAGAAGAAAAAGGAAGCTATAGCACTTTCTATCAGCAAAGTAGAAGATCAGAGAGTCCTATATCTCCTCCTAGATCCACTATGCCCACTTTCTTTGAAGAAGGTGAGAGGTATAGCAATAAAGAAGAGAGGTGCACAAAAAATCCAAAAGGGTTTCAAGATGAAGAGGAAGAACTATACACTTCCTGTCATCCCATAGCAGAGAGAATAACCGATGAAGATATATCATTGCTTATTTTTCAAAAGTTGAAGAGTATTGAAGAAAATCTCAAGGAGTTTGATGAGGAGAGGAAAAATATGAGCTACAAAGAGACATCTCCCAAGGAAACAAAGGAGGATGTCAATCTTGTCACTTTGGGCAAGAGATCTCCATTTTCACTACCTTCTGCTAAGGTACTTACATCTAGAGAAGAGGCACTTGCATATTTGCAAGGTAGTCTTGAGCTCTTAACATATCGAGTCCCATGCATGAATTAGGAGATGCATGAGGAGGAGAAGGAAGATACCGGCGCTGGTATGCTTGAAGGAAGAAGATTATCATTCTGTCCAGCAATTGGAGGCATCATTGATCTGGGTGGAGGAACTCTTGTGTTCTGTCAAGAGGTTCCCACATATCAGTTGATCCAAGGTATGCATGAAATTTCAGCACATATTGTTTCAAGATTAATGCATAGCCAAGGATTAAATCAAAATGCTGATTTGATGCAAATACATGTCACAACGCAGAGGACCGTTGATCTAATCAAGGATGAGACTGGAAACTATCCCTATGCATCATTGTTGAGCTGCATTCAATCTCTTCAGTTGAGATGTAGGGTCTCAAGGAAGGGGATTAGTACTATCCTATGTTCAATGGATGATTGTGAGATCAACAATGAAACTTGCTTTGAGACAGTACATGCATCACTTTGTAGATATACAGTGCTGTCAGTTAGTGACTGTGACAAAGAGGCTTCAACTATCTTGGAGCGTTCTAGAGGTAGCTTCACCATTGAAGCAGTGGAGAAGAAGAAGATGAAGAGTAAACATATTGAGATGAGAAGCATTTTCTCCCCTCTAGATGACACTCTCTCAAGGAGAATGCTACAGCTCAAAGAGAGACTTCTACTTACTGCAGATTCAAAGCCTCACTGGTTTTGGAAGGCCATATATGGAACAAAGGTCTCTCTAAGAGATCTCAACAGAGATGCATTTCAATATTTCATGAGATGCAAGGTTCTTCATTGGTTCAAAGGACATGGTATTCTAAAAAGGGAGGATACCATGATTATGTAGCACATCACTCATCTTCCATATTGGAGTGAGTGGATGAGGATGATCAGCAAGAGATCACATGGTCTCTTGCAAACATATATGGACCAGCAAGCTTGGTTACGTTGGTTTCCCTTGGGAAACTCTTTTCACTCTCCAAAGGCACCTATTTCTCTGATCTATGCCTTGAAGAATGGTCATGAAATGAATAAGGAGGCATTTAAACGTTGGTTTCTTTGGAGTAAGCATGATCACTACCCAAAGATTCTCATTCTCTCATCTCATGCTTCATGCATCATTAATAGAATTTATGAAAAGGAAGCATGGTTGATGTGGTTGTTAAAAGGAGAGTTTGGACATCGCATGTTAAATCTCATGTCCATGTATTCACCCATGTTTGAAATATGTCTCATTTATCCACATGTATTTCTATTGGAGGGATGTTTCATGCATGAAATTTGGCTTGGGAGGAGGGATGACTCCCACATGATGTGGTATGAGGGAGCTTGCTTGTACTATGCTGATGAGACATTTCACATGTCCATCCTTGTGTTGTTGTTGCTCCATGATCCACATGTTGATAAGGCAAAAGGACTGCAAAAGTCCTTGTTGCTATGGCTGCTCTTGGGTGAGTATGGTTACTACCCAATAGCACATCATTCTCTGAATCATGCCTTGGATTTCAATGATATGTTGTAGCAAGGGAAGGCATGTATACTTTTGTTTCACTTGAGAGAGTATGGCCACCACATGACGTCTCCTATGTCTATGTGTTTTGTATTGTTTAAAATTTGGCATATTGATCTCATGATGTGCATTGATGATGATACTTTGTATTGGGCTGATGTGACATATCATATGTCCATTAGTATGGTGTGGTTTCATGATGCACATGAGGAGGAAAGAAGGCATCAAGACCTCTTGTTTCTTTGGCTGCTTTTAAATGAGTAGGGTGTCCACCACATAACTCATTATTTTCTGATTCATGCCCTATGTATTAAAGATAAATTGCAGCAAAGGAAGGCATGTAGATCATCTTTTGGAAAGCTTGGCTTGCTCATCTTACATGGAGGAGATGGAGGATGGCAGCAAAGGGCCTTGCTCAGGTGGTTATTATTAGGAGAATATGGTTTGACAACTTTGTCCACCCATGTTGCTCCTTCACTTCTTCTTTTGCATAACGTTGGAATGATGGAGTTTTGATCCAACAAGGCCAACAGGGCTAAGAATGAAAGCATAACAATGCTTAATCAAGTTCATAAAACATGGATGGAGGAATGTTCTTGCATGATGAAGCTTTTCCTTTATGGAAGGAGCTAATTTATTTTATGTCTCTCATGTGTTTATAATGGTGTTGGACATCATGTAATTGTCATTTTGTACTTCATGATAAGAAGATGACATCTAACCTCATAGTTGGAAGTCATTTCATCCATTTGTGGAAGACATATTTGGAACCAAACATACATGACCTATTGTAGAAAATGGAGGAAGACTTCCTTATGTGGATGCCATTTGGAGGGGAATGGATGGTTTTCATCTACAATAAGAGTTGCTTGAAGGCAAGCAAAACTTTTCCAGAGGAGACTGTAATATTCCCAATTTTTATAGCTAATGGGAATATTTCAGTTTTCTTAACTTATGAATAAAAGTGTAGAGGAGGAACTCTAAAACTCCTAATCAGAAAAATAAATAAATGCCCAATGTGAAAATGGACAAATCTGGGCCATTTCAATAAAATACACTTAGGTGTGAAAAGGAATGAAGAAGGTTGACTAGGTCAACAGGACCAAATCACAATAGTGTCTAGATGCATTGAACCTCCTTATTGATCAGCGCAGTTTTAGATGGAGACCCTTCATGTGAAAAGGGTTAACTCATTGGATGTGGTTTAGGGTTTTCTAAACCGTAATGCTATAAAAGAAAGAGGAAGGCCACAAGAAAATGTTGTTGAAGATAATTCGATTTTGAGAGTGCTTAGGAAAATCAAAATCTCTGGCTGTTTAGCTAGAGAGAGGAATTTCCTGTTTATGAATTCCTCCTCCTTCATTGAGGAGTTCTTGAAGGAGTATGTTCTGAAATTCCTAACATCTAGGCTTGAGGCCAAGCTTCCTCCATCAAGAAAGCGTTATTTCTGCAGCAGAATAATACTATGTTGCTCGGTGTTGTAGTGAGGGGTATTCAACACCAATTCCAGATCTAGTTTTGCAGAAAAGGAAGCATTCCTTTCTCTGGAAGATTAGTGAGGAAGCATTGAGATTTAGTCTCAGATCTTAGAATCAGCCAAAGGACCTTCCATCATCATTTGCGCAATATACTTCAAAAAATGCATTATTTTTCCAGTGCATTGCTGTAACACGGTTTCTACCCTAGTTTGGTGCTCTTTTCTTGAGGAAGGTGTTGAACCCTTAGTTAAACGTAGTGGGGGGGGGGGGGGTGAATTAGTTTAACACATTCATGGACTTTTAAAACTTTTGATTAACTTTATTAACACCTTCATTTCATGATCAACATAATGTGTGAGAAATATTTATTTGTGAGTAGCAATTAGTAAGCAGATTAGATAATGTACCAACAGTCTTAATATGAGAGCAGCAAGTATTAGCCGAATAGATATATCATATCAACACATAGACATCATGCACATAGACACCAGATATAAGTGGAAACCCATAAAGGGAGAAAACCACATCTTATTATTGTTTTTATGCAAAAGCAAGCTCCAACTCCCTCTCACCACTGATTTTCTGTAGGCACCAAGCTACAGGAGGCTCCTACCTCAATTCTGCAAGCTACAACTTGCACGGAAGCTCCAACTCCCATCAATTTTCTGCAGGCACCAACCTACAGGAGGCTTCAACCTCAGTCAGCTACAACTGACATCTATCAAGCTACAAGTTGATAGGGAAGCTCCAACTTCCTCATTCTTTCAAAAGAAAACATTTGTTGATTTACCTTGGATATTAGCTCTGTTTTGTACCTTCTTTTGAGCTATCTATCAGTCCTCATATCTTCCCTGCATCATCTCAGAATCTTCTCGGATTCTCTATTAGCTCCTCCTTCTCCTTTTCCTTATCGCTTCATTTATCCATCTCTTACCTCACTCTCTAACCTCTCTACGCATATCAAGGCGATATCATTTATAGGGATTTCTATATGACTGTTAGCATTCCTCAGGGAATTTGAAATGGAAAATCATGCCTCTTTTCCTTCTTCCTTCTCATTTATTTTACCCGCTCATTCAAAAAATATAGCAATATGCATTAATTTTAGTATTACAGTGGGAGTTTTTTTTTCCTCTGGAGACTTGCCAATGCATCATAAACAATATAAAATAAATTACAACATTTTCATTCTCATTTTTAGTTATGTATATAAATTGCACTTATTCCTCTTTCTAGCCTTTGGATTTTCTGGTTTTTTATTTTCTGCTGCTGTTAAGAAATTGTTCTGCATACCTCTGTTGTTCACTGCCTTTGTTAGCTTCTATACCCTCTCTTGCTTTTTGTGCATATATAACTGTCAAAATCATTCCTGTGCATATTCCTGTTCACTATGTATGTATACCTATCAAACCCACATTTTCACTTCCCTATGCATATAAATGCATCCCACATTTTCACTCAAATAATTTTCAAACAATCTGGGCAATTTTAATAACATGCGGAAAATTTTCTTTTAACCCCATGGTTTGGACCATATGATGGTTCATAATAGAATGCACATGGTTTAAACTCAAACCTTTATTAAAGGCAACATCCGATAGTCTTCGGGCCCACACAAATCAATTTTAAACAGAAATGCACTCAAATGCTTCCACTGTCCTGAAGGCAATTTCACATTTCTGCTTCAACAAGCTTCAGCTTTTATTTACACACATACCCAATGTACTAATGGTATCGGCTTCCATATTTCAAATTCAAGCTTATGTTTATTTTAATGTGAACCATATGAGCTTTACTATGGTGCGAACCAATGTTTACATTGATGCAAAGTTATTTTTACCTGAATCTTATTAAACCTTCCACAATACTTTATGATTAAAAACCATAGACTTTTCTTAATCCCCGATGCGATGGATCGCTTCTGAACACTTCCGATTGCGATTGATCCATTTTTTTTTATGCGATTAATCATTGTTAACTTCACTACGCCGATGCTATCAATCGCTCCGATGTGATTTAAGTCGAAATTCAAACAAATGTGAGACTCCCGTGTATAATGAATCGGGTCCGGAACTCAATCGCAATCGGAAATTTTGTTAACATGTTCAGCTACCAAGTTTCTTCAATGCGGTTCGTGAGGGTCCCAAAAAAGTTAATTAAGTATTTTTTTTCCATTTGGTTTATTATAATGATCCATGTCTTGGAATATAAACTTCAACTTTGATTAAAATATCAGTTATCAGCATATATTAGAGTTCGGGCCCACAGTGTATTATATACGTACCTTTGCCCTTGTTTTGAATTAACACAAGTGTTATGTAAATCATCGATAAACCTTCGTTCTGCTATATAAACCTTCGGATTTCCATTAACCCAAAGTAATTCTTAAATCCATACCTTTAATACTCGTGGGTCCCACTAATAGTCCACAATACAAGGACTCTCAGTCCTACCACCAACATTTTATTAATGTAACCTGTCGACCTTGATACAAACCATCTCAACTTAATATTTAATCTCATAGCATGTTCTAATCATCTATAGTAGCAACACTCTGCCTTTACACCCAAGTTTCAATACATAAGTACAATGCTCTTAAACTATATTAAGCCACCAACTATATAGATTCACTTACGTTCACAGCTTCCGATTCTATATAAGATATATCAATCATCTCCAATAGATATCAAACCCCATTCATTTTATTATGAACCTTATAATAAAACCCATGTATTTAATTCATATGGGAGAACTCTACCATGTATTCAAATCCACGTGGACTAACTCAACCTGCATTCGGCCCATTACTTAAGTTCAACCTTGACATTTGTTTAATGCAGCAATAACTATAGCTTGTTTGCCTCATATTAAGCAATATATATCTGTCGCTATATATATATATATGTTCATTGACCATTTAATCAATGAATTAACAATGATTAAAACACAACCATGATGCAAAATTTCAACTGGGGCCCAACACCATAAAGCACCCTTCTCATCCAACGGTGGGGAACTTATCGCGTTGTCTTGGATGATCTGACGATAATAAACAAATATCGTGCAATTTAAGCGCGCAAGGGTTAACTCTCCAATTTTACACAACATGAGTGGTTTTTAGAAACTGATTATGAACACGTGTCTCTCGGTCAATGATATCGCGTTATTTTCATGAAAACAACTTTCCACCTTAGGCGCTGCATGATACTACCGGGTTTTCCCACTCAACCCGCCTTTACTGTTTGTCTCCTAGTTTCGCTCGATTTTTAGCACAAGGTTTTGTTCCTCTTCAACGTCTAATTTCAAAGGATTTCTGCCTTTTCCTTCATTTATCTTGCCTTCACCCGGTTCCATTGAAAGGTGAACCATCGCCAATTCTTCATGACCATACCCAATTGTAATTAACCATTTGTATTAAAAAGCAGTGTCGCCTTGACTCTACTTCATATGTAGGTTCCCTCTGCACTGTTTGCGATGTCGCTCTCTCTGGGTGGGTTTGCTTTTACACAAGGTTAAAGCCCCATATGATGATTCACACACTAAAGAAAACCCTTCATTATACACACCCTCGCTACAGACTTCCTTGACAACTTTCATCTATCTATCAATGGATTGAATTCACAGATTCGTATCTATGAATTCTTACACCTCAAATGTAACATTGATAGACCCTCGACTCCTTCAATGACATATAGGATACAATTAAACCATAATGCGTACACAGTTCTCGGCAATTCAACCACACCCACATAGGAACTAATCAAACAATAGTTACATAATTCTGGACAACTTCAGTCATGCATATATAAGTGAACAAATTACCGAACTTCTTGTCTGTGCTACGTATGCACTCTTTCACAGAACCTGGAGCATTCCTTGCTCACAAAGTTCACACATCAATTCTTAATACAAGGGTTGACCATAATGCAGCTAATTGCAATGACATTTCTAACCTTTTCAAAATCCAAGAATCCAATGGCTCTACTTCTTTGCTATCCTCTACTCCTTGATTGAATAGCTCTCTGCTTCTTTTCTATCCTCTACTCCTCAACTGTTGCTGCTCCTTAATTCTCTTTTTTCTGCCTCTACTACCTCTCTTTTTGCTTCTCTAATCCTTGACTGATGCTTCAGGTGCTCCTCCTTTGTCATCTCCTTTGCCATCAATGACAACATTTCCAACAATCTCGCCCTTTGGCGTTTATGGCAACACATCCAAGTTTTCCTCTACCTAGCTTCTTTCAGAAGATCCTATCTTTTGTTACTTGCTTTTCCTCCCCCTTTGACATCAATCGCAGAGGGTTTCACATTTCCTATTGTGCTTTCTTTCTCTTCGTTTCCTCTCTCTGAGATGTGTTTAGGCCTTCTTCTTCTGACTTTGTACCCTGCTGCTCCAAACTAGTGTACAAGAGTTGTTGAGGGAATACTTTTGAGGATTATTGAACTTGAATTTACACTGCAAGTTGATACAATCTGAAAGCACTGACTCCTTTCACTTGTATGAAGCTGAAAGTGAAGATAATGATATTTCATAGAACGCATTGTACCAGCTTTATCTAATCAAAGCTGTATTATTGGATTAAATCTAAAATACTAAAAATGCTTCAAATATACTTCAGTATCTGTCTAATGTAGTGTGCCAATACATTTCCATTGAGGAAGATTGTAGATGGAATATGTCTTCTTCTGCAATACTCATCTACAGTACAAAATTTGTTCAATTGTGATGAAGCCAATATATCCTTTATTGCTGTGGTACACCATTCCTTCCTGTTGGTGATGATATGAGCTAGGATACTGATAATGATATTACCCTTAATAGCTGAAGGTTCTTGTTACAGATGTGATCAATGAATCAACGAGAATTTGATCTAAGAGATCAAATGCCTTTACTGCTTGCATAATGTACTTTCAAAACAAATCCTTGAGGTAGGATGCATTCAATGTATTGGTAAATCTCACTTATCAACCATGGAATTCATTTATGTCATAAGGGGTATGTATGTAAATGATCACTCTCTCTTTAAATGGTGAAATACCAGCAATTCCTTTCTGCTGAAGTAAGCTTGTGATGAATCAATAATAGACTTTTGAGCTTCAACTGTTAGGTTAACATAACTCATCTTTCATACTTCCAATACTTTAACTATTCTGTCATGGTGGTTTCCAACAAAGGCATATTCAAGTTGTTTGATTGATATCTCATCCAACAGACTTCACACAGTTTATGCATAATCCTTGATGTTCTTTTTCCTTAATCCTTTGATCCTGAGGACCTGTACCACATTGCTACTCCATGATAACTCTTGATATTATGTTGATAGACATGCTGCCTGCACCAAGTACCAAATGATATTACCTTGATAAAATATGTAGAGATTTCACTTTAGCTTGCACATTTACCCATAATTTAAGACATCCTTCATAAATTATTCTATTGATCTTTCCACTGTTCACATTAACATTCATCAATATCCTCAATCTGATCTTGTCATCATTAACTAGCTACTTATTCTATCAAAAAAAAATGTCACTGCATGTTCCTTTCTAAGACTATTCCAGAATCATTGCTTCTTTATATTCAATTCAATTGTTCCAACATAAAGATCTTTGGGAAGGCATCTTCAATTTCTTTTCTATGAATCTTCATGGGTTGATTACTCAAGGATTTTTTATTTTTTTTTTATTCACTTTCCTATGTTCCTCCAAGGGGGATTTTCATAGATGAAAGATGTAATGATATAATGATGATAGGAACTATTCTTACTCATCCTTCTTAATGTGATTCACTGTTCATTCTAGCAGAATGATGCACAACATGTTCATCCCTTAATGTGCTGGTGTTTTCTTAGCTTACATGTCCACGACTGAGGTTCCCTTTACCATCATGGCTGCTTGCTATCTTCTCTTCTTCCATCAATCTGTCAGCTATTTAATACTTCAGATCATCTTCTTCCTAAATAGTTCTCTGTTAGAGGGATTTTTCTTTCCCTTCCTTTTCTCATAGATGTTCTCATTTCATGGAGCTCTTCTTAGATTGTTTTTGTGGGGACTAGTTATGAACTGCTCTCCCCCTGAGATGTTGCTTCATATTTATCACTGGTTGGATATTAACTTTGTTTCCTAGAGCAACTCCCCCTGAGACTATGAAGTTTTCATTATGTTATTGAGATAATAGGCTTCCCCTTTATCTTTTCCTTCTGTTAGCCACCTGTAAAATTTGACTATACCAAAAGGTGGCTAAATCTGTTTTGAGCCTTCAAGGAACAATTTTCATTACTAAAAACAGTTGGCTCTTGAAGACTCTTGAAGGCCTCATGCCTTTGTCTGGATCCTACACCACTGTTACATCCTAAAAGACTCTAAAATCCTACTAATTTCCAAAGCCCAAATTACTGCTGCAAGCCCCATTTTCCCTTGCTTCTTCTTCCAAAACTAACCTCATTTTCTGTCCCCCATTCAACCTTTGAAAAACCATTGAATAATCCATGCCCGATCTCTTCTTTCCTTTGTAAATATTAAAAACCCATTTATCCAAAGTTTAAACTAAAAAACCATAACCACATGTTGAATATAAAATGGGTAGATTGAAAGACCGATCGTGCAATCGCAATCGCAGAAAATACAATGGGTTGATTGAAAATCTCGTGTCCGAACTTCCAATATGCGATTGGCCCTTGTTATACCAAAGCCCCGGTCATATGTTTCTCCATGCACCCAACAGCCCCGCAATCGGGTGCCCATCGCATTGCAAAAATCCAACTGCGCAAGTCTTTTCTATGTTACAAAAGTTGCGATATGTGATTAGTCCCCTCCTCTTTAACCCCCTGGTCATATCTTTCCCTATAGGCCCAAAGGCCTCGCAACCGGGTGCCTAACCCTATCATTTGCATATTCCGCCCGCAAAAATCATAAAACATTATGTTATTTTCAAAATTTTGGTTTCTAATTATTTTTTAAAGGTTTTCCGTTGGGTCGAAGTTCGAGCAACCTCCACCGTCGATCTAAATCCACAGATCTGATGGTGCAGAGTCCGTCTACCCGGTGGTCCCCGCCAGATTTTCACCATTCCAAAAACTGCGCTGTATCCATCGCACTGCCTTCTGGGCAAGAGAGGTTTTTCCCCGATGACCAGCGATTCCATACACTTGCCGCCACGTGTCCTGGGTACTATTTGCAAAACCGCCACTCATCACGTGTTAACTTGCGGATGAGGGTTCCCAGCGATATTGACCACAGCCATCCAATCTGAACCCGCCCATCCAATGGTGATCACTCGCCAAAGTTTCCCAACAGTTAACCCAGCTACGGCGCGATCATTAGTGCATCTCCACCGTCGATCTGATCTGTAGATCGACGGCCAACATTCCATCACCCAGTCAACGATTCTCCATTTTTAATTTTCACTTTCACTCCCTACCATCGATCTCCACGCAATCGACGACTCCGATTTGATTGCTCTTCCACCTTCCTTTGACCCCCTTTGATCAATCTCAACCGTTGGATGATGCCATCCAATGGCCCCACTTTTTTGGTATTTTGCAGGGTTTCAATGATTTATCTGCCACGTATGAAGAAATTTCAAAAGCAGAGGGTGAATATCCTCCCGCTTTGATTTATCAAAGGAAATCGCTTGCAAGGTTTAAATTCCACGTTTCATCAAGGTTTCTTAAGGAATTGATGCCATATCACCCCTGCACAGCCTTGCACACCAGAAAAACACCCTTAATCGGGCCCAGTCAGAGAGTATCAGTGATGAAGACCAAATGTATCAGAACAGAGGATTAAAGACAGAGTTCGCGGGGATCACGGCTAAGAATGATTATCAAAAGCCTAATCCCTGATTAAAACACAGTTTTGAGGAAAACCTAAAGTGTTTTATCAGATAGAAAGCCTCCACCGCCACATCTTAGGCAAACTATTTCCTCCCAGCTACCAAAACGCCACTTGTTGCCTCAAATTATTGAAACAGAGGCCGAAGTTATTGATCAAATGAAGATAGTCACCTCAGCATAGCCAGAAGAGTCACTTCTGCAAGGAAAATTAATGCAAGAAATATCCACAGAGTTACTCCAAACATGGCACAGAGCCTCAAGGTCAACAAAAGCCCCCACCAAGCTAAAACTTTAAGTAAAGCTTTTAAGTACAGAAGACACCTATGTAAGCTTCTTCATTGAGCCCCTCAAAGGCTCAGAAGCCATTTAAGTCTATATTAATTAGTTCTTGAGATATTTTTTATCAGATCTCACCTCCTCATTCCTCTATATATACTTCTGCAGAAGATGAGTGAGGGGTTGGTTGAGTAGGTTGTAGAACCTTGAAATACATTTGAGTGGTAAACTTCTGATTGTAAATAGTGTTCACTAGCCCTTGGAGCTCTGCTTGTGATAGACTAGTTAGGCTGAATAGTGAAGATGATTGACTTGAAGACTATAACTGGTTTGACATTAATAACAAGCTATTTTTTGGGATCCTGGTCTATATTACTAGTGAAGTGCATCTTTCTTTGTTATTGTTTTCCTTCCATGTATGTCACATTGTTCAATTTTCTCTGATAAATAACAGCACGCATAGAGTTAGGACCTACTGTATATCAGTAACCTTCTCTGACTCAAAGTATTTATCTCAATGTTTTCCTCAAATTTGTTTATTTAAGAATGATTCAATACAGTTTAAGTAGTTAGGAATGTTGGCGTTCCCTCGTCCTACTGTTTGCTTTAAACATTGTTCTTGAAAGTTATTTTCATTGTATGCTTATTAAAGCTGGACTAGAGAAGATATGGTTCACCCTGATCCCTAGTTTCTATTATCTAAAGGCAGATTTCGAAGATTTCCCTTGGTGTTGGCCGAAAGCAGACCAGGTTTAAAAGTACCTTATCTAATCTTAGGTTACATTTTGTTTTTCTTATGTGTTTTCATACTTTCTGAAGGTAATTATGTGGATTACTAGATTGTTTGTCAATTAAGCTACTTTAATACAACTTGCCCAAGAATTTTATGGTTAGCCCTGCCCTTGGCTAGTTTTAAACAGTTACTTAAGAGGCTTTTCTTGTTTGGACTGACTATAAATCCCTTGTGAAATTATTATCAGTTTCCACCCCTCCAACATTTTATTGTTTCCATTCCATAATTTTAATCTTAATGATCTTGTGATATAGATGACTTTCCCCTTGGATCACTCTTGATGTTGTTGTTCCATTAAAGCCCAGATATGAATCCATAGCCCAATGGACTAAAAAACAGCGTTATATCTATCTTTTAGCCAAAGATTTTCTATTTGCTTGCAAATTCTCACCTTTGAAACTTTTTGCATATAGATCTTTCCACCTCAAACAGTAATCACGCTCAACCATCCAAAAAACAAAAAAAACCCTTGGCCTTCATAACTAGCCTAACATCATCACCCTAAAATTCAAAGACAAATCCATCTTTGCACTTATTGGAGAGATCCCTCTCTAGATTCAGGAGGGCTAGATCCTGGAATCCCAAAGTGGTTGAAATAATGTTGTTTCTGTGATTGGACTTTGCCAATCTTGCTAATTACAAATTCCTAACATTTCTGGCAACACCACTGGGGAAGCTTTTCCCTTAAACACTTCATAAAACCTTGAGAGTAAAAAGCAACCTTTTCAAACACTACCAAGTCATGGTAATCATGGTAAAACTTGTTTGAATCAGTGACAAACTAGGTAGACCCTAGGTTTCTCATAAGTCTTTATCTAACCTTGAAAGATCAGCTGGCTTAGCCATAAGATTAAACTCTTTTTGTCTCATAACCATAGCTAAGTTTTGAAACATAGTTAGGATATTCTTAAAAAACCACAAAACTGGAAAATAACTCAAAAATCCTAAAAATATTTCAGATTGGAATTCAATAAACATGGTGGTGGACCATCAGACCTTTTACATCTGAAAAGAGCTAAAAACATCCACTTGGCGACTCCACAATCCTTAACAGACCTTAAGACTCCACTGGGAAGAACCCGTATCATTATAACATAATTCAAACTCAGTTAGAGGACAGTAGGATTAAAATTTGTAGACAGATTAGTTGACCTCTTAAATATTGTCATACCTAGTTGAACTTTTCTGGTTTATTTGGGTCTGAAAAACACAGCATAGTGGCTCCTAGAAAGATTCACACTAGAGCTCACCTCGACCCTGATCCACCTGAGATAGCTGATAATCCTCAAAGATTACTTAGGAAGTCTCCTAGGATGAAATTGTCAACTATTTTCATATCACCCTTGAGAGCTAATTTAGTTCTTGAAAATCTTATAGCTCTACAACAATCACAAGCTGACTTAGTAAATCCATTCAGAACTAGGTCATTTGATGATATAACACAACAAGACTCTGAGTTTTCACTATCATCCATGGAGACAAGTGAACATTTTGGTAGTAGGGAAACAACACCACCTGATTTGCATTTCCTTTAAAATTTAGGTGTCTCTCATCCAAGATCAGCTCAGTAATCTATTGTTATTCCATCCACTTTTGTTCATCGTTTATCCACTGTTCAAACCACTCCACTTCAGCCCACACTCCCTCTTGTAAATCCACCCCCACTACATATCATGGCTGCATGGTATGCTCCCTTAGTCCTTCCTATACCATTAGTCAACCTTCCACAGGACAATCAGTCCAAAATTCCATTATATGATGCTAGCAATTCTACAACTACATCACAACATGTGGATAAGATGAATGACTACTTCGACAGAAGTGAAATTGATGATGATTCTGTCAAGCTTGGATTATTTGCTCAGAGCTTAGGGGGAGAAGTAAGAAAATGGTTTAAAGCATTAGCCCCCCATAGTATTAATGATCTCCAAGGTTTCCATCAAACATTCTTAAACAAGTGGGAAGTGAAGAATAACCCTCTCCAAGTCCTTTCTGATTACAAGAATCTCCACAGGAACCCAGGGGAAAGTGTACAAGATTATTGCACTAGATTTAATAGTGTATACAATGCACTTTCCCCAGAACTAAAGCCTCCACAGGGCTGAGCCTTAAACAAGTTTCCAAAAGGGTTTGAATCTGACATGACCTATTCGCTAAGAGAGAGAGATTTTGAAACCCTTGAAGATATGCAAAGAGGTGCTCTTTCTATAGAATTCAACTTAATGGAGAAGAGAGAAAGAATGAAAAACGAGAAGAGATTTTCTTTTAGAGAGGAAAATACACCTTCTACTTCAAACTCAAAACTGGAGAAAATGATAGAGGAGATGATGAAGAAAATGAGCATTCTTGAAAGAGCACAAGCAAGTCAAAACCAAAATGCTCCTCAAAACAGAAACTAGAACCAGAATCAGAATCTTAGAAGGAACCAACCTCCAAACAGACCCAGGGAGGATGATCAGCAGATCACTCCTCCTTTTCATCAAAACTATGTAAGTGAGGTGGAGGAAACCGATGAAATAATATAGGATGATGATATCAACATGCTGGGGGTGGATTGAGATTCATTATGATAAGAAACAAGGTCTATACATACCTTATGATGACAAAAGAGATGATGATGAAAACAGTTATCAAGATATGGAAAATGTCACCATAGAGACTCAAAGAGAATATGACCTTAGAAGAAAAACCAGTCAACAAACCCCCAAAACCAAAACCTCTGATAAATCTTCACAAAACAGCACTACAACCAAGCCTAAGATAGTCAAACCAAAGGAAAAAATAGTGGCTGTAAATTCGGATAAAGGTAAAGAGAAAAGCACTCAAAATCTTGAAAAAGAGAGTGCAGACATTAGTATTAATAACACTTCAGCTAGTACTCCTATTACAACCGTTTTGTCAAGTGTAAATAGAACAAATTAGCAAGCTGTTGTTGCTGATAGAATGGCAGTAAATAAGGCTGAAATCAACACTTTGGAGAACCAAATTCCTTTCAGCCTGGAGTAGGAAATTTCAAAAATCAAAATCTCTGTTCCCTTGATTGAGTTAGCTTCCCAACCTGTATATAAGACCCAAATTTTGAAAGATTTAAATGTTGAAGAGAATGAGGACACTGTCAATCTTAATGATGACCAACCAGAGCTTATTTTTGGTCCTAAGATTGAAGGTAGATATCAAGAGGGACATGTCCCTCCCTTTTATGTAAGTTTAAACATTCATGACAAAATTTTGCACAATGTTATGCATGATTCCGAGGCTTCTCATAATTTAATGCCAAAGGCTGTGATGGAGAACCTTGGTCTAGAAATCACTAGACCTTATAAAGACCTTTACTCCTTTGACTCAAGCAGAGTAAAATGTTTAGGATTAATCAAATACCTCTGTGTTAACCTAGCCCAAATTCCAGCCAAATGCCTAGTCATGGATATTGTTGTGGCTGATGTTCCCCCCAAATATGGAATGTTATTATCAAGATCGTGGGGGGCTAAGTTACAGGGAACTATGCAAATAGACATGACCTACACGACTATCCCTGTTTTCAATCAGACTAAAAGACTTTACAGGGAGTCTCATATGCAATACACAGTAACAAGTCAAGACAGGCCAGAAAACTCTCCCCTCTATTATGTAAATACAAACCTTGATTCATTTATCCTTTTAATGAAGAAACATTAGATGAACAAGTAACTTTAACAGAGTTAATGGCTGATAGAGAGGAGGAGGTAAATACCACAGAACTATCACAACAGTTTGTCGAACCTGTAAAATATAGAAAACCAAACATGGGTCTTGAACTACAATTCATGCGCCCTTTTCTTTTAAACCTAGACATGCAAGGAAACATTCCTTTACTTAACGAAAAATCTAAAGAGTCAAAAAAAATTCAACTAAGTGCTGAGACTCAAGAACAATCAAAAGGCACAGCAGTTGAAGAGGACATTCACCCAACAGACGAGACCGAAAACAGTCCTCTATGGAGTATGAATTTCGACGGATCCTGCACTAAGAACAATGCTGGTGCAGGGGTTTGGATTTGCAACACCGAAAACAACCGCACATAAAGTCTTTCCTGTAGGCTAAACTTCCATTGTTCAAATAACATAGCGGAATATGAATCCCTTCTTTTAGGCTTACGATTGTTGAAGAAATTAGGAGCCAAAAGAATCAACGTGTATGGGGATTCAGAGTTAGTCATTAGGCAAGTCAATGGGGAGTATAAAGCAAATCACCCCAGACTTAGAGCCTACCGGAACGATGTCATGGACCTTTTGAAAACTTTCGAGGAGTCCAAAATGATTTTTATCCCAAGAAAAAGAAATATTGCCACCCACAATCTAGCCTTTGCAGCCAAAACATGCTTAACGCCATATGAAACCAAAGACTGCACTACTCAGATAAAATTTAGACTAGCTTTTTCTGATAATGAGAAGTATTGGCAGGTGTTTGACAATGAAAAACAAATAGAAGACTTCATGCAATTCAGAAATGGATTCGAACTCAACAGTTCGGACTCAGACTATGAAGCAGATTGCAAGGAAGAAATTTTTCTTGATAAAGAAGAATCGTCTCCAGAACTTGCTAATATAAACCTGTTATCTAGCAAACTTGAAAACAAAACAGCGATGAATGCAGAGTCATAAAATCTGCACTCTAAAGATGAAAGTTTGCCTAAGGGTCTGGCCCCTTTAGAAGAGTTGTTCGATTTTAACGATGTGGCCAATCAACCAAAACTAGAATCTGTAGAGACTGAAGTGGAAGAGTGAAATATAGGCAATGAACTTAAACCGAAAATGATTAAACTGTCTAGGACTTTACCAGCTCACATTAAACTCAAATACATTGAGCCGTTTAAAGAATTTTCTGATGTTTTTGTGTGGAGTTACGAAGATCTTAAATCCTATGACACTGAAATAATACAACACAAAATTCCTCTCAAAGAAAACCAAAAACCATTCAAAAAGAAGCTGTGCAGAATAAACCCTGTCCAGTTGCCATTGGTTCAGAAGAAAATCATGAAAATGTATGACGCTGGTATTATGGTCCCTATTAGATATTATGAATGGGTATCTAATCTGGTGTCTGTTAGGAAGAAAACTAGAGAGATCAGGCTTTGTATAGACTTTAGAGACTTAAAAAAAGTTTCATTAAAATACAACTACCCTTTACCTAAGATGGATCATATTTTACAAAGGGTGGTAGGGTCTAGAAGAATTTCTTTGCTTGATGGCTATTCAGGGTACAATCAGATTTTAGTCCACCCTGCTGATCAATTAAAGACAACCTTTACTACACCATGGGGCACTTTCATGTATGTGAAGAGGCCTTTTGGTCTAATGAATGCTGGAGAAACTTTTCAAAGAGCCATGGACATAAATTTCTCGGAAGAACTGGGCTTCTTCATCATTATATACCTTGATGATGTCACTGTGTTTTCAAAAATAGATGAAGAGCACTTACAACATTTAAGAAAAGTTTTCGAGAAATGCAGAAAGTTTGGGATATCTTTAAACCCTAAGAAGACACTATTTGGTCTCCAAGAAGGTAAACTTCTTGGGCACATTATATCAGAGGAGGGTATAAAGATAGACCCAAAGAGGGTTGAGGCCATATTGCAAATCTCTCATCCTCGAAACATCAAAGAGTTGCAATATTTCATTGGAAAGATCAACTTTTTGAGAAGGTTCATCCCCAAATTGGCTGAGCTCCTCAGGAATATCACAAACATGTTAAAAAAGGAGCAAGGGTAAAATGGACCTCGGAAGCAAAGAGATCCTTTGAACTGGTGAAACAAGGGCTAACCAAAACACCGGTTCTTATAAGTCCTGATTTTTGAAAAGATTTTTATATATTTTCATTTGCATCAGAATATACCATTGCTATTGTCCTTTTGCAGAAAAATCCACAAGGACAAGAGCAGCCTATTGCATTCTTTAGCAAGGCATTGAGGGATGCCCCTTTGAAGTATAACATTATGGAAAAGCAAGCTTTTTCTTTGGTGAAAGCGTTGAAAGACTTCAGAGTGTACACCCTTCACTCACACACCATTGCCTTTGTCCCAAATTCAGTGGTTAAAGACATTCTAACACAGGACCCAGATGGTAAGAGAGGTAAGTGGATTGTTGTTATCCTTGAATATGATTTAGAGATAAAACCCACTAAACTCATCAAAGGCCAAGGTCTAGCTAGATTAATGGCTGAATCCAATTTTGAAGTTCTTGATATTAATATGATTAATGCTTTGGATGACCAAGAAGAGTTCTCAACTCCCATAGTTGAAAACCATTTTATGATTTCTCCTTGGTATGCTGATATTATTTATGTTTTGCTTAATTTAAATACACCTCCTAGTTTGACAAAGACAAAGGCAAGATTCCTAAAGTTAAAAGTTGTAAACTATTGCATTATAGATAGATGTCTTTATTGGAAAAATGCAAGCGATGTATTGCTTAAATGTTTGCCTGAGTTTGATGCAAAGAAGGTTAAGCACGAGTTTCATGAAGGAGAGTGTGGAGGCCATTTATACTGGAAGACAACAAACAACAAAATCTTGAGGGCTGGTTTCTATTGGCCTACTCTTTTTCCTGATATACACAAGATGATCATTGCTTGCCATAAATGCCAATTTTTTGAAGGCAAGAGAAAACTGCTACCCCTACCTCTGCATCCAATCACTGTTGAAGCTCCTTTTCAACAGTGGGAACTTGACTTCATAGGAGAAATACATCCACCATCTTCTGCCCATCATAGATGGATTATCACTGCCACAGACTATTTCACTAAGTGGATAGAAGCCATTCCTTGTAGGCAGACCAATGATTATGTTATTATAAAATTCATGGAGACTAACATTCTCTCCAGATTTGGATGTCCTACCAAAATCATCACTGATAATGCAACAGCATTTGGATCAAAGGAGATGGTTGAATTCTGTCATAGATATCAGATAACATTGGGGAATTCCACGGCCTATTACCCTCAAGGTAATGTACTTGTTGAATCCTCAAATAAGACCTTAGTGAATATAATAAAGAAACTGTTGGAGGACAACAAAAAGTCTTGGCACACAAAGCTGGTCCATGCACTTTGGGCTGACAGATTGACCTTGAAGAAATCCATTGGCATGTCACATTTTCAGCTTGTGTATGGTACTGATGCAATCTTTCCTACTAGCCTTGGTATACCAGTTATGAAGTTGATCCAAGAGTTGCAGACTGAAGAAAATGACATGATCAGAAGAATAAATCAGACCATTCATCTTCAGCAAACCAGAGAGGAGGTTTATAACAAATCATTGCAAAAGGAGGACAACATTAAAAATATTTTTGACAGAAGAACAAAGGACAACGATTTCAAAATTGGGGACAAAGTTTTAAAGTGGGACTCAAGGAGGGAAGACAAGGGCAAGCATGGAAAATTTGACAATTTATGGCTTGGCCCTTACTCTATCCATTCAGCTGCTGGTAACAATGCAATTTTCTTACAGGAGTTGAATGGGGCAGAATTTTTTGGAGGCCATGTCAATGGCAGGATGCTCAAGAATTACTTCTCTTGATCCTTGACATGTTCTGAAAGCCTTTTTTATTTTTATTTCCATTATAAATATCTCATCCACCATTGCATTCCAAGTTAGAAAAATCAAAAAATACAAAAACAAAGAAAGGAAGAAAAGAGGGCAGATTGATAAAACAATAAAGGTACAACCCCATACCAAAAAAAGAAACAAATCTGGAAGTGTGCAAGCTTAAATGCCACTCCTACAAAACACACTTCTAGTTAGTCAAACAGCCTAATCTTGACTAATTAGCTTTGAATTTACTGCTAATAGGATAGAGAATTTGATTTTCCAAAATGTTTAATCTTGGCTTATCAGTAGGTAGATTAGGATAGAAATTAAAGGTTCAAACATGTTCAAAACCTGAACCTAGAGTTTCCAAAGAGAGGTGACTCAAATCTGCTTCAAATATTGAGTCAAGAGATGTAAAAAATCTGGTTCTAATCAGCTCAAAATCTGAACCACAGGAGAAGGAAGTAACAGCTCAAACAAGAGTCAAAATAGAGTTGTAAGAAGATGAAGGAAGTACTTGAATTGTCAGATCTCAAAGCCTTCCATTTTTAATTTAATTTTCTGCGAGATAAATACCTATGTGCAGCTTGTTTTTACGCCATAGGCCAGCATCAAGTTAGACTGCTTAAATCTGACTTGAGTGCTTTTCAATTTCTATTGTGGAATTTAGAGAATAAAGTCTGTTGGACAGTTTAATCCCAACAGATAATAGATTAGGTAGAAAAGCATCTGAGCTCAACTGATTAATCTGGGTTCAGGGAGAAATAAGGAGTAGAATTAGATTAGATTTCTTGTTTTCAAAATAAATAAATGTTGTGAAAAGAGTTTGCCAATCCAAGTGCACTCTAATGAAGAAAAAATGTTAGATCTGTAGGATGGGGTAGGTAGAAAGCTTGTAGATGAAAGTCCATTGTTATTATGGCTGCTAAAATGATTTTAGAGCAAGATCATCCTAGCAAAGGAAGAGCGGCCCAATGGATCAGGCACAGGTCAGCATTCCAAAGAAAACAATGGATGTGGCACAGGTCAGCCTCCCATAGAATGCAAGTCTGAATTCTTGATGCCTTCAACAAGGCACCATCCCCAAGTGGAGCCACTGTTAACCACCTATAAAATTTGACTATACCAAAAGGTGGCTAAATCTATTTTGAGCCTTCAAGGAACAATTTTCATTACTAAAAACCATTGGCTCTTGAAGACTCTTGAAGGCCTCATGCCTCTGTCCAGATCCTACACCATTGTTACATCCTAAAAGACTCTGAAATCTTGCTAATTTCCAAAGCCCAAATTACTACTGTAAGCCCCATTTTCCCTTGCTTCTTCTTCCAAAACTAACCTCATTTTCTATCCCCCATTTCAACCTTTGAAAAAACATTGAATAATCCATGCCCGATCTCTTCTTTCCTTTGTAAATATTAAAAACCCATTTATCCAAAGTTTAAACTTAAAAACCATAACCACGTGTTGAATATAAAATGGGTAGATTGAAAGACCGATCACGCAATCGCAATCGCAGAAAATACAATGGGTTGATTGAAAATCCCGTGTCCGAACTTCCAATATGCGATTGGCCCTTGTTATACCAAAGCCCCGGTCGTATGTTTCTCCATGCGCCCAATAGCCCCGCAATCGGGCGCCCATCGCATCGCAAAAATCCAACTGCGCAAGTCTTTGCCATGTTACAAAAGTTGCGATATGTGATTAGCCCCCTCCTCTTTAACCCCCCAGTCATATCTTTCCCTATAGGCCCAAAGGCTCCGCTGCAGGGAACCTAACCCTATCATTTGCATATTCCGCCCGCAAAAATCATAAAACCTTATGTTTCAAAATTTGGGTTTCTAATTATTTTTTAAAGGTTTTTCGTCGGGCCGAAGTTCGAGCAACCTCCACCATCGATCTAAATCCATAGATCAGATGGTGCGGAGTCTATCTACCCGGTGCTCCCCACCGGCTATTCACCATTCCAAAAACCGTGTGGTATCAATCACACCACCTTCTGGGCAAGAGCATTTTTTCCCTGATCGCCAGTGATTCCATACACTTTCCGCCACGTGTCCTCGGTATTGTTTGCAAAATTGCCACTCATCGCGCATTAACTTGCGGACGAGGGTGCCCAACGATATTGACCACAGCCGTCCGATTTGAACCTGCCCATCCAATGGTGATCGCTCGCCGAAGTTCCCCGACAGTTAACCCGGCCACGGTGCGATCATTAGCGCATCTCTACCGTCGATCCGATCTACAGATCGACGGCCCACATTCCATCGCCCAATCAACAATTATCTATTTTTAATTTTCACTTTCACTCCCTACCTTCGATCTCCGCGCAATCGATGGCTTTGATTTGATTGCTCTTCTACCTTCCTTTTACCCCCTTTGATCAATCTCAATCGTTGGATGATACCATCCAACGACCCCGCTTTTTCCACACACCTTCCGATGCAGTAAAACCTATATATGCAGGATTTTATAATATTTGTTGGTATTTTGCAGGGTTTCAATGATTTATCCGCCGCGTATGAAGAAATTTCAAAAGAAGAGGGTGACGATCCTCCTGCTTTGATTTATCAAAGGAAATCGCTTGCAGGGTTTAAATTCCACATTTCGTCAAGGTTTCTTAAGGAATTGATGCCATATCACACCTGCACAACCCTGCACACCAGCAAAACACCCTTAATCGGGCCCAGTCATGGAGTATCAGTGACGAAGACCAAATGTATCAGAATAGAGGATTAAATACAGAGTTCGTGAGGCTCACGGCTAAGAATGATTATCAAAAGCCTAATCCCCAATTAAAACACAGTTTTGAGGAAAACCTAAAGTGTTTTATCAGACAAAAAGCCTCCACCACCACATCTGAGGCAAATTAATTCCTCCCAGCTACCAAAATGCCACCTGTTGCCTCAAAGTATTCAAACAGAGGCTGAAGTTATTGATCAAATGAAGATATTCGCCTCAGCACAACCAGAAGAGTCACTTCTGCAAGGAAAATTAATGCAAGAAATATCTGCAAAGTTACTCCAAACATGACAGAGAGCCTCAAGGTCAACAGAAGCCCCCACCAAGCTAAAACTTTAAGTAAAGCTTTTAAGTACAGAAGACACCTATGTAAGCTTCTTCATTGAGCCCCTCAAATGCTCAGAAGCCATTTAAGTCTATATTAATTAGTTCTTGAGATCTTTTTTATTAGATCTCACCTCCTCATTCCTCTATATATACTTCTGCAGAAGATGAGTGAGGGGTTGGTTGAGTAGGTTGTAAAACCTTGAAATACATTTGTGTGGTAAACTTCTGATTGTAAATAGTGTTCACTAGCCCTTGGAGCTCTGCTTGTGATAGAATAGTTAGGCTGAATAGTGAAGATGATTGTTGAACTGAAACATTGGACTTGAAGACTGTAACTGATTTGACATTAATAACAAGCTGTTTTTTGGGATCCTGGTCTATATCATTGGTGAAGTGCATCTTTCTTTTTTATTGTTTTCCTTCCATGTATGTCACATTGTTCATTTTTCTCTGATAAAGAACAGCACGCATAGAGTTAGGACCTATTGTATATCAGTAACCTTCTCTGACTGAAAATATTTATCTCAATGTTTTCCTCAAATCTTTTTATTTAAGAATGATTCAATACAGTTTAGGCAGTTAGGAATGCTGGCGTTCCCTCGTCCTACTGTTTGCTTTAAACATTGCTCTTGAAAGTTATTTTCATTGTATGCTTATTAAAGTTGGACTAGAGAAGATGTGGTTCGCCCTGATTCCTAGTTTCTATTCTCTAAAGGCAGATTTCGAAGATTTCCCTTGGTGTTGGCCGAAAGTAGACTAGGTTTAAAAGTACCTTATCTGATCTTAGGTTACATTTTGCTTTTCTTATGTGTTTCATACTTTATGAAGGTAATTATGTGGATTACTGGATTGTTTGTCAATTAATATGCTTTAATACAACTTGCTTGAGAAGTTTATGGTTAGCCCTGCCCTTGGCTGGTTTTAAACAGTTACTTAAGAGACTTTTCTTATTTGGACTGACTATAAATCCCTTGTGAAATTATTATCAGTTTCCACCCCTCCAACATTTTACTGTTTCCATTCCATCATTTTAATCTTAATGATTTTGTGATATAGATGACTTGCCCCTTGGATCACTCTTGATGTTGTTGTTCCATTAAAGCCCAGATATCACTCCATAGCCCAATGGACTAAAAACCAGCGTTATATCTATCTTTTAGCCAAATTTGTTCTATTTTCTTGCAACTTCTCACCTTTGAAACTTTTTGCATATAGATCTTTCCACCTCAAACAGTAATCACGCTCAACCATCCACAAAACAAAACAAACCCTTGGCCTTCATAGCTAGCCTAACATCATCACCCTAAACATCAAAGACAAATCCATCTTTGCACTTATTGGAGAGATCCCTCTCTGGATTCAGGAGGGCTAGATCCTGGAATCCCAAAGTGGTTGAAATAATGTTGTTTCTGTGATTGGACTTTGCCAATCTTGCTAATTAGAGATTCCTAACACCTTCCATAATTTATTGGAGTTCATCATAATGTCTGCACTTCTTTTAGATTCATAATTTTGTTTGATTTGCTTTGTTTCCATCATCTGTCTACAGTTCTTTAATATATATGGCAGTTTACAGTCCTTTTCTTTGTGGCCAAGATTGAGGCATACATAACATATTATTTTGTCAAAGTACATTTGAGCTGATGTATAATACTTTGTTCCGCTTCTTGAATATATTTTACAATCAACAATTTTATGTCCAAAATTATTGCATGCATAATAGTAGCCACGGAAATGATTTGTGTACCTAGTGAAAGATTGTCTTTTCCCTTTGCTTGCTTGAGGTGTTTTTCTTATTTGTTGTATGTTTTGTTCGTTATCATTGTTTCTCTTTTTCTTACAATGTGCTACACCATGTCCTGGTTTCTGGTAGGAAAAACACGTGATACTTCCCATAGGAGGAAAGAACTTTCTTTGACATCTTCCAAATTTGTTCAATTCATCTTCAGGACCATATGATCCTTTAGCAGTTGATTGTTTCATCCTCTCATTCTCTATTTTTTCATATTGTTGCTTGATTTTGTTTGTTTCCTTACAAATCTTATTCTTGCTGGCTTCTTCTTCTGTGGGAATTTACTGAGCTGCTTCACTGTCTTTTACAAAAATGACATTCCTGTTATCTTCAACCTTGGATTTACTGGTTTCACCTTCAAATCCTATCCCATCCTTTATGAGAGGTGACCCTTGAGCCTTTAGAATCTGGTCCAACTATCTAGAGATTTTAATTATAGTTGTATTCATTAATACTTCTCTTTGGGCTTTTTCTAATTTCTTTCTAAGGCACACTACTTCTTCCAATTTTTCACAATCAAGACTTTTCTCTCTCATTTGCTCTAGCAGAGTGTCTTCTACTTTCTTTGCTTCTTCAAGTTGTGTCTTCAGGCCAATAATTTCTTTCTTATCTTCATATTCTTTCTCATCGCATATTTGCACCAATGTCTTCTGGTCTTTGTTTTCGTTTTTCAATCTTTCTATTTTAGTCAAGACTGAGTCAAGTTTGGCTTTTTCTTCAGCTGCAATTTCTTCATGGTTCTTACTTCCATTCACACTAGCAGGTACCTCATTTGATTGAAAATTTTCCTATTGACATGAATTTTTATTCTTCTTAAGTCTCTTCTCCTTCTTGATAATGCAGTCCTTAGAGTCTACTCCATGCATGAAATGCAATCTATCCCAGATTTCTTTTGCAGAGGTTAAATCCATTATTACCTCAAGATCCTTGTTATGAAGATTTTTGTATATCACAAATTTTTCCTTGGCATTTATCTGTTGTTCTTGCACCATGGGAGAGTCTGTGAAATAACCATCACATACAAGTTTCCATACCTTAGGTTCATAAGCCAATAATCCTACTTTAACCTTATCTCTCCATTCAGGAAATTTTGTTGTATTTAACACAAGTACATGTTGATAATCCATGACTTAACCAGATCTCCTTCAAGCTATTAGGCTTGCACCAAAGGAACCCACTCTGATACCAATTGTTGAACCCTTAGTTAAACTGAGAGGGGGGGAGGGGGTAAATCAGTTTAACACATTCATGGACTTTTAAAACTTTTCATTAACACCTTAATTTCATGATCAACATAATGTGTGAGCAATCTTTATTTGTGAGAAGCAATTAGTAAGCAGATTAGATAATGTACCAGTAGTCTTAATATGAGAGCAACAAGTATTAGCAGAATATATATATCATATCAACACATAGACATCATGCACATATACACCAGATATAAGTGGAAACCCATAAAGGGAGAAAACAACATCTTATTATTGTTGTGATGCAAAGGCAAGCTCCAACTCCCTCTCACCACTGATTTTCTATAGGCACCAACCTACAGGACTCTCTTACCTCAATTATGCAAGCTACAACTTGCACGGAAGCTCCAACTCCCATCAATTTTCTGCAGGCACCAACCTATAGGAGGCTTCAACCTCAGTCAGCTACAACTGACATCTATCAAGCTACAGCTTGATAGGGAAGCTCCAACTTCCTCATTCTTTCAAAAGAAAACATTTTCTGATTTACCTTGGATATCGGCTCTGTTCTGTACCTTCTTTTGTGCTGTCTATCAGTCCTCATATCTGTCGTGCATCATCTCAGCATCTTCTCAGATTCTCTATCATCTCCTCCTTCTCCTCTGCCTTACTGCTTCATTTCTACATCTCTTACCTCACTCTCTAACCTCTCTATGCATATCAAGGTGATATCATTTATAGGGATTTCTTTATCACTGTTATCATTCCTAAGGCAATTTGAAATGGACAGTCATGCCTCTTTTCCTTCTGCCTTCTCATTTCTTTTACCCGCTCATTCAAAAAATATAACAATATGCATTAATTTCAGTATTATAGTGGGAGTTTTGTTTTCCTCTGGAGACTTTCCAATGCATCACAAACAATATAAAATAAATTACAACATTTACATTCTCATTTTCAATTACGTATATAAATTGCACTTAGTCCTCTTTCTGGCCTTTGGCTTTTCTGGTTTTGTCTTTTCTACTGCTGTTAAGAAACAGTTCTGCATACCTCTGTTGTTCACTACCTTTGTCAGCTTCTGTACCCTCTCCTGCTTTCTATGCATGTATACCTGTCAAAATCATTCCTATGCATATTCCTGTTCACTATGTATGTATACTTCTCGAGTCGAAATTTTCACTTTCCTGTGCATATAAATGCATCCCACATTTTCACTCAAATAATTTTCAAACAATCTAGGCAATTTTAATAACATGCGGAAATTTTTCTTTTAACCCCATGGTTTGGACCATATGATGGTTCATAATAGAATGCACATGGTTTAAACTTAGACCTTTATTAAAGCCAACATCCAACAGTCTTCGGGCCCACACAAATCAATTTTAAATGGAAATCCACTGTCCTGAAGGCAATTTCACATTTCTGTTTCAACAAGCTTCGACTTTGATTTACACACAGACACAATGTACTAATGGTCTTGGCTTCCATATTTCAAATTCAAGCTTATGTTTATTTTAATGTGAACCATATGAGCTTTATTATGGTGTCAACCAATGTTTACATTGATGCAGAGTTCTTTTTACTTGAATCCTGTTGAACCTTTCACAATACTTTATGATTAAAAACCATAGACTTTTCTTAATCCCCGATGCGATGGATCGCTTATGAACACTTCTGATTGCGATTGATCCATTTGTTCCAATGCGATTAATCACTGTTCACTTCACTACGCCAATGCAATGAATCACTTCGATGCGCTTTAAGTTGGAATTCAAACAAATGTGAGACTCTTGTGTATAATGAATCGGTTCTGGAACTCAATCGCAATCGGAACTTTTGTTAACATGTTCCGCTGCCAAGTTTCTCCGATGCGATTTGTGAGGGTCCCACAAAAGTTAATAAACTCTTCTATCCATTCATTTGATTATAATGATCCATGTCTTGGAATATAAACTTCAACTTTGATTAAAATATCAATTATCACCATATATTAGAGTTCGGGCCCACAATATATTATAGACGTACCTTCGCCCTTGTTTTGAATTAACCCAAGTGCTATGTAAATCATCGATAAACCTTCATTCCACTATATAAACCTTCGGATTTCCTTTAACCTAAAGTAATTCTTAAATCCGTACCTTTAATACTCATGGGTCCCAGTAATAGTCCACAATACAAGGACTCTTAGTCCTATCACCAACATTTTATTAATGTAACCTGTCGACCTTGATACAAACCATCTCAACTTAATATTTAATCTCACAGCATGTTCTAATGATCTATAGTAGCAACACTTTGCCTTTACGCCCAAGTTTCAATACATAAGTAAAATGCTCTTGAACAATATTAAGCCACCAACTATATAAATTCACTTACATCCACAGCTTCCGATTCTATATAAGATATATCAATCATCTCCAATAGATATCAAACCCCATTGATTTTATTATGAATATTATAATAAAACCCACGTATTTAACTCATATGGGAGCACTCTACCATGTATTCAAATCCACGTGGACTAACTCAACCTGCAATCGGTCAATTACTTAAGTTCAACCTTGACATTTGTTTAATGCAGCAATAAATATAGCTTGTTCACCTCATATTAAACAATATGTATCCATCACTATATATATATATATATATATATATATATATATATATATATATATGTTCATTGACCATTTAATTAATGAATTAACAATGATTAAAACCTAACCATGATGCGAAATTTCAACTGGGGCCCAGCACCATAAAGCACCCTTCTCATCCGACGGTGGGGAACTTATCGTGTCGTCTTGGATGATCCGATGAAAATAAACAAATATCGTGAAATTTAAGCACGCAAGGGTTAACTCTCCAATTTTACGCAACGTGAGTGGCTTTTAGAAACCTCTTATGGACACGTGTCTCTCGGTCAATGATATCGCATTATTTTCATGAAAACAAATTTCCACCTTAGGCGCTACGTGATAATACCGGGTTTGCCCACTCAACCCGCCTTTACTGTTTGTTTCCCAGTTCCGCTCGATTTTTGGCACAAGGTTCCATTCCTCTTCAACGTCTAATTTCAAAGGATTTCCGCCTTTTCCTTCGTTTATCCTTCCTTCACCCGGTTCCATTGAAAGGTGAACCATCACCAATTCTTCATGACCATACTCAATTGTAATTAACCCTTTGTATTAAAATGCAGTGTCGCCTTGACTCTACTTCATTTGTAGGTTTCCTCCACACTATTTTCGATGTCACTCTCTCTGGGTGGGTTTTCTTCTACGCAAGGTTAAAGCCCCATATGATGACTCACACACTAAAGCAAACTGTTCATCATACACACCCTCGCTACAGAGTTCATTGACAGCTTTCGTCTGTCTATCATTGGCTTGAATTCACAGATTCGTATCTATGAATTCTTGCACCTCAAATGTAACATTGATAGACCCTAGACTCCTTCAATGACATATAGGATACAATTAAACCATAATGCATACACATTTCTCGGGGATTCAACCATGCCCACAGAGGAACTAATCAAACAACAATTACATAACTTTGGACAACTTCAGTCATACATATATAAGTGAACAAATTACCAAACTTCTTGTCTATGCTACGTATGCACTCTCTCACAGAACCTGGAGCATTCCTTACTCACACAGTTCAAACATCAATTCTTAATATAGGGGTTGACCATAATGCAGCTAATTGCAGTCACATTTCTAACCTTTTCAAAATCCAAGAATCCAATGGCTCTGCTTCTTTGCTATCCTCTGCTCCTTGACTAAATAGCTCTCTTCTTCTTTGCTATCCTCTGCTCCTCGACTGATGCTGCTCCTTTATTCTCTTTTTTCTGCCTCTGCTACCTCTCTTTTTTCTTCTCTACTCCTTGACTAATGCTTCAGGTGCTCCTCCTTTGTCATCTCCTTTGCCATCAATGACAACATTTCCAACAGAAGGGCCATCCCTTCTTCCAGAAAGTTTGTATTTCAGTATTATTATGTAATTTTGTACATTTCAGCTCATGTAATCATATTTTCAGTGATTCTGCACTTTCTAGATCCATATTCTGCAGATCTGATACTTGTATTTTGTTCTTTCATGAAATCCCCTTGCCGAGTGATCTTTTGATGTATAAAAGGAGTTGAATCTCCATTTTTCTTCATTCTCAATCATAATAAACTTTAGATGTGATTTTTTAGACATATTTTGTCTAATTTTTTCATAAATTATGCTCTGTATGCTTCAACCATTTTATGCATACTCAAAGTCATGGGAAATCAACATTTTTAAGCATATTCGGGGATGGAGGAACTGTTTAACATAGCTAGAATGCTTTGTTTGAGCTGAAATTCGGAGTGTATGTCCCTCATGACCTAATATAAAATAAAATCCAGGAATTTCCCTTAATTTTATGCATATTTATGAATACATCTATTTTAGGGTCGAAATCACTGCTTTTCCTCACTTTTTGGATCCTAAATTCAGATTTGAGTTGTTGATGTACTTGAAATCAGTTTCTGTGTGCCTATCAGAGCATTTTATGCATTGATAGCTCTCTACAATTTCATTAGAGCATTTTACTTTGTTGTAGCCCCTCATTGGGCCTTCTCTTAAAGTTAACTAGATGTGGGAGATCTATTTAACCCACCTAGTCTTATTTGCTTCTGTTGAAATCTTGGATTTAGTTTGTTTATTGACTAATATAAAGGATCCAAGACTCATTTTACTATTCCATTGCATATTTTCCTGAAAATTCATTTTTCAGTGCATGATTTATGAGCAATCCTGAAAAAGGAACATTACAGATGAAATTCATAACAATAGGATTCTATTGTATAAAAATGATAACACATTTTTTTAGTTGTCATGGCATATAAAAATAATAATAATAAACATAATTATGACAAATAAAAGATATTATGAAAAGTTTCCTTAATTTTTGAGTGAGAAAATCCCAAATATTTTTCATTTCAAATTTCACAAGTAATTTTGTATTTAATATTCATCTATATAGGAATTTATTTTACATATGGTCTAATTACGAAATGTTTTTAAAATTTTTGGCAATATTTTCTAGTTGAGTTTGTCTTAAATATGATAGGAATTTCTTGGAATGGTAACTTTGAGATGATATGTACATTTCAAGTGTCCCAAGGGTTTTAAAAGATGTTGAATCCATTTGTACATTGCAAAACATATTTTAAACAACAAAATACACAATCTACTGAAATTTTTATAACCAAATTTCCATGAAAAAAATATCAAAACATATTGTTCTTTAGTTTTATGCCATTATATAGCTACCTTAAAAAATGTGAAAAACCCTAAAAAAAAATCAATTTTTATCCATGGCTTCAACCCTTAAGCCTCTCTCCCAATTTATGATACCTCCATAAGACAACGAAAAGGAAGGTTGCACAATATCACATCGTTATTCTATCGACCTTATAACTGTTATTGTTGTAGAAAACTTTATGGAGAGATATTTCATATATTTATGGTGACGTAATGTTTGAGTGCGTCTCATAAATACTCGGATTTCAGTGTCCATAAAAATCTTGTGGTGTGAAAAATTCCGCTTGTCATGTTACATATATTGATTGGGTAAAGAAAGGGTTGTTTTAAGGTCTCAATCTAAAGAATGTTTGACCTCCAACTTTCTTGCTTATTTAACGACATTGATTGCTTTTCCTTTTTGTACTAAAAATTCCAAGAGGACCATGTTTGAAGCCGGATAAGGTCTTCGGATGATATAAATATTCACACAATTGTTGTTGAGATTTATTTCTTAATTTAGTTCAATACCTATTTTATCGCTGACTATTATGTTTTCATTGCCCTTTGCTCTATCACTTACAATAGGTTTTCATTGGCATTTTTGGTGTAACTTCACCTTTCCATCGGTATATAAATACTTTTATTGCATGTACTAATGATGGTGTTGGGCCATGCATGGTTTTTATATTGGATTTCATGGTACTAGTTATATGAGGTAGATAAAGGTAATGAAGTTTATAATTTATAAGTTTTTTTTTTTCCAAATATTAAGGAACTTTATTTGATATTACACCTAGGATTAGGTATTATATTGAATCTATATATTCATTGTAAATTTTATTAAGGATTTATTGTTTACTCTAAAGAAGTATAAACTATTGGGGCCTTTGATCCTGTATAGAAGAGTTTTGAGTTGCGCAGAACTGGAAGATAGGTGGCGGAACGCAATCAAGGTAGAATTGGTGTTTTCACGGTTGCGGAAAACCAGAAGACATGTGATGCGGCATTGGCAGAGAACAACACAAATGGAAGAGGTAGGAGACAAGAAAAACCAGCAGAACTCCCAGTGAGAAAGAAGAAAGTGCAGAAAGTACTGACAATGCCATTCAACGGAAAACAAATAGGCAAGAAGTTAGTCAATTTAGTAGTTGGGTAGCTGGTTACTCAGTCCAACGAGAGGCCGAGGAGGAGTAGAGCCTTAGGAGAGCTTTGTGTGAAGTATTTTGTACTAATCTAGACTATAATAGAATCTGTGTAGCACGTGTATGTTTTTTTGATATTGTTAATCAAATTGAGTTGTTACTATCTATGTGATATCACAAGTTTAATGATGGTTAAATGCTTATGGTGAATATATGCATAGATTTAATTTTTAATTCAACATTCTAAATAGGTCCTGATTAATAATAGCTCCTTATTAGAGTTGAGATATATATGTGTCTTATAAATCTCTATAGTTGTTATATGTGTTCATGGTTGCCTTCTACATGATATAGCTTCTAATATTATCAAGGTCATGACACGCCTTGGGTGAGACTCCCTACTCCCTCGAGTAGGGTGAAAATGCTGGCGTTATTCTACACTACTGTAGAAACCTTGTTGGCCTCAAACCTAAACCTGGGTCTTGCCTTGAGGCCTCCTTTTTCCCCAACATAAACATTGATTTCAGGTGCAAATTTAGTATCTTATGTGGGTGGTCTTGTTTTCGTGTTACATTATGAGGTCATATAGGTAAGTTGATGAAAAATTCAATTGATAGATTTATAAACCATGTCATTGATGATTGAGATGAGTAGGTTTATTACAATGGTGAGATGAAATAATGAGGATGTTATGGCATAGTTTTATTTACCTTAATTAGCTATAGAATTATCCATATCTCACTTACTAGGGGGTAATGTGATGTTGATTAAATAAGAGAAATTGGTTCTTTTGGAGGAGGTCCTTGTCCTATTGGGCTAAATGTGTAGGATTAAAAGAGGGTGGAGAAATTTGATGTGAAGAATCACCATGTCAAAATGTAACTTTACTTTGAATGTGTATAGGATCATGGGGTTTCAAACTCTTCGATACTCGGGGCCTCAATGTATGTACATAATAATAACTAGGGAAATAGAAAATGAAGTTAGGTACTTGGAGAATCCTTTTTCAATTGGAATTATTAGATACATGAAAGCTAGGAAAATGAGGATGTTTTGAATATATCACATTTTTGTATTATGGTGATGGTTGGATATATGTGCCGAAAGTTGCAAACCTTTGGAAGGAGCTTTTGAAACAATATTATTATTTAAAATGGACTTGACATTCAGGACCAACAAATAAATTTTTCATTATTGGATAGATATTTTTATTTAGAATGATATCATAGGAATATGCACGGACATGTCTTACTTGGAAATGTTACACATCATTTTTTCACCATGGAAAATGATCGTCAAACTGAATCTTTCTTTATCCATCATTGTGTTCCAAAGCATTCCCATGCAAGTCTTAAAATTAAAACTCATGAAGAAATTGAGAATTTTTGGTAGCAAGGTCCAAAAACCTACTTTTGATTACCTGAAAAGTTTCCTAGCCATTTTATGTGCATACGCAACTTTTACCATTAAATCCTATGTAGAAGTGCGCTCTATCTTCCAGTATAGACTGCGCACATGACTCGAGAAAAAGTAAATATAAAAATTGAAATATATAGATTTGTGGGGCGAATATATCCCAATTGAAGGCTTTGAGGTCATGCTTATTTGATCCTAACCACTATGATCATGGAGCTAATTCCCATTCTTCAAGGAACCCCAATCCCACATTTGGTGGATATCATCCTTGAGATAAGGATCTAAAATTTTCTAGTCTTGGCCTATAAGTCAACAACAAGGTAGAGGGTTTGGGGATATAACTGGAGGTAGACTTATGTTGGTCATACAAGGTTGGAGAGCTTGTTAGTTCTTCGTAATTTGTAATATTGGCAATAAGAAAAGACAGAGGAAAACATCAAACCACTTTGGAGTCCAGGACCTAGCCTTCCTAGACTCAGAGAGGGCTCTCTCTATTCTTTATTCTTTATGATTTAGATTTATGATTATAATTGCTGATATTAAGCTATTTATAGATATTGTGAGAACTATTGGCTTTAATTGATTGGGTGGTTGGACATACAGCGCTGTGAAGATTGATCAATTAGGCTATGGAGTCATAAGAGGCCGAATTGTGCATCAAATTTTTCAAGGGGGCATTCACAGGGCAAGCTAACTATGCAGACTAGATCTTACTGGAAGTGTAATATGAGATTTAATAAATTAGTGAGTTCAGTAATAGCTAAATATTAGCTAAGAATTATTTAACTATACTTTAGAGGAAAGCATTAAGATAACAAAAACTGATAGAATTAAGGTTCTCTCTCAGCAAATCTTAATCTAAAACTTTTGTTTTGTAATCGGAGAAACTGATGCATGACATGAAAAGACAGAGGAAAACATTAACATAGAGGAAAGAACATCAACATTAACATAGCACATGAAACCTGTGAATGGTCTCTTTGTTATTGATGCCCAACTCAAAACAGTTAGAGTGCTCCAATACAATGATCTTTTACAACAACGATTCTAACAAGGTTCCCACCTTTGATAGTGAAAATTTGAGTAGCATTTAACTAAAACTTGAGTTAGTTTCGCTAATCTACTTCGGTAAAACTTCGTTTATTAAAAAACAACTAAAATTAAATAGGCATGTCCATGCAAGGCTTAAGAAAAATATTTCTGACAACATATCACCTGTAAAATTAATTTTGAGAAGCTCTTTATGGATCTAAATGCTTGCTTTGATGGCTATTACATATGGTCCTCCTTTTAAAAAGATATGTGTTGGGTAATTAAGTTTGGTGCAGCGCTGGCAAATTTAATTTATTGATGCTGGTGCTGATGTGCTTTACTGCCCCTTCAATCTCCGTTGTTATATCTTTGCATCAATGCCCGACTCGACCCTCTCTGTCTTTTTCCTTGTGATGTTCAACCTCACCCTGCCTTTTACCCCTTGTTGGGTCCCCCCCAAGTCTTTCCTCCATGTGTATCCTATTTCCTCATAAATGGCACACAAATATTATATGCTTGGCCATGGAGGGATAGCGGTTAGCAGACGTGGATGAAATGGAGGACGAGGGTAACATATTTTTGGAGGGGTCCTTAAGTGGTAAGCAGTAATATAGAAGTGGGGTGATAAATAGTGGAAGAGTGACCCATAGTGGGGAGGGGGTAAGTGATACCACCCATTTCAGACCTCGCCCACCACCCCCCAATTGTTAAAGCTGAGGGAAATGCGAAATGCAACAAGGACCGTCATATGAGGAGGGGTTGAGTGGAGATGGAGAAAATATGGAGGGTGATGAGGAGAGGAAAATGATGTGGCAGGTCAGGTGGGATTGGACCGCAGCCCGCAGATCCCAAAACTTAAGGTTTAGCCATAAGAGAAGGTGGTGAACACTAAAACATTAAAAGTTCGAAGTGCGGGGAGAAGGTAAGTGGCGTGGAGGGAAGCTGGGACCTGATCGCATCGCAAGTAAAAAAAATAGGTTGCAGGTGTTTTAAATGGTAAGTTAAAAACTATGCGATGTGATATCGAAAATTTTCGATCACACGTTTTAATGTTTAGCAGAATGGAATAAATTGTAATTTTTCAAAATGTGATGAACAGTGGGGGAAGGGTGACATGTCAGGGAGAATGGTCCCACTTTAATCACAATTGGGAATTGGGAAAAGTTTAGATGAAACAATGATATAGCAATGAAAAAAGGAAAAGTATAAAGATAAAGTGGAACAGTAGAGAAAGGTCAAGTTTAAGGTGGAAACAAGATTTTTCATGAGGTTTTGATAATACGATAAGGTATGGCTGGTCTCGCTTTATCGCATCGACAAAAAAACAAGGTTTGATGTAAGTCTTAAGAGGTAAGGTTAGAAACCTGCAGGATACGATGTGAGGGAAAAAGATAAGGATTATATGCGCACCACGGGTGAATGGGTCCCACCTCATCGCAAATCACATTTTGCTCATTTTAACATTTACCCTTGTGCCCATCCTGAAAAATTGCGACCTGCGATTTCGATTTGAATCTCCATCATTGATCATTGCTTAGATCGAACCGTCCTCACTACTCCCTTACTGTGGTTTTCTGACCTTGTCTCTTTGTTTGTGCCCAGACATTTCTTATTTTTTCATGGAATACTTGCCCCGCATTCACAACTTGACCTGATTTAGTGTTCACAACTTGACTTGAATGTGTGCATGAATTGACTCGATCTCGTTTAGGACTCTTCCCTTTTTGCTAACAGTCTAATGCTACTCCCTTTTTTGGCTTACCAGCAACATTTTCACCATCTACTTAAGTGAAAGGCATAATAGATTCTTTTGAATCTCTTGACAATCAGGATTTCCCCTTTTCCTGAAAATAAATGATGCCCATGGAATATTATTTTTAGTAGGGAAATATAAGCAATAATCAGTCACCTGGTTATACTGTGAAATACAAGAGTCTAATAGTGGCTCCAGCTGGGGATGGTAGCTCCTTCAGGAGGTGTCAAGAACACTAATGGTGGCCTGATCCATTGGGTTAATCCCCCAACTTGTATCTTGAACTGTCCAACAACTTAGTGACTGGAAACTAGCTGATTGTTCCTCCTTACTTTGACTGATAAGAATATACCACATTCTGTGCCAGCTAGCTTATAAGCATACTTAAATATAAAATGAAACAACAATTGAACTTATCCCCTGCAATCCATCAAGATGAACATACTGTTGCAACTTGAAAACTTGAATGGTGAGACCAGAACTGTGATGAAACTAAAGTCTAAAACAAATTGATCTCAAAAGAAATCCTGTAATATTCCGAAATTTTCACTTGATATTTGGAATATTAGAGTTCTTAATAAACCTACTTAATTAAGTAAATAAAAGGGTGGAGGGACCCATAATCCTCAAAGATTAATAAAAATCCACTTTTGATGTGTGTATGTGGATATTTCAGATCTAGATCTACATAATGGAGTAGTAGAGAAACTACTTAATGTGAAAGGAGTGGAGATCATGTCTCATTAATGAGATAGATCATGGACGTTGATACAGACAAATAAGATCTTGGAAGAGATCAAACATAAGATCTTATAGCATTTATGATGGGATGATGGAGGAGTGGTGCATTTAATGCACACATGATGGAGAGGGTGATCATTGCATTCACACATGATGGATATCATGAAATGACAACACAGTCAACATGGAGACCTATGTCCACATGTACAACGTAGTTATGAGGTGGGCCAAGGCATGAGAAGGCTCATAAACTATATAAAGAATATGAAGACAACATATAAGGCATGTTGAATATTACTATTGATGTATGATTTGTTTGGATCTGGAATTGTCATGTGACATTCCATGCTTTCTCTTACTGTTTAGCTAAGATTCCAAGTGTTATTTAGCACTGGGTGTTCCTGGTTAGGAATACCACCTCTTTATTTGAGTAGCTCTGGAGAGAGGATTGTACTTCATTCATCATTAGAAATTGGTGCCATATTATTCCTACTTTCTATAGAACATCCATATTAGAAATTCTGCATTTCTGAAGATAAGTTTGAGAGGAGTTTATCCTTCAATATTTCAATCAAGCAACCGATGAAGGATTCATCCTATCACCTTGAGCTTCAAGATAATTATTCCAGTGCTTTAGATCTATATCAGGCATCAAGGAATCTATTATTCATCTCCCTGAAGCACCAATCCCTTCAGGAATTGCGTAGTCCAGTCTTGTAGATCCAAGGGAGAAGGGAAGTTGTTAACATTTCAACTAGTAATCCAGTGGAGGTCCATTCCTTCACATTGTATACATTATTTCCATAATTTCTTAGATATTTTGCATATCTTAGCAGTAATATAGAGAGCCTCCTTCCTTTACAGTGGATTTTTTATGAACATTTGTGTAGCAGTAGCTTCAACATTCTTTGGAGGATTGAGGAGCTAGATCTTGAGCTTCTAGCTTGTAGATCTAGAGAAGGCATCAACCCTTCAAGCTTAGATCTGATCTTGTGACATATTTCTGCCATCTCTTTGTCAAATCTAGCTTCAAATATGCATAACCCAGTAGTCAAAGGATCAAACTCAAGGAGGGTGATTTCCCAAAGTTGTAGATCTAGAAAATCATTTCTAGGTTATCTTCAGTATCCATCATAGAGCCCAAATCTTGAATCTTGGCATCATCAGAGCTCTATATTTCCATAGAGCTGCATTTTCCTTTTTTAGCCTGCAGTCATATTTTCATATCTTTTTTATGGGACAACGTAGTATTTTCTTCCAACATCTCTCTAGTTATGCAGTGACTATTGTGGCATGTTTTCAAGGTGATTCTAGGCCATCTCTTTGGCTAGATCTACTCATATTTTGTACATTGTGTAACTAAATCTTCTCCTATATAATAAAATGGCTCAGTTATTCTCTCTATATATATTTTTTGATCATAAACTTATGTGTGCATTTCCTATTTTACAAATATTATGTTTGTTTATCAATGCATTATTCCATTTTGGTATATTATAGTGGTATCATAGCATGATATTTGTTTCAGGTTGTGGACATTTTGACAACATAAGAAAATAAGATAATAGAGATCTACTATGGAGGGATTAATTTTTTCCTTATCTTCCTTTATTTCAAGATGAAGAAGGTCCCAACACTTCTTTTCAGTAGCAAAGAAGACCGAAGAAGAAAAGAGCTTCACATTATTCCACTAGATCCACTTTATTTGAGAAAGACAACTGATCTGAATATGATGAAGGCTTGGGGCATGTGAACCTAAGTGAATATCTATCTAAATACAAGTCACATCCTAGAGCATTGAAGGAGAATCTCTCTCTCCAACAGTATCTACAACTCAAAGAAGAGAGGAGATCTAGAAGCAACAATAGATGAACGAGGCATAGATTCTTCTTGCCTAAATTTGATGGATCTTCCACAAGCACCTTAAGGGCTTGGAGGAAAGAATTATTTACATTCTTTCTGAAATATCCTTTATCAGAAAGAGAGGTTGTGGAGTTTTCAACGCTGTACCTTGATGGTGAAGCAAGAAATTGGTGGTTCAGTCATGTATCACACATGGAAGTGTCTTCTTATGCGGATTTTATGAAAATAATGAAGAATAAATATGGTAGGAAGAAAACAGAGACATATCACATAGTGACATCTCCCATCATCAAGTAGATAGTGCATGGGTATTCAAGAGAAGGTATTCTCATTATCACTCAAGAGGAGGAGCCTCTATCACCACTAGCTGCAGATGTGCTTACATTAAGAGGAGGATCATTTGCATATTTGCAAGATGGTCTTGAGTTCTTGACATTTGGAGACCCATGCATGAGGAGGAGGAGACAGATACCGGTGTTGGTACACTTGTAGAAGTGCATCCATCACTCTTACTAGTAGTTGGAGAGACATATGCACAGGAAAGAGAAACTCTTGTGTCCTTGAAGGATGTTTTTGAATATTAGTTGATCCACGGTATGCATCCATTTTCATCACATATTGTTTTAGTACCCCTTATTGAAACTTATGGGGACATGACATCAGGGAAATTACATGACCAAGGTTTATAACATCATGTTGATTTGGAGCAGCATTATATCATTGCACAGAGGACCCTTGATCTAATCAAGAATGATATGAAGAACCATCCTAGTTTATAATTTATGGACTGTATTCAACCCTTTGAGTTGAAATGTAGAATTTCTGAAGATGGTATGAGTATGATCCTATGTACAATGGCTAGCTATGAATTCAACATTATGCCTTGCTTTGAGATAGCACATGTATCACCTTGCAAATCTACAGCGCTTTCCATGAGAAATAGTGAAAAGAAGAGGACCCATTCCTTATGGGAGCAATGATATGGCAGCTTCATTCATGAAGCGATGGAGGAAAGGATGATAGATGGTAGAAATCATGAGATGAGAAATATTTTCTCCTTTCTAGATGACACTTTATCAATGAGCATCTCACAACTCAAAGTGAAACTTCTACCTGTAGCAGATCCAGAACCTTATTGGTTTTGGAGGGCCATTGATGAGAACAGAATCTCATGGAGAGATCTCATTGGAGGTGCACTTCAACATATAATGGAGTGAAAATTTCTTCAACAGTTTGAGGAGGTTGGTTTCCTACAATGGGAGGATGCCAATTATTTGCAGAATGAGATCCATCATCCACATTGGAATGAATGTTTGATGATATGAAGCAAGGGGTTTCCAAACCACTTGTAGATCTATGATATAGGGCAGCAAGAAGCATGGTTGTGTTGGTTGCTCTTGGGTGAGTATGGGTACTACCCAAAGACTCATATTTTATTGTCTCATGCCTTATGTATAAATGATGATTTGTATAAGAAAAAGGCATGGTTACATTGGTTGTTGATGAGAGACTTTGGACATCACATGATATATTTTATGTCCTTGTATTTACTCTTGTTTGGGATATGTATCATGTCTTTACACGTATTTTTGTTTGGGATGTATCTCATTTTCATGTATGTACTTGGGTTTGGGAGAAAGTATACCTCTCACATGATGTGGAATAAGGGAGCTTGCTTGTATTATGTTGATGAGACATCTCACATGTCCATTACTATATTGTTGCTCCACGATTTGGATCATGATAATGCAAGGAGGTAGCAAGAATCATTGTTGCTATGGTTACTATTGGGAGAGTATGGGCTGAATTTTTCCCATACATTGCATGACATTATTGGAGGATGGAAATAGGAGGCCTTACAACGTTGGCTTATGTTGGGTGATTATGGTCATTGTACATGGTATGATGATAATGTGATGGGGTAGCAAGATGGCTTGTTAAGGTGGCTTCTCTTGAGAGAATATGGCTAGTACATTTGGTACAATGATGATGCGGTATGGCAGCAAGATGCATTATTGCGTTGGCTTCTTTTGAGAGAGTATGGCTGTCATATTCTCATTGATGTTAACCTGGCATGGTAACAAGAAGCATTTTTGAGGTGGCTTCTTTTGAGGGAGTATGGCTCTCTTACTTGTTTTCATGATTATCTAGAATGGCACAGAAGGCTTAGCTGCGTTGGTTCTTATTAGGAGAATATGGTTTGAAATTTTTTATGTTTTCCCATATGCCTCTACTTCTTGTTTTTCACTATGATGATGTGATGTTTGATTCCTACATGGCTAATAGTGCTAATTATGAGGGCATTAATAGATGTAATCTTCTCTATGTATCATGGGTTGGAGAGGTAATTCATGAGCTGGGACTTTCCACTTTTGGAATGAACCACTTCATCTTATGTATCTCATATATAGAGGAAAACTTTGGTCATCATATGGTTGCCATTTGGAGATCCATTGATAAGGATGGGTATCTTACTTTCTAGTTGGAGGCCATTCTAGAAATTTTAGAGAGGCAGCTTTGGAGTTGGACATGCATAGCACATTGTGACATATGTGAAGACCTTCCACATGAGGATGCCATTTTGAGGGAGGATGTTTGTTGTAGCATCCAATTTTGTAGTTGCTTGAGGACAAGCAACATTTTGCTAGGGAGGACTGTAATATTCCCAATTTTTCACATGATATTTGGAATATTAGAGTTCTTAATAAACCTACTTAATAAAGTAAATAAAATGGTGGAGGGACCCATAGTACTCAAAGATTAATAAAAATCCACTTTTGATGTGTGTATGTGGATATTTCATATCTAGATCTACATAATGGAGTAGTAGAGAAATTACATAATGTGAAAGGACTGGAGATCATGTCTCATTAACGAGATAGATCATGGAGGTTGATACAGTCAACTAAGATCTTGGAAGGGATCAAACATAAGATCATATAGCATTTATGATGAGATGATGGAGGAGTGGTGCATTTAATGCACACATGATGGAGAGGGTGATCATTGCATTCACACATGATGGAGATCATGAAATGATAGCGCAATCAACATGGAGACCTATGTCCACATGTACAATGTAGTTATGAGGTGGGCCAAGGCATGAGACGGCTCATAAACTATATAAAGAATATGAAGGCAACATAGAAGGCACATTGAATATTACTATTGATGTATGATCTATTTATATCTAGAATTGTCATGCGACATTCCATGCTTTCTCTTGTTGTTTAGCTAAGATTGCAAGTGTTGTTTAGCCTTGGGTGTTCCTAGTCAGGATCCCACCTCTTTTTTTTATTAGCTCTGGAGAGAGGATTGTACTTAATTCATCATCAGGCATTGGTGCCATATTGTTCCTACTTTCTACAGGACATCCATATTAAAAAATTATGCATTTCTAAAGATCAATTTGAGAGGAGGAGGTTGTCCTTCAATATTTCAATTGAGGAATCGGTGAAGGACTCGTCCTATCACCTTGAGCTTCAAGATCAGCCTTCCAGTGTTTCAGATCTATATCAGGCATCAGACCATCTATTATTCATCTCCCAAAAGTAGCAATCCCTTCAAGAATTGTGCAGTCCAGTCTTGTAGATCCAAGGGAGAAGGAAAGTTGTTAGCATTTCAGCTAATAATCCAGTGGAGGTACATTGCTTCACATTTTATACATTATTTCCATAATTTCTAAGCTATATTTCATATCTTAGCAGCAGGCTAGAAATCATCCTTCCTTTACATCGTATTTTTTATGAATAGTTGTGTAGCAGTAGCTACAACCTTCTTTGGAGGATTGAGGAGCTAGACCTTGAGCTTCTAGCTTATAGATCTAGAGAAGGGATCAACCGTTCAAGCTTAGATCTAATGTTGTGATATATTTTAGCCATGTATTTGTTAGATATAGCTTTAGATCTACATAACTGAGTGGTCAAAGGATCAAACTCAAGGAGGTTGATTTTCCAAAGTTTTCGATCTAAAAAATCCTTTCTGGGTTATCTTGGGTATCCATCTTAGAGCCCAGATCTTGAATCTTAGTATCATCAGAGCTCTAGATTTCCATAGATATTCATTTTAATTTTTCACTTTTCTTCCTGCAGTCATATTTTCATATTTTTTGAAGGGAAAATGCAGTATTTTCTTCCAGCAAATCTCCAGTTATGCAATGCCTATTGTTACATGTTTTCGGGCTGATTCTAGGCCATCTCTTTGGCTAGATCTACTCATATTTTGTACATTGTGTAACTGAATCTTCTCCTATATAGTAAAATGGCTTAGCTATTTTTTCTATATCTGTGTTGATCATAAACTTACATGTACATTTGCTATGTTACAAATATTATGTTTGTGTATCAATGCATTATTCCATTTTGGGATATTACAAGTCCAATATAAAATTTGAAATATGCTCAAAGCGCTGAGCTTATTTTCACACCTACCTACCCTACTCTACTGAGATTTCTTATATTATAAATAATACAATAATGCTAGTGCATCTAGTCAAGTAGCAATGGAAATAGATGGACAACTTGATTTCTTGTCAGGAAAATCAGTAGTATAGCTTGATTGTGTGTCCTCATAACCAAAATTAGGATATGTAATGGAAACTATTGATGTATTTGATCCTTATACAGAATATATGTTTGAAAAATTGAGCTAAGAAGAACCTCCATATAATTTGCTATAGGATCAAACAAAGCATGATGTATGTTTTTTTCTTCTAGGCCTTCAATGACTAGTTGATGAGGTGTATCCCCAATATTAAACCTTGAAACCTCATCTTCAATTTGGTACTTGAAATCACAAACATCCTCAACATGTAAGTCAAGAGGTAGTACAATTTTCTCTTTCTTAAGGGAAGGAATATTTCCCAAGAATTCTTTAGGGTATATGAAATTATATGACTGAATTTGAGAATTCAAAAGTTCAATATTTGTTTCATATCTTTCAGCAACTATCTCCTGAAAACATGATTTAGATTCAGGCCTAGATTTTCTTTATTTCAAAATAAGAAGGTAGGCTCTAGGGAATCTTCATTAAGCTGAAATTCTGATAATTGATTACTGAATGCATTTAAAACTTCACTAGATAGAAGGTCTGCCACAAACCTTGTCATTTTGTTCAGCAGGCACTCTGGTTAACATGTTGTGGAGTCACCATGAATGCTCAAAATCTAAGTTCTATGAATCATGGAGTCTCCAGGTGAATGATACAACCTTCTTGTGTCTAGCTTGTTATCCACCGTCAACAAACAGATACCAACCTTGGTAAATACTTGAATTATACAATTTTGGACTAGGGTTTTTGAGTTCTGATGAATAATGATATTTTCAATAATTCCCCAGTATGGTATCCATTATGTTAGCTCTCTGTAATTTTTAATATTGGCAAGAAAAAATGATAGAGGACAACATCAAACCACTTTGGACTCTAGGACCTAGCTTTCCTTGACTCAGATAGGGTTCTCTCTTTTCTTTATGATTTATGATTAGCTTGATGATTATAATTATTGATATTAGGCTAGTTATAGAGATTATGGGAACTATTGGTTTTGATTGGTTGGGTGGTTGGACGGACAGAGATGTGAAGCTTAATCCATTGGTCTATGGAGTCATAAGAGGTTGAATTGTGCATCAAATTTTTCAAGGGGGCATTCACAAGGCAAGCTAACTATGCAAGCTGGATCTTACTGGTAGTGTGAATACGAGATGAAATAAAGGAGTGAGTTTAGTAATAGCTAAAGAGAAGTTAAAAATTCTTTAACTATACTTTAGAGGAAAACATTAAGATAACAAAAAAAGGCATAATTAAGGCACTCTCTCAGCAAATCTTCATCTAAAAATTATGTTTTGTAATCAGATAAACTGATGCATGGCATGAAAAGACAGATGAAAACATTAACACATACGAAAGAACATCACCATTAACAAAGCTCATGAATCATGTGAATGGTATCTTTCTTATTGATGCCCAACTCAAAACAGTTACAGTGCTCCAATACAATGATCTTTTACATCACCGAGTCTAGCAACGTTCTCACCTTTGATAATGAAAATCCGAGCAATATTTAACAAAAAATTGAGTTAGTTTCCCTAATATACTTGGGTCAAACTTCATTTATTACAAAAAAAATGAAATTAAACAGGCATGGCCATGAAAGGCTTGAGAAGCAGATCTCTAACAACATATCACCTATAAAATTAATTTTAAGCATCTCTTTATGGATCTAAATGCTTTCATGTCTCTAACATATGGTCCCACTTTTCAAAATATCGACGTTAGGTAATTAAGTATAGTGCAACGTTGGCTACTCTCATTTATTGATGCTGGTACTAATGTGATTTGCTGCCTCTTCAGTCTCCATTGTTATATATCAACATGAATTCCTGACTCGACCCTTTCTATATTTTTCCTTGTGATGTTAAGCCTTGCCCTTCCTTTTTCCCCTTTTTGGGTCCACCCCATGTCTTTCTGTTGTGTGTAGTCTATTTCCTCATAAATGGCATGCAGAACTTATATGCCCAGTCATGGAGGGATGGCAGTTGGCATACGTGGACGGAATGGAGGATGACAAAAACAGATTTTTGGAGGGGGCCTCAAGTGGTAAATAGTAATATAGAAGGCAGGTGTGAAATAGTGGAAGGGATACATGTAGTGGGGATGGGGTAATCGATACCACCCATTTCGAACCCACCCCCCCATGGTTGAAGTTTGAACTTGAGGGGAGTGTAGAATGCAACAGGGACCATCAGATGAGGAGGGGTCGAGTGGAGATGGAGGGCGATGAGGAAAGGGAAATGATGTGGTAGGTAAGGTGGGACTGAACCATATATGTTAGCTCTCCGTAATTTGTAATATTTGCAAGAAAAAATTACAGAGGACAACATAAAGCCACTTTGGAGTCCAGGACCTGGCCTTCCTAGATTCAGAGAGGGCTCTCTCTATTTTTTATGATTTATGATTTAGTTTGATGATTATAATTGGTGATATTAGGCTAGTTATAGAGATTATGAAAACTGTTGGTTTTGTTTGGTTGGGTGGTTGGACAAACAAAGATGTGAAGCTTAATCCATTGGGCTATGGAGTCATAAGAGGCTGAATTTTGAATCAAATTTTTCAAGGGGACATTCATAGGGCAAGTTAACTATCCAGACTGGATCTTACTGGCAGTGTGAATATGAGATGAAAGAAAGCAGTGAGTTCAGTAATAGCTAAAGAGTAGTTAAAAATTATTTAACTATACTTTAGAGGAAAAAATTAAGATAACAAAAACAAACAAAATTAAAGTTCTCTCTCACCAAATCTTAATCTAAAACTTTTATTTTGTAATCAGAGAAACTGATGCATGACATGAAAAGACAAAGGAAAACATTAACATAGAGGAAAGAACATCACCATTAACATAGCTCATGAATCCTGTGAATAGTCTCTTTGTTATTGATGCCCATCTCAAAAAATTATAGTGCTCCAATACTATTATCTTTTACAACACAGAGTCTAACAAGGTTCTATCCTTTGATAATGAAAATTTGCACATTATTTAACTAAAACTTGAGTTGGTTGCCCTAATCTACTTAGGTCAAACTTCATTTATTAAAAATGAAATTAAACAAGCATGGCCATGCAAGGCTTGAGAAAAAGATCTCCGACAACATATCCCCTGAAAAATTAATTCTAAGGAGCTCTTTATGGATCGAAATGATTTGATGGCTCTAACATATGGTCCTAATTTGCAAAATATCGGCCTTTAGTCTCCACTATTATATCTATGCATCAATTCCCGACTCGACCCTTTCTGTATTTGTTCTTGTGATGTTTAGCCTCACCCTGCCTTTTCCCCTTGTGGGGTCTTCCCTGAGTATTTCTGCCATGTGTAGCCTATTTCCTCATAAATGACATATAGACCTTATATTTTCAGTCATGGAGGAATGGCAGTTAGTAGGCGTGGATGGAATGGAGGATGACATAAACAAATTTTTGGAGGGAGCCTCAAGTGGTAAGTGGTAATATAGAAGGGGGGCATGAAATAGCGAAGGGTGAGACATAGCGGGGAGGGGGTAAGAGATACCACCCATTTCGGACCCCCCCATGGTTAAATTTTGAATGTTGAGGGGAGTGCAAAATGCAACAAGGACTGTCAGATGACGAGTGGTTGAGTGGATATGGAGGAAAGATGGAGGGCGATGAGGAGAGGGAAATGACATCGCAGGTGAGGTGGAATTGGACCGCAGCCTGCATATCACAAAACTTAAGGTTTAGCTGTAAGTGAAGGTGGTAAAAACTAAAATATGCAAAGTGTGAAGTGCAAGGAGAAGGTAAGTGGCATGGAGGGAAGGTAGGACCCGACCATATCGCAAGTTAAACAAAATAGGTTGTGGGAATTTCAAATGGTAAGTTAAAAACTATGTGATGTGATATCTCACATCGGCGATCATATGTTTTAACGTTTAGTAGAATGGAATGAATTGTAATTTTGTGAAATGCGATGATTAGTGGGGGAAGGATGACCTGTCGGGGAGAATGGTCCCACTTTAATCGCAATTGAGGAATGTGGAAAAGTGGAGATGAAACAACGATATAGCAATGAAAAAAGGAAAAGTATAAAGACAAAGTGGAATGATGAAGAAAGGTAAAGTTTAAGGCGGAAAAAATCTTTTGCATGTGGTTTGGATAATGCCGGCGGAAAAACAAGGTTTGGCATAAGTCTTAAGAGGTAAGTTTAGAAACTTGTGGGCCACGATGTTCGGGCAACAGTTAATGCCTATATGTGTGCCACGGGTGAATAGGTCCCACCTCATCGTAAATTGCATTTTGCTCATTTTAAAATTTACCCTTGTGCCCATCTTGAAAATTTTTTGATCTGCGATTGTGATTTGAATCTATGTTGTTGATCATTTCTTTGATCCAATAATCCTCACTGCTCCCTTACTGTGGTTTTCCAACCTTGTCTCTTTGGTTGCATTCAGACATTTCTTATTTTTTCGTGAAATACTTGCTCCGCATTCACGACTTGACCTACTTTAGTGTTCATGACTCAACCTGAACGTGTGCACAAATTGACCCAATCTCGTTTAGGACTCTACCCTTGTTGTTTTTTCTAATGGTCTAATGTTGCTCCCTTTTTTTTGCTTACCAACAACATTTTCACCTTCTACTGAACGGAAAGGCATAATAGATTCTTTTGAAGCTCTTGAAAGTCAATATTTCCCCTTTTCCTGAAAATAAATGATGGCCATGGAATATTATTTTTAGTACGGAAATCTAAGCAATAATCAGTCACCTGGTGATACTGTGAAATACAGGAGTCTAACAGATCTTATCATCCAAGGAGGAGATTGTTGATCATTGGGAGTAGCCTCACTTCATCAAGGCCACGATTGTGTAACTCCTCTTGTTTATGAGATAATACAAATAAGTTTATCTTCCCACTATGTTTTCCAATGGAACTGATAAATGGTTTATTTTTCTTTTATTTTTCCATTGAAATGATATAGGTAATAGTCTCTTTGATCAGTAGTATAAGTTCTATTGAATCATTTATTTTGCATATGAATTTGATCTCTTGTTTTTCTTATGACCACATATATTATCTTTAATCATTTGGGGATTTGAATCAAGCCATAGCAAGATCTTCATCGGGAATTCCTTAAAAGGCATGGATTTCATCTCTTACAATTCTAGTTTATGCTTCACTATATATAAACTTAGGGAAATATTTTCTTTCTTGTATATTGGTTACTAGGGTCATTTATTTGACCTACGGATATTTCCTATGTCTGCATTGACAATTAGGGCTCCATAACAAATTTGTGACTTTACTAGGGAATGTCTCGTTCTTCATCACCTCCTTATTTTGGTCTTTCGAACCTTGTCTGATAGTTTTGTATGTGGGTCTGCAAGATAGTGATATTTTGGATTTTCTGATTTGTTTTCTTGTATATTTATTTTTTCTTAAACTTTCACAACCTGCATGGTATCACTTCAACAATAGATCACATATATGCACATTGTTCCCTTAGAAACAATTCCCATGCACATTGAATTATATTGTTTTCTTGTGCACGTGCCTGGAATTTTTGAAAAAATGAGTTTTCCTTTCATTGAAATCTGAAATTTTTGTTTTTTATCCTTCATTATACTTTTTGATGCCTTCATATAGTCACTATCAGTTTGATTGAGTGTTGCGAATAATTTCTTGTTTTCATAAATTAGGGTAAAGAATTTCTCTGATTTCTTGTTGATCCATCAAAATAGAGGTCAGTTGATTAAGATTCATTGTATTCGTGTCTTTTTTCTGTCAAACATATCAGATCAAGTGATTATTTTACTCATTTGTGGAAAATACTTTCATTAGTGAAAGCTAGGGTTTGTCAAGAATTATTGTTTTGATGAGATGTGCTTCTTTGCTTGAACTTGGACATTATAGATTTCATAACATTCATCTGAGCAAATTCATTTTTAGCATTTTATTGGTTTCTTATTCATTTTATAAAATCTTGACTACTTCTTTGTTAAAGGAAAGTTTCATGGTTGAGTTCTTAAACGAATTGAAATCTATATTTCTGTATTTGGCTCATTGTAAAGTGAAATTCATATTTGTGAAAAGAGTTATAATGAAATTAAGAGTTATTGCATTTTCTTGAAAAATTTGTAAATCTCTTTCTTTCCTGTAATTAGGAATTTAGTGAGAATAAAATATCACAAATTCATGTTTGATTGCATTAGAGTTTTGAGTCAAGTCATTACATCATCAGTTTCACATCCATTTACCCACTGAGTAAACAACAAATTTAAAAAATGGCGCTAATAAAATCAATATAGAAATTTTTATATTTTTAGGGCTTTTTTCCACCTACATTAGATAAATTTGTAGAGATTTGGACTAGGGAAGTGAGTTATATTTCCAAATTTGAAAACAAACACAAGAATCTTACGATAGGGAGTAAGTCAGTTTATTACAATTTGGCTCTAAGAAGCTCTACAAGAGAGCTAAGCACGAGATCATATCAGACCCAATGGTTTTAAAGGGAGGAATGAATCCTAAAGATGTGAAATTAGTTGAAGAAATAATTAAAAGCATAAATGCATACATTTAGGCACTGAGAAAAAAACTGAAGTTACCAACAACTGAACTCCTCAAGAACAGGAAGTTGGACATTTGTAGAAGGAAAAGGAAAATATGCTACGTATGATTGTGGAAAAAAATGTGCAGATAGAGGAAATGGAAGCAGAGATGGAGAAATTAATCAAGGAAAGAGAAATTCAAATAAAAAATCGAGCAGAGACATCTACAACAACAATATAAACATCACAAAAAAAATCTACTAGTCAAAATCCAACAGAGAAATTGTCAAAATCTATGGGAGACCTATCATTGAAGGATATGGAGATTGAGAATCTAAGAGATCAGTTAGAGAAGGCCTAAGATAACAAAATAAAGGATGATAATGCATATATTGTTGAAATACAAAAAACATCAAATTAACCAAGAAATTTGAAAAATAGGAAGCCAAATCATTGATAGCACAAATATTATCTGAAGAAAAAGAAAAAATATGGATTTATATAAATTCAACCATAACTAAATTCTCAACATATATTGAGATCATATTTGAATGAGAAGAACTAGTAACAAGATCAAAGGAATCCATAACATGAATAGAAGAAGACTTAGCTCACAATCTAGAAGAAGCAACCTGAATAATCAAACTGTTGACTTCCAAAAAAAAGAAGAATTGGAAGAATTGCGAGTAGAAGACAGGACTGAAAAAATTCTAGAAATAAGAACAATTTTGACTAAAAGGAACTTATTGTTACAATTAGAAATTAAATGTCAAAACTTAGATTTTTAGGTAAAGAAATTCCATAGAAAATTCATTGTCTTACGTGAGAAGGGACTTCCACCCCTGATCTAGGAAAATATTGGTGGCCACCCACATATTCCACTTGTACTGCCACCATTTTTTTTTTCATTTTTTTTAGTTTCCATAACTATAGAACAATTTACTCTTTTTGCCAATTTTTCAGGTTCTGAAATTCCGAAGCTATGTTGAGGCCCCATATGACTTTTTTTGGAAAACTAGGGCCATTACAAAATTTCATGTTAGTTGATAGAAATTTATATTCCTCTGAAACTTATTTCTAACAAGGTATTGTGAACATCAAACAGATGTCGTATGGGAAAGTCACGTCCCTAGGAAGTTGATGTAGCAAGTTACCCAGACGGGGCCCATATTTTTTGCCCTTCATCTCCTAGGGTTATATTTTTCGACATTTATGGTTTGCCATTGCTTCTCAATAATAAATAGGCCTTTGAGCCTCATTGTAACATGGTTCAGAGGCATGTAGCTGCCATATATATTCTCATAGATAAGCTACGATCACCCGAGATATTTTATTTTCATTCTGTACATAAACATATTTCAGTATTTGATATTAATGAGATGAAACTATATTTCTACTACATCTCCATGTCCATGTTTATATTTTGTATTATGTTGCAATCCTACATAAATTCATATCAGTGGTATTAGAGAAGTATGCTATTTCTCTATTTTTCTTTGCATGTCCCCAATGAGGTCATGGTATAAGGAGTTATGGATTGATCTAGTTGAACCCTTACAAGATCAACCTCGCAAACCTCGACGACCTCGCATGGCAGATGAAAAGAAGGATGAGGGAGTAGGAGATCCTATCAAAATATTTCTCTAGGAGGCCCTCAAGAAACAGAGAAACACAATGATAGATAACTTTTCCCAGATCCTTTGGCAGATACCCACAGGAAATGCATCTTTATTCGGAAAGCACTCTAGAGGCACCACTCATTTTAAAGTACAAGTCAACAACTAAATTCCCACATTTGAAGGCTAGATAGATGAAAATAGCATAGATAAATGGTTAAATCTGTTGGAATGATATTTTTATGTTCATGATTTTTCCAATAGGGAAAATATTACTTTTTCACTCTTGAAAGTCGCCCACCATTTCAAGGACTCGTGGGAAACCTAATGTGAGTAGAAGGATGAGGGGAAACATCACTATTCTCGGTCATACCCACTTGGAATTATTTCTAAGATGTCGTCAAGGAACAATAATACCCTGTCGGGAGCTATGAAGACAAGTACAAACAATGGACTACTTTGCAACAACAGAGGGATCAAGATGTGGATGAGCTAACAAGTATTTTCCATACCCTGCACACAAAGCTGGGTATCAAAGCATTAGGGGAATTTTGTGGTCTAAAATCGGCCTCCTAAGAAAAATGTACAACCAAAACAAAATTTATAAGAACCATTAGGATTCAATATGATGATGTCAACCATGGGGGATTATTCACCATTTTTGGAGTAAAAAAGTAACAAGATTAAAAACTAATAAAATAATAAAACTACTTTTCAGCTCATATTTTCAACATATATCCTGGAGTTTTTACTCAAACTTTGACTGGGAGTACTTGTTGGATGTAAAATCTAATTCCCCGTCCAAGGGGTACCCATGTTGCATACTTTTTATGGATACTACTACACGAAAAATGAGAAACATATGAAAAAATGTGATTTTTATCACATTTTTCATGTGTAGCAAGGTCCATAGAAAGTATGCAACATGGGTATTCCTTGGATAATGAATAAAATATTTCATGCAATAAGTGTTCTTGCTCCAAATTTGAGCAAACCCATAGGGAGATAAGTTAAAATAAGAGTTGAAAAAATAGTTTTTTCTTGTTTCCCTCTAAAATTTGATGATGTAATATTATCTTATTTTACTATTTCATCTATTATTTTATAATTTCCTTAGGATACCCATTTTTGACCTGAAAATACCTCTAATAATTATGAGAAACACCTATTTCTTAAGTACCGCAGTTGTTTTAACAAATACATTCAAGAGGAAATGAAGTTTGTAGACATCTCCTCGCTTGGTGCAACATACCTATATGCTGTGAAAATTGAGAAGAAATTATAGAAGAAGAAGAAGAAGCGAGACTTTGGATCTACAAACCCAAAGTAGAACAAAGCCGACCCAAAGCCACAAAGAAAAGGACATAACCCAACTAGGACCCCCTAGGGCAACTCCTCGAAGCCGCAAGCTAAGGGTGACAAGAAGGAGAAAAAGGACATCAACAAGTGGTGTGAGTTCCATAAAATACCCACTCACAACACAGATGAATTTAAAGCAAAGCAGGCACTAGTGGTCGAGCTGAGAGACTCAAATATGGATGCATGTTCTGATTTTGAGATGGAAAGTGACAAGAGAACGAACAAGGGTAAGCAAGTCATTAATGCAAAACCTATTGCGATGGTAGCTACCCCCAAGCTCCAAAAGGAGGAACCCAGAGATACAGAGGAGGGGGGCCGCCTCTTTTACCCACATATGTGGGCGAAGTCCCCCCCCACTCGCTACAATTAATTGTTGATAACGGTGTAGAAACTATACAACATGCATGTATATCTTTGATTCACTCGATCTAACAACGTACTAAATTTAAATACTGAATCACTTATACAAATATTTTGCAGAATTAAAAACACAATCGTTAATCACATGAACATGAAGAAAGATCAATCACGCACAACACAGATAATTTCCTAGGGAAATATTACAGCAAAAAACCCTAGTATCTTCTGTGGTATATTAAACATGGATCATGAAACAATTACATACAAAACTCTTCTCACAAGAGCCCTCAAGTACTCAGCTAATTGTCTCACACTGTCACATGCAAAACTCACCAACACATAGCCAATTCTAAGCTTCCAGACATATTGCCTTGCTTGCACAATCCCTCATGGTAAATATCCCTAAAAGATATGAATACTTGCTTGCCTTGACTGCGCAAGTATCATGGGCTCTCCAATGGGTTTTTGTCTACATGTGTGCAAGCCAATAATACTACAATTGATAGTCAACTTCCCTTTCACCTAGAACTGAACTGGGTCTCCACTAGATCTGACATGTGTTAGGTCCCCATAATTTGTTATATTGGTGAGAAAAAATGAACAGGGATAACATCAGACCAGTCTTTGGAGTCTTGGGACCTAGCCTTACTGGACTTAGAGAGGGCTCTCTCTATTTTGAGCAAAGGATGTGAACTTGTTTGCTTTTAAGGTTTTATTTTAGGATATTTGCTAAGTTTAGGGTTTGTTTGTTTGTTTGGGTTGGGTAGATGATCAAGTAGAATAGATGGAGTGAGATATTGTCAAGTCATTGGTCTATGGAGTCTACAAAATTTTATGTAAAGTTGAACAATGAATCAGGGTGCGTCACAAGGAAAATCTAACATAGTCAAATGTATCTTCAAGGTTTATGTGAGATGGAATGAACATCAAATTTGGGAACATAATAGGTGTAAAAGGGCAGTTAAGAATCCTTGAAAAAATACCTTTAAACAAGAAGGGTATTTAACACTATTCAGCATAAATAAGTAATCATAAGACAAGGCAAACCAATAACTCTTTGATTAAACTCAAGCAAATAAGCATTTAAGATAAACAACCGAATGAACTATAAAAGGTAAGAAACTTGTATAACTTCTAGTAATTTCGCCTTCAAGATTAGGAAACATTCAAGATAGACATATAACATAGATCAAAGAAGAGGGAACTCCTAGACATCATTGATCATAGTCATAAAGACCTCCAAAGTAACCTTCCAAGAATGGACAAAGGGGATGATCAAAACATAAACCTCTTTGGCTAAAACTAATGAGTGATACTTCAAAGAAATATCTTAATAACAATGTTTAAGTAACATCAAAAAAGTAGGTTTAACCTTAAAATATCTTTGATATCTACTGTATTGAATCATTCATAAGATAAACAAGCATAAGTGGGTCTAGAGATCAACTAAGAATTCTCTAAATTGACCTAGGAGAAGAAACATATAAGCAATGAAGGATAAACATAACTAAGGTGCCTCTAAACAACATTTCTTAGTCTAAAAATTTTGTCCTATTGCAATAGAAGGATGAACAAAATGTTAATACAAGAAAACATGAGCTAAATAGGAACACATCACCATTTGAAAATGCTCAAGGATCCTACAAGCAAGCCTTCTCCAATGTCAAACAATCCAAGCCATTCACAAAATCAGAGCCAATTTGTCTTTAATCTCCAAGTCCATGTATTACTACTCTCAAAAAAATATCTAATCAGAAACCAACCCCCAAAATGAGTCCCCAATGCTGTATTTAAAAATCAAGGAGGAAAAAAACCCTAATTAGGTCTCTAGAAATCCATTAGTTAATCATAAATGTCACTTTTGTCTTTTGAGACCTTGCAAGGCCCAAGGCACAAAATATATGATGAAAAATATCTTCTTGAGCATTTTTAGCCAAACAAAATTGACATTTAGGCTCCCAAAAACTTCCTAAAACCTTCCTAGCATACTTTTTTGGCTTTTTGACTGTCAGGGCGAAGCACTGAGTTTTAAGGATGCATTTCCAGGCCAAGAGCACAACACATGCACAAGAAAACTAGGTCACCTTGTAGCTAAGTTTTGAAGGCCTTCCCGATGTCGGAATGGGCTCCGTGATGGCCCGTTGGAAAGCTTGTTGTGTCTACTTTTGAGAACCACCCATAGTTTACTTATTAGACCCCTTTAACCCGTTCAAAGAGAAAAACTCCCAAGGCTGGTAAATGCGCAGCACAAGCCCTAAAAACTAGGTAGAAAGGTGAAATTTAGGGTGCTTTTGACCCTTTTGGAGGACCAAATCAACTCCAAATGACCTGAAATTTGGTGTGAACTCTTTACTTGATATGAGGATTCCAAAAATGTAAAATTTAGCTCCTGAGAATTCCTTGAGAAAAGGCGCAGTGCCAAGGGTGCTGCACCCTTGGCCCTCCAAATTAACAAAAATAAAAAATTTCCAAAAATTTCCCAAAATTTGAAATTATCTTCCTTTTTATGTCTGGGATGCTTACATGGAAATATCAGCAAGAATTATAATCTTTTCTTGACCCTTTGCCTCCTTAACGGATTGAAATTTGGCAAGGGCTCTTTTGAGCTTAGCCCTTTCAATTTGATTTCTCAAGGCATAGTGTTTGGTCATCTTCTTTTGGAGGTCAAGGTCCCTATTAGCCTTCTCCAATTTGGCCTCCAAGTGTGTGTTTGATATTTCTAGCCAAGGCTCTTGATCATATTCTGTCTCCATGGCAGGAAGTTCACTTAGAGGGAGATGCTCTGCCAAGGCTGACTCTTTCTCTCTTTACCTTGCCAAGGACTTCTTTAAACCCATGGTTCTTGGTCTTCTTCTGGACTGTCCTTCGTCATCTTCAATTTCTTCATACGTGCCCATGAATTACTCTAGCTTTACTTGTTCTCTTTGAGCATATTTTTGGGCTCTAATTTCTCTAGCCTGATAAATGGAATTTTGTGCCCCTAATTGTTTGTTCTCCATGTCAAGGAAACTATTCACATACCGGGCCCTATCTAGATTTTCTTGGAGGTCTTCGATTTGGGAATTTTTGTTCTGGAGGAGAAAGCTTGAGATCCTTGCCTAATTTTCCTCATCACTATCAATATGAATGAGTTCAAACTCTTTCTCAACCTCATGTTGATCTTCTTCTTCTTCTTCTCTAATCTTTTGTTTTCCTTTGTCAAGCTTCTTAGCTGATGTAGATGGCATGGTCCCTTGCCTTTTAGAGGCAGCAAACACATGCCACTTTCCTCTTTGGTATGTGAGAGGGAAAGGCTCAATACTGTTCATTTGAATGCCATCACCATGGCTCACCTCATGACTCTTGTTCTCTTCCTTATTGATCTTTGCACTAATGTTTTTTGCACTGTGTTCTTGAGTGTTTTTGTCATCCTCACTTTTTTTTTCTTCCATGCTGACATCACTACTATGATATTCATTTGTATCATCATCCCTTTCTCCTTTACTAATATCAGCTTCACTATCTTCTTGACCTCTTTCTTCATTTATGTTTTCACTGTTAAAGGTGTCATCATTTGTTTCTACACTGTTTTCTTCATTTCCTTCAATACTAATAGGAGCGTTACTATATTTGGCACTTCTTTCTGCACTATTATCATTACCACTGTTAGGCTCATTGTTTTTACTGCCTTCTTTGCCATTAGGACTGCTGTCATTATTGTCATTGCTTCCCTTCTTAATGCTACTTGCATCATTGTTATGATCTTCATTTCTATTACCAAACCTTTCATTCTCTTCACTTTCATCATTAGCCTTACTATCATTGTGGTCCTTGGTGTCAAAGATGTCATTTGTATTCATATTGCCTTCTGCCTCTTCATCTTCAACATCATCATTTCCCTTATCATCACTAGGAGCCTCACTATTTTTACTCTCACCATTGTTGTCTTTGTTTTTTTGATCAATGTCAACATCATGTTGATCATCATCATTATCTCCACTGATGTCATGAGCATCATGATTGTTGCAATCCTCTTCATTTTCACTACTTTCTGCACCATCATCTACCTCCATGTCTTCTGCTTCATCACTGTCCTCTTTGTTTCCAACATCATCAATGCCCTTATCACTACTAGGAGCCTCACTATTTTTACTGTCATTGTGGCTCTTAGTTTCACTACCACCATCATCATCATCTGTTTCTCCGTCACTTCCTTCATTTGTGTCCATACATTCTTCTACCTCGTCATTTTATTCCTTACTTCTTGATTTATCAGTACCTTCTCCTTCATGGTCACTTGCTTGTTCACTGCCACTTCCCTCTTGATCTGATGCATTGGGAGAGGGTGAGGAAGGAGAGTTTTCTTGAGGCAAGGGTATATGGGTAGATGGTGAAGCATGATCAATAGAATATGATGCGGGAATAGGGGGAGGAGGATGAGATGATGAGGTAAAATTTTACTGAGGATGGGGCTGTGGGTTTGTGAACACTTCATGGGGAATGAACACCTACCATTGAATACCATTTTTCTCTAATTGATGCAACACAACCTTCTTGATGAGAGAATGGTGAAGGAGGCTCTGCATTTGTTGTGAAGGGTGTCTCTTTTGCACAATATAATACATCTTATCAATACTCCTATAGAGATAATAGGGAAAATGTAGCATCTTTACCCTAGTGAAGTGCATGAGCAATCTTATGTGGTATGAATAAAGCCTAGAAAATCTCCCCTCACATGTAAAATATTTCATGATGACTCTCATCAAGTGTAGAAATTATATAACTAATGCGTTATATCCAAGATTCTCATGATCACACCCTATTTTAACTTCATTCACAATACAGAATCTATTCCACCATTGATCATCGCATGCGGAAATTAAAATCAATTGCATGAAAACATGAAACCATAAAAATTCACACGCATTAACACAGTGATTTATGGGAAAGCTTAAAGCTTAAAGTCTATCTTTCCCCTTCACCTATCTCTCCACTGGTCTCCACTAAACTGTCCATGCACTGTAGTTAACTGATGTATTCTTCAGTTGATTAATGAGTTAATATTTAGTGAATTAATTAATAATTAATTCACACCACTCTCACTAGTGTATCAATTAGTTAGACTAGATACAACTAGCTCAACTGTGTCTAACTAAGTTAAACTGAACACAACTCCACCAACTACTTCTACAACTCCACCAAACTCTATCAGATGAGTTCTAATTGAAGTCTCCATGCAATAGCTCCACTTAACCATCAGGAATAGCATAATTCCTTTTGTCAGCTCTTGTACCACATCTGTGCACTTAACTGAAGTGCTCCAAGAGAATAAGATAATGTTTAGAGTCCAAATATTATTAAGAGCTAAAAATATTTGACATATCTATTTTTAGACTGGCAATCTAAAAATAGATTCCGCCAAATATGTCTAAAAATAGAATTCCATCTATTTTTCCAACTTGACCAACCATTCACAAATAGCATCCTGCAACTCATAGAATATGATCGACATGTCTAAAAATAGACATAGTCTAAAAATAGACTTGCACCAAAAATAGCCTGCGGGTCCACTTAGTGAAGGAAAATATTTTCACTAAGCTCATCATCTTTTTGCAATCTCAACACTCCCTCTCAACAAGATAGGGATTATCTGCCATGTCGATCCTGTCTCTGTGGTATTCGAATTTTCTCCTGGTGAGTCCCTTCGTCAAGATATCAACAGCATGATCCTCCGTAGGAATGTAAGAAAGTAAAATGATCTTCTGATGCACAAAATATCTGATATGATGGTACCGGATGTAAATTTATTTAGATATATCATGAAATATTGGATTAATTCAGAGTTTGATGCAACTCTGATTATCACAATATATCACAGTAGGATCAAAGTGTGAACTGAACAACATGACCAGGATCTTCCTCATCCATATAGCCTCGCATGCAGCCAAACTTGCTGCCATATACTCGGCCTACGTGGAACTAAGTTCCATGGATCTCTATTTCCTGTTGTACCAAGAAACTTTTGTAGACCCGATACTGAAAATCCCTCCAAATGTGCTCTTTCTGTCCATTGGGCTCCCTGCCCAATCAACATCTGTGAAGCCATGCAGCCTCACCTCATCTGACTATCTGTACCATAATCCATATCCCGATGTGCCTCTGAGATATCTCAATACATGCTTTCCTGCCTTCCAAAAGAGCTTGGTAGGCTTAACCATAGCTTATGAAAGCTAGTTAACAACGTAGCATATGTCAGGTGATGTATTGACTAGATACATGAGTGACCTCACCAAATGTTGATAAATAGTGGCATCCACTACCTCTGACGATGTATCATCCTCTTTCCTCCAACCACCAGGAAGAGGAGTGTCGATAGGCTTACAGCCTTGCATGTTGAACTTCTCCAGTATCTCCCAGACATACTTGCCTTGAGACACAAATAGTCCATCACTACACTACCAAATTTCCAATCCCAGGAAATAATGAAGGAGGCCCAAGTCCTTTATCTCAAACTCCTTTTCAAGATCAGCCTTGCATGAGTGTATCAACAGTTCATCACCCATCAAAATCAAATCATCTACATAAATTACAATGATCAACAACTTACCCTCCACCACAATCTGGTATAGGTTCGGATCCGCCTCACTCTTGGATAATCCAAGTTCAGTGAAATAACTGTCTATCCATGTGTACCAAGCACGAGGTGCTTGTTTCAACCCATACAATGCTCGTTTGATCCTGCACACATGCGACTCGCTGTTCAAGATCTTGAAACCTTCGGGCTACTCTATGTACACCTCCTCCTAAATGACTCCATTAAGGAATGGAGTCTTCACATCCATCTGATGAATGTGCCACCCCATCTGTGTTGAGAGAGAAAAGATAGTCTGTATGGAAGAATAACTTACGACAGGTGCAAAGGTTTCCTCATAGTCGATCCCCTCAATCTGTGAGAAGCCCCGGGCAACAAATCTTGCCTTGTACTTCTCCACACTCCCATCAACTGCTTGCTTCACTTTGTAGATCCATCTTGAACCTACCACTGATTTCCCTTCCGGCCTTGGGACAATCTCCCACGCACTATTTCTAACAATTGAATCATACTCTTCCATCATGGCATCTACCCATGCAAGATCCTCCATAGCTTCCTCAAAAGAGGATAGTTCTGTCACGATACACTTTCTCATTAGAGCCATGTATCCAGTATATCAGTCAAGTGACTATCTCTATCTACACTGTGATGTAGGGGCTCCTACATTCTGCATTGCATCTTGCTTTAGTCACTCAGCTTCTATAATGCGCTTCCGCCCTTTGATGGTTGGCACTGCATGAGTGGTTTCTTCCACTCCATGAACCTCCTCTTGTGGCTGATCCACATCCTGAGGCTCATCCTTAGGAACTAATAGCTCCTCATCTGCATGCAAGTGTGGCCCCCTCTCAAGCGAACACTTCATGGATTTATCCTCATGAAATTTGATATCCCGTCGCACAACAGTCTTCCGACTGTCTGGAAAATACACAAGATAGTTGTGGGGTGTTTCTATGTACCCCAAAAATATCCCAACCTCTGTTATCGGCTCCAGCTTCTTCCTGGCATCCTTCGTCACATGAATGTAAACAGGTGAGCCAAAAATCTTCAAATGAGAAATATCAGGCCTCTTACCAAAAAATGCCTCCTCGGGTGTACTCATGCCAAGTATCCTATGAGGACAACGATTTTGCACATAAACCGCAGTGTTTCATGCTTCAACCCACAAGTGTAAGGGAAGGCCCTAATCATGCAACATCGTCCGTATAGCACCCACGATCATTCTGTTCTTTCGCTCTGCGACCCCATTCTACTATGGGTTATGAGGCGCTATGAGCTCTCTTCGAATTCCTTCTATGTTGCAAAAGTCTTTGAATTCGCCAGAGATGAATTCACTGCCACTGTCACTCCTAAGAGCCTTCACCTGCATCCTCGACTCTTTCTCCACTAGTGCCTTGAACTCACAGAAATTTTATAATGTCTCGCTCTTCTTTTGCATGAAGAAGATCCAGCACTTCTGAGAAAAGTCATCAACAAAGATCACATAATACCTATGCTTTGCTGTCAAAGCTACTGAGAAAGTTCCACACACGTCTGTGTGAATTCTCTCAAGGATCGTCATGGCATGACTATCCTTCTCGTGAAAGGTGGCTTTCACAAATTTTCCCAAGGTACATCCATTGCACTGATCTGACTGTGCAAGTGTACCCTTGGGAAGCCTGGTAGAAATCTACTCCAAAATTTTCAAAGCACCATGGTGAAGGTGGCCCAATCTCCTGTGCCACAGCTCCCCCTCATCCTGGCTCACCACTCCTTCTGCCTTACTTGCCATTGCTGTGTAGCCATCTATCTGCAATTGATAAAGGTTCTTAACTTGAACCCCTATCTTCTGGGTTTCACCAGTTGCCTTACTGCGCAGGAAAGCCTTTCCCTCACTAAAGACAACATCATATCCCTTGTCTTCCAACATAGCCACAAAGATCAGATTATTCTTCATCCTATAACATGTATGACCTCCTTCAATTTGAAGGGTTTACCAGACTCCCTCTCAAAGGAAATGGTCTCAATACCGGTTGCATTGTATCTACCATCATCGCCCATCTCGATGTGCACTCCAAGATCTTTCTAATCCAGATCAGTAAACAAATCATTGTCTCCGGTCATGTGGAAAGATGCACCACTGTCAAGAAACCAAACCAATCCCATTACACTTGAGACCAAGCATGTGATTAGCGAAAAATCCAGCTAAAAATGCGAGGCTAAGGCCTCTCCAACTGCAGATCTAGCAGCCTACTTATTTTTCTTCTTTTGTGGACAATTAGTGGTGTAATGTCAGTGTTGGTGATAGTGAAAGCACTACACCTTGGACATTTCCTAATTCTTACCTTTCACACCGGATTGAGAATAATTTTTATTTCCCTTCCCCTTCCTTGCTTTGGCAGCCAAAGCGCAATTTTCTTCATCTTCATTCTTCAATGAAGATCCATCCCTAGTACTCCGCCTTATCTCCTCCTACACAAGATCTGACCAAAGTCGCTCCCATCTTGGTAGTTTCTCTCGACCATTGACAGAGTCCTCATAGGAATTCCAATGCCTCAGAAGCCCAAGGAGAGCCAAGCTCACTAAGTTCTCTTCATCTATAGTAACCCCCACACTTCTCAGCTCATCCTTGCATTGGACAAACTTCGTGAGGTACTTGGGTATACTGTCGCCTTTCTCCATTTTTATTTTCTTAAGTTTATATTTGAGCGCAAACTTCCTCTAGTCACTCTTGCTTTGGAAAAAGTTTGTCAAAGCTTTCCACATCAAGAATGGATTAGCTTTACCATGAAGGTTGGACACTATGTGATCCTTCACACCTTCCAACAGAATTCTTCGACACTTTGTTGTCTTCTTTTGTCGAAGAGGGTTTTGGAATTTCTGCATCTATGAATGCCTTCAACCCATTATCCTTCAGCACCACCTCCATCCTGTCCTTCCATCCAATATAATTTGAGATTCCCTCAAGGGCATACTCCAATCACAATCTGTTAAATGACATCTCAACTTTGACACCAAGAAAACACTGCTGCAAATTTGAATTCCACTAGCACGAAACTCAACCGTTTAAATAATCTGCAATTTCTCCAATGATCAACGCTCTAATACCATGTAGAAAATTATATAAATAATGCATTATATCCAAGATTATCCTGATCACACACTATTTTAACTTCATGCACAATACAAAATCTCTTCCACCATTGATCATCACATGTGGAAATTAAAATCAATTCCATGCACACATGAAACCATAAAAATTCACACACATTAACACAGTGATTTATGGGAAATATTAAAGCTGAAAACCCCCAACTATCTGTATAATATATCTCATAGAGATCATGTAACAATCATCATACAAAGCTTATCACAAGCTCTCAGTACAATCCAATCGCTACACACTAATCAGGTCCCGATCTAGCAAATCCATGCACCGATCTCTGCCACCTGCTAGCCTACCTCTACTGCGCAATCCCTACTAAAAAATGGCTCTAAATGAACTCGAATCCACCTGGCTTGCACTGTGAAATCCTCATTGGCATCTCCATCAATGTGTGGTGCAAACTCATGCAACACTATAGTCACAACTGATAGTCTATCTTGCCCTTTCACCTATCTCTCCACTGGTATCCACTGAACTATCCATGCACTGTAGTTAACTGATGTATTCTTCAGTTGATTAATGAGTTAATATTTAGTGAATTAATTATTAATTAATTCACACTACTCTCACTAGTGTATAAATTAGTTAGACTAGATACAACTAGCTCAACTGTGTCTAACTGAGTTAAACTGAACACAACTCCACCAACTACTTCTACAACTCCACCAAACTCTGTCACATGAGTTCTAACTGAATTCTCCATGCAATAGCTCCAATTAACCCTCGGGAATAGTGTAATTCCTTCTATCAGCTCATGTGCCACATATTTTCACTTAACTAAAGTGCTCCAAGAGAATAAGTTAATGTTTAGAGTCCGAATATTATTAAGAGCTAATAATATTCAACATATCTATTTTTTGACTGGAAATCTAAAAATAGATTCCACCCAATATGTTTAAAAATAGAATTCCATATATTTTTCCAAGTTGAATAACCATCCACAAATAGCATCCTGCAACTCATAGAATATGATCGACATGTCTAAAAATAGACATAGTCTAAAAATAGACTTGTGCCAAAAATAACCTGCGGGCCCACTTAGTGAAGGTGACTCTTTTCACTAAGCTCATCATCTTTTTGCAATCTCAACATCAAGAGCGCATATCTCTCCAGAAAATGTGAAAAGGAAAAAATGGATTTGTAGTCATCTTTGTATCTAGGTTTCAAGAAAGGTTCATAGTGGCTCAGGTCCAAATTAGCTTGTGTGAACAACCTTTCTCCCATACTAGGTATCCCAGTGGCCATAGAAATGGTATTTGAAGATAACTCAAAGTTTACCCCTGCTAAATTTATTTGATGTCATGAAGGTTAAGGTTAAAAAGCTTGTCCAGCTCTAGATGACTTTGTACCTGTTGTACTCTTTCACAAAATTAAAAACAACCCACATTCTAGAAATATCAAACTGTCATAGGAGAGGCCATCAACTCCATGGTGTTCAATGGCTCAAGCCTATTTATTCTTCCACCTTTGCGCTAATGTATTCTAGGCCCTTGGCCTTCCTCACCACTGTCACTATTACCTTCCCTTGACATTTTGAATTTAATATTACGTTGAAAACCAAAACCATAACTCGACTTGTGAGATTATATGAAGAGGGTAAATGAGATGGTGATGGAAAAAAGGTAGTTTCTTGCAAGTGCATGCAAGGGATTATTGAAGGGGAAATTTGGGAAAAATGAGAGGCTAAATAATTATGAATGAAAACCAATTGATAGGCGAAAACCTTGTTGTGAAAACACCTTAGTAACAAAAAAAATCTCAGAGGGTGGGGTGTGGAATGTCAATGCTTTGCAGTGTGGGGGATTTATTGATCTAGGTGGATATTGGTGGCCACCCACCTATTCCACTTAGGGCCCCACCATTGTCTCTTTTAGTTTTTTTCACAACTTACTATTTTTAGCAGTTTTTTGGGTCCTGAACCTCTGGAGCTGTTTTGAAGCCCCAAACGGAGATAGTATGCCGAAGTTATGTCCCTAGGAAGTTGAAACACCAATTTACTAAAACAGGGCCGATAGTTTTTGTGCTTCATCTCCTAGGGTTAGGTTTTTGGATGTTTAGAGTTCTCCATTGTTTCTCCATAATAAATAGGCCCTCAAGCCTAATTGTAACATAGTTCAGAGGTCTGTAGTTGCCACATCTCTTCTCAGAGATTCGCTACCAACACCCTAGCTATTTTATTTCCATCATGTTTGTAAGAATATTTCTACGATTTGATATTAATGAAATGAAGCTTATTTCTGTTGTATTTCTATGCTTATGGTTATTTCTATATTTTGTTGTGTTCCTGCATAAACCCGGATCAATGGTATCAAATTGGTATGATTTTTCTTGATCCTTCTTTGGATGTCCGCAACGAGGTTGGGGTATAAGGAGTTAGGGCTCGATCTGGTGGAACCTTTTCAAGATCAACCCCACAAACCCCAATGGATGCCCATGGGGGATGAAAAGAAATATGAGTAAGTAGGAGATCTTATCAAAATTTTGCTCGAGGAGGCCCTAAAAAAAAGGAACGTGATGATGGATAACTTTGGCCAAATCCTTCAACGATTGCCCATCAACGGCACATCTGCATCTAACAGCCACACTCGAGGCGTGACTCCCTTTAAGGTACAAGTAAAATTTGACATTCCCATATTTGAGGGTCAAACAGATGCAGATGCCATAGATAGATGGTTGAATCTATTAGAAGGATATTTCTTGGTTCATGAATTTTTTTGACTGGGAGAACATTATTTTTGCACTCCTCAAAGCTACCCCCCATGTCAAGGACTAGTGGGAGACCTACTGTGAGAAAAAGGACAAGACAAAACCCTCTCTATTCTCAGCCATACCCTCTTGGAATTATTTTTGAGATGCCATCATGGAACAATACTATCGCGTTGGGAGCTATGAGTACAAGTACATACAATGGACCACGCTGCAGCAACAAAGGGATTAAGATGTGCATAAGCTAACAAATCTATTCCATACTCTGTGCACAAAGTTGGGTATCAAAGATTCAGAGAAAAATTTGGTGCTAAAGTATCATAGTCATCTGGATAGATACATTCGGGAGGAAATGGAGTTCCTCAACATATCCTCACTTGGTACGACATACTGGTATGCTGCCAAGATTGAGCAGAAATTCAAACAGAAGAAGTGAGACTTTGGATCTGCGAATCAAAAGCAAGGGAAAGGTGCCCCCAAACTACAGAACAAAGGACAAAGCTAAGGCATGGCATCCCAAGACAACTTTCCAAAGACATAAGAAAAGAAGAACATCATGAAGCCAAAGAAGGACATGGGAAAGTGGTGTGAGTTCCATAAGAGCTCCACTCACAACACAAGTGAGTGTCGGGACAAGCAGTCACTAGTGGCCGAGATGAGGGCTTCTGAATCAAATGCATGCTCTGACTATGAAACAGAACCTGACAAGATGAATGAAAAAGGGAAGCATATTATTGATGTGGAGCTCAATGCCATTATTGCCACTACCAAGATCCAGAAGGAGGAACTAGAAGATCCAGAGGAGGCAGAGCGTCTCTTCCACTCCTAGATGTGGGTAAAGGGTTCCCCGCTATGCTTCATTGTTGACAATGGGAGCCAAAAGAACCTCATTTCAGTAGATGTTGTGAAGTGGTTGGGCTTGCTGACCACAGCGCATCCACAACCATACACCATCAGGTGGCTTCACCAAGGATGGGATCTCTGCGTCAACCAGTAGTGTCGCCTTCCCTATAGCATCAAGCCCTTCACAGATGAGGTATTGTGTGACATTGCTCCTATTGATTTTTGTGATGTATTATTAGACCAACCATACTTGTGGAAGCGACATGCTATGTATGAGTCTTGGCCTCGCACTGTTATTGTTACTTTTGGAAATAAATTGTACAGGATACCAAAGGTACCACCGCCTCCCACTATCTCTTTGCTTACTGCAAAACAATGCAGTAAGCTCATTTCCCAAACCAGGAAATTTTTTTTCTTGATGATCCACCCCCAGGGAAAGAAGAAGACTGTGGCCATGACCTTCAAACATGGGTCCTCTGCATGACAAAAAAAAATGGACAAGGTTGTGGAGGAGTACGGGGACATCTTCACCTCACCCACAGGGATGCCTATACATTTTCAGGTCAAGCACCCCATTGACCTAACCCAAGGTGCACTGCTACCCAATGGACCGATCTATAGGTGCTCTATTCTATAGAATGATGAAATCAAGAGGCATATTCAGGAGCTACTGCAGAAAGGTCACATCCGGCCAAGTTCATCACCCTATGCGAGCCCGATCGTGTTGGTACAGATAAGGATGGGTATTGGAGGCTCTGTATTGATTATCGGGTGCTGAACATGATCACTGTCTGGAATAGGTACCCAATCCCATGGATTGATGACCTTTTGGACCAACTCAAAGGGGAAAAATATTTCAGAAAGGTCGCCTTGAAGTCTGGGTATCACTAGGTACCAATTGAACCCTCTGATGTGTGGAAGACTGCCTTCAAAACCAAGGAGGGCCTTTTTGAATGGCTCATCATAATGCTCCTGCAACATTCATGAAGTTGATGGATGACATCTTGAATCCATTCACCAGCTCATTTGTAGTGGTATACTTGGATGACATTCTTATGTTTAGCTAGACTTGGGAAGAGCACCTCCACCACATCCAAGAAGTCCTCCAAACACTGCGACAACACAAGTTTTGTGCCAATTTGGAGAAGTGCACTTTCGGCATCACCTAGGTTCAATATCTGGGATACATTATTAATGAAAGGGGGGTGCATGTGGATCTAGCCAGCATCCAAGTCATTCGGGATTGGCCAGCCCCAACCACCCTAAAAGAGCTTCACAACATTCTGGGTCTTTCTAATTTCTACCACAAGTTAGTGTTGGGATTCTCTCATATCACTTGGCCCTTGAGTCAAGTCACCAAGGGAGGAGCGAAAGCAAATTTTGTTGGTCGAAATCTCAACAGAAGACATTTGTAGAGTTGAAACATCACCTCTGTTCTTCCCGAGTGCTCACATTACTAGACTTACAACAACCATTTGAGATCGAGAAAAATTCCTCTGACTATGCTATTGGGGCAGTTCTTACTCAACAGGGGCATCCTATGGCATATCACAGTGCGAAATTGTCCGACACAGTTTGAAAGTATCCCACTTATGAAAAAGAAATGTATTCCATTGTGCAGGCTTGTTGACAATGGAAGCATTACATTTTCGGGAAGGACACAATCATCCACACAGACCACCAACTCCTGCAGTTCATACAGACACAAGGGAAGTTGCAGAGAGATTACCATCAGAAGTGGTCAACATATCTGCAACAATTTCATTTGAACATCAAGTACAAGAAGGGTAGCACCAATAATGTTGCAGACTGCCTCAGCTGACCACCAATCATGGCCATAACCACTGTTCTCAACTCTTGTGGGCATGAGACTTCTGATTGGCCGCTTCTCTACAAGAGCAATCCAAAATTCAGCTACACATACAAGGCACTCTTGGGGGGTATGCAAGTTCCAGATTTTCACCTCCAAGATGCACTATTATGTCACCTAGGACACCTTTATGTTCCTTCAAATGAGCATGGCAAGATGATATTGGAAGTGCACTACAATCGATTCGCTAGGCATTTTGGGGTCGAGAAAACAGTGGCAGTGCTACAGAAGTATTTCTATTGGCTGAACCTTCGATAGGATGTCGGGAAGTACATCAAATCCTGCACTGCTTGCACCATTTCCAAACCGAACATTAAGAAGCAAGGGCTCTATACTATGCTACCTACCCCTAGTCGACCTTGGGAATCCATCTCCATGGATTACATGTCGGGCCTTCATTCTACTAAGCATGGAAATGACTGTGTTTTCATGGTAGTCGACAAATTCTCAAAGATGGCCATTATGGCAGCTTCCAAGAAGACTATCACAGTAGAAGCCACTGCTAAACTCTTCTTTCAATGAGTGTGGGTGCACTTTGCGATCCCACAGTCTATCTTATCATATTGTGACAGTAGGTTCCTCAGCACATTTTGGTCCAACCTCTGGTCAATGTTGGACACCAAGCTCACCAACTCCACAGCTTTCCATCCCCAAACCGATGGCCAGACACAGGTCATTAATAGGATGATTGTACACATTTTGCACATGTATAATTCAAAGCATCCATGCACATGGGATGAGAGCATTCCCTATGTACAACACAAGTATAACCGGGCTCTCAACAGCTCAACCAGCCACAACCCCTTTCAGGTGGGCTTGGGATTCCAGCCACTATGTCCCATTTACGTAGCCATGCCATTTGCAGATACTCTGGCCGATTTGGCTCATGTCCAGTCTGAAGCTGAAGAAGCAAACAACTTCATCAAGCGCATTCAGCACATCCACCAACAGGTTCATGACATATTGGACAGATCCAATGCTAAGTACAAGTAATGACATGATCAACATACGCTGCCACACAACTTCTAGGTGGGTGAAAAAAGTGTGGCTACATTTGCAGAAGGAGCACCTCACTGGACCCCCCGCCTGCTCTGATATGGGTCGTACACCATCACCAAGGTGGTAGGGAGCAATGCCTTCGAGCTCAGTATTCCACCATTCCTTGGTCTGCACCTAGTATTCAATGTAGACCACCTTCATTCCTACTTCCCACCTCTATTGGACACCTCTAACATTGCAGAAGAACTCACACAAAAGAGTTAAACCCAGACTGCATGGAACAGGCCACCACAGACTGTATCATCAACATGCAAATCAATAACACTCGTCGATAGAAGATCCAACTGTATCGGGTTATCAAAGCTGGCCATCTCCTACACCAAGGCAAGTGGTTCACCAGGGACCAAGTTTAACAGAATTTTCCTCATCTCATGGAGGAACTCAATGCAATGGGGAACATTGCTTCCTAAGGGGGGGGGAATGATCCAAGTGGATATTGGTGGCCACCCACCTATTCCACTTGGGACCCTACCATTGTCTCTTTCAGTTTTTTTCACAACTTACTATTTTTAGCAGTTTTTTGGGTCCTGAACTTTCAAAGTCATTTTGAAGCCCCAAACGGAGATAGTATGTCGAAGTTACGTCCCTAGGAAGTTGAAACACCAATTTACCTAAACGGGGCCCATAGTTTTGGTGTTTCATCTCCTAGGGTTAGGTTTTTGGACATTTGGAGTTCTCCATTGTTTCTCCATAATAAATAGGCCCTCGAGCCTCATTGTATCATAGTTCAGAGGTCTGTAGTTGCCACATCTCTTCTTAGAGATTCACTACCAGCAACCTAGGTATTTTATTTTCATAATTTTTGTAAGCATATTTTTGTGATTTGATATTAATGAAATGAAGCCTTATTTCTACTGTATTTCAATGTTTATGGTTGTTTCTCTATTCTATTGTGTTCTTGAATAAATCCAGATCATTGATTTTGCAAATGGAGTGAGTATCTTGGTGGATGAGCAACTTCTCAACAAGGCACTCTTAGTGTGCTCTTAGCATGCAGATGGAGGAGTGTCCTCTAAACAGTAGTGTGTTTAACATTAAAATCAGGTTTTTTCCTTTAGGGTTTTTAATTTTTCTTGACTTCACACCATCAAAGTGCTTGGAGGAAGGTAAGGCATCCACTTACCTCTCAAAAAACGTTATGAAGACACCTGGAAAAAAAACTGGAGTGTTTTTGAAGCTTTAGAGTGCTTGCACTAGTGTGGAGGCCCTCCTGGCCAAGAGAGAAACACCTCAATGCAGTTTCAGGTGGCTAAATGTGCTGTCAGGTCAGCTGAGAGCATAGTGTTGAATGCGCAGTGTGAACATGAAATGGTGTATATCATGTCTTGCCCCAAGAGGGCATCACTTGAACATGGGTCGGGTTGGGCGGATGGTGTTGGGCCTTTGTGAATGCACAACACCACCAGGTTTGTGAGGTCTCTATGTGAACGCACAACACTAAAACCCTTCCTGTCGGGTGAACGCACAACACCGTCGAGCAAGGCTGCACGTAGAGTTTGAACGGGTGCTGGGTGAATGTTGCATGTAGATTCTGAATGGGGTGTTGAGTGAATGTTATACACAGAGTCTGAAAGGGGTGTCAAGTCTTCACGAACCTACGCACAGTGCACACTTACAGGCACACAACTCAGAGTAATTTTTCACATAAAAAACCTCTAGGAGTGTAGCACATGACTCTAGGAGCGCAACACAGGGTAACTTGCCCGAATTTTGCAGAAACTCACAATTTCCTCTTTGACTGCCTTTGATGATCTTTGTAAAAGAAAAATGAGTTGTTGAAGGGTGGAGAGGGCCTTAATAGGTTTAGAAACTTAATTTCAAATGTAAAACCCACTTCTCTAATGTTTTCAAGCCTTTTAACTTTTCACTGATATTTCTTTGACCCTTTTTCTGTAGGTGAACAAAAAATTACTTTTGGTTCCTTGAGGCATGAAGAGCTTATTCCTAAACTTTGGTGAATTTGGCCATATAGAAGCCTCATCAATTTGATGTGAAACTTCTACTATAAGACTCATTTTAACCCTTTGATCTTCACAGACCTCCTTTCACTGTTTGTAAGAAGATTTGCTCCATTTGGTGAATTTTGACTTCCTTTTGGCCTATTGATGCCTTTCAACATTTCCTTGATAGGTGAATATGAGAACCCTGTCTTCACCTTTATCATTGATCATTGGGCATGATAAAATCACCTTTGAAAAGAACTATATAATTTAAATCATGCTTGCTACCTTCTCGTTGGCCCCTTATGATTTGCAGGTGCCATAACATACTGACTTAGCCATTTTTGATATTCTTGAAGTTTGATATATTCAATTATATGTTAGTAACCTTACATTCAACTTAGGTTTCTCTCTTAGAGCTTGACACTGTGATTTTATTCCTTTTACCACTGAGTGTGAGTAACTTAAAATGAGAATTTGGTCCTCCTGTTACTGATATTATTTACTTATTTGTCCTTTGAAACAGTGAGGAATTTTAGTTTGGAAAACTCTGCGATGATATACATAGTAGCCTTTTAAAATATTATTTTTTTTGTCATCATGGAGGTCTAACATCTTCATTTTACCTCCTTTGAACATCTTACCAAAATGCTAGGTTCCTAGGATGATTTTTCAATGCGATTTGATGCACTAGATCCCTATTTGGCACACTGCTGACCCAATTAGGCTTAATTGACCCAATTAGGCTTAATTGCCTTGATTCTTCGTGAACACAAATTTCTTCCTCTCCTTTTGCTGTGAATGTTTTCATTTTGTAAAAGACCTATTGCCTTACCAATTCTTTTTTGTTGGTCACTTTAACACTCTTGCAGAAATGTCAAAATTTCTCATTTATCTCTTGCAGAACTTGAAATTGGTAGAGTGGTCTTCTTAGGAGGTTTTTCTGATCTTTCTTGACAACCATGTGTTGATCTTGTTTTTAATTTGAACCAGGTTCTAACATGAGAAAAACAGATCTTAAAACATCATTGAAGACCCTACAACCTAGAAACCCTAATGATCTAGTGGGAGGGTTTTAACTTGGTCTTTGACTGAAATTAGGCTTGCGATCTTAACAGTGTAAAAGTAGAGTTTTTGACTTATTGATGTATTTGAATATATAGAAATTGGTGTACCTGATTGATCTAAATAGCCTATAGAGGTAGTTTTCATAAGATCAAGGTTTGAGGAACCTAATGAAAATGGGAATGAATAGGTCGATTGGTAACCCTAGATGGAAAGTGAAAGAGTGAGGAAAAGGCAAAACAGAGTGTTGGGGTTATAGGTGGGAAAATAGAAAAATAGATGAGTGGGATAAGCCCATGAGGGGCCCTTTAGGAATGGCAGGTTAACCATGAAATGAATAAATAGTATACTAATAAAGAATTTCTGATAAGGATAATTAAGGAAGTGAGATTTCTAAAACTCATAATATTGAGGAATCTTGTTTTTAGAAATCTAGGACTGATATTTAGTCATCTACAGATAGTAAAAATTAATGATGACTAACAATGGCTCCACTTGGGGAGGGAATATCATTTTCAGGTGGTATCAAGGACCTCAAAGCTCAAATCCCTGAGTTTTGAAGACGAGTGCCTTACTTACACTTTGAAGATTTCTTTCCTTTATTTGTTGATGTTCTCTTGAAGGTATGATTTCAAAAAATCTGAAAACATGATTGCTTCAACCTCATTTCTACCTACCCATTTTATTCCTTTGGGTGCAATTGGTCTAGAAAACCCTTGACATTCTTTTTTATTTGAAAGAATAAAACAAAAACTATCTGCTTTTACCCTAATCACTACTGAGAGTTTAAATTAGGCTAACGAACTCTCTTATTCTCTACCTAGTCTACTTATTTGTTAAGATTAAACTGTTTGAAAAACTTTTCTTCCCTAATCTACTGACATGAAATTGAAAATATGACTAAACCAGGATTGAGCAATCTAATTTTCCATAGGGTATGGCATTTAGACAAGTTGCTCATAGACATTTTTTTTGTACAAAAAAAACTTGAAACATGAGGGTTGTGATTTATCATTTGTTAGGCATCCCTATCTTTTCTCTTTGGTTCAGATTTGAGCATTTAGAACCAGCATTATTTTCCTAATATAATCTACCAACAAGTCAAGCTTAAATGGTTTGACAAGTATTCTTTCACTAACCTATCAGTAGAAATTTAAAACATGTTTAGTCATGATTAGGCTAGATAACTGAATAAGATTCTTTCTTTTGAAGTAGTAGTGGCAATTGGGTTTGCGCACTTTCAACAACACTCTTTTTTTGGGTATGGGGCTGTACCTATTCTTTTCCAGCCCTCTTTAACTTCCTTTTTCTATTTTTTTGTTTTTGTTTTTCTTATTTTTTTTATCAATCAATGTTATGTACAGTGAATGAAAACTTTAAACTAGGAACTTTGACAAAAATAGTGTTTGAGCATCCTACCATTGATAGGACCTCCAAACAACTCTACTCAATCCAGCTCTTGTAAAAAGAAAGCATTATTACCTCTAACTGAATGAATGATATAAGGACGTTTCCACAATTTTTCAAATTTGCCATGCTTTCCTTTGTCCCTTTCAAAGAGCCTTTTTAGGTGAACTTGGTATTCCTCATCAGTTTTAAAATAGACAACAATGTCATCCAGGTATATCATGATGAAGTAACTTAAGTCATCAGAAAAAGCAGTGTCCATGGGTATTTGAAAATAAACCCCCACATTCATCAACCAAAATGGCATTCTGTCATACATGTAGGCACCCCAAGTTGTTGTAAAAGTGGTTTGGTGTTGATCAATTGGAAGCACTATCATCTGTTCGTAACCTGAAACACTATCGAGCAATTACATATTGTTAGAACCTAATACCCTTTTCAGTGTATGATTTATCTTAGGTAAAGAGAAAATGTCCTTTAGGAAGGGTGTGCTTAAGTATCTAAAGTCTAAGCATAACATAAAACCACCTGTTTTCATTCTTACTGACACAATCTTCTTGAAAGGTTTTTGGTTTTCCTTGGGAGGAATATTGTTTTGAATATTGATTGTGTCATATGGTTTCAAGTTATCCTTCCCATTTTCAAAATTTGCTTTAAACTTTTTTCAAAACTCTATGTATTTATGTTTTATGTTAGGTGGAAAAATTTTGGATAGCTTGATCATTCTGGGTTTTTTCAGGCTACCTATGTTGTATTCTTCTATATTAGCATCTGTGGATTCCACTTTTGGCTCTCTAGCAATTTCATTGAAGTCCAACAGCTCTTCCGAAGGGACAAAACCTTTTGGTGATGATATATATTTGTTTTGCAATACCTTAAGTTCATTTTGATTCAAGTCCCTAGAACATTTTTCCTCATGAAGGTGTTCTATAATATTTACATTAGTAGAAGGAGATAGTCCTGTTTTTAGCATTTGTTCTTCATTTGGGAGATATTTTTCATGCTCTAAGCTTCGTTTTGGTACTGAAAATTCATTCAAATTGTAGAAAATTGAGTTTGGTTTTTCCATTATGTTTTTGTTCAGGGCTGTTAGAGTTTTGGCTGTCAGTTTCTTCATTCAATGTTTGGCTTGGCTATTGTGGAAGGCCTATATATTTCCCCTTTTTATTTACTTGTTCATCAATGTCATTTTCATTATACAAGATAAATGAGTCAAGGTCCGAATGGATGGAATAAAGAGGTGTGTTGTTTGGCTAATCTAGGCTACTAACCATATATTTCATGTGTGATTCCTGGTACAATCTCCTTGTTTGGTTAAAATTGGGATGGTAGCATATGACATGTCTAGTTGGAGGTTCCATTGAAGTTTGGATCCCCATGATTGGGATAGAAGCATTCCATACTTCGGGGGAATGTCAAAAACCACTATGTCCATGACTAGACTATTAGCAGGTATCTATGCCAGATTGACACATAGGTTTTTTATTAGACCCAAAAATTTGACTCTACTCGAATCGAAAGAGTACAAGTCCTTGTAAGGTTTGGTTATCTCTAGGGCTAATCTATCCATCACCACCATGGGCATGAGATTGTGTGAGGCACCAGAGTCTAGCAGAGCATTGTGCAAGAATTTTTCATGAATGTTTAAGCTAACATAGAAATGAGGGACAACTCCTTCTTGATATTTTCCCCCTACCTCAGGTCCAAACAACAACTTAGGTTTGTCATTAGTCAAGTTTTGAGTGTTGTTGTCATTCCCTACGTTCAAAACTTTCAAAACTTGGCACCTGTATACATATTGGGTTACCAGTTTAGTGAGAGGTATGGTTATTTTGATTTTGGAATTTTCTCCCTCAAACCTGAAAGGTGCTAGTATTTTCGACATATCTATATATGTTTTGTCACAGATAGTCTTTTCAACGATTTTGGTTTGCTGAGTTTTATTAGGACTATCATTTTGAGCAGATTTTCCAGGGCCACTAGTGGAGGTACTAGGGCAGCTTGGGTCACCATTTTGTTAGCTATTTTTATATTAGGCATGGTGTTTGTGTTTCCTGTTGTCCTTTTCATTATGTTTTCAGGGGTCTTTTTAACAACAATTTCTAGTTTGTTTTTCTTGAAGGTTTCTTGGTTCTTTTTTCTCCTAAGGTCATATTGCCTATGGACCTCCATTATGGCATTCTCAAATCCTAATTTGTAGTCTTCAGAATCCTAATATTTTGTTTTAGTTTGATTTGAGGAGAAGAAACCTTGTTCTTCTTCAGTGAAAAAAACACCCTCTTCATTATCAGAGCCTATCAAGTTTACATGGTTTTCTTATGGTTGTTCAGTCTCTCTTTCCTCTTCATCTACATAGATATCTTGGAAAGGGGGCCTGATTTTTTGGTAATTTTCTCTCTGTCTAATTTGGGGAGGGTCTCTTCTGAATTTTTTATTCCTATTTTTGTTTTGGGGATTTTCTTGGTTTTCCCTAGGAGGTGCTCTTTCATTCAAGTTGATCCTCTCTATCATCCTTTCCATTACCCTGACTAAATTGTCAATTTTGGCATCAGATAAGGAGGTTGAGGCCATATTTTCATCTTTGTATGTGACTTTATTTTTTGACCTCATCCTAGCCCTCTTTTCAATCAGGTTGGCCTCTGCACTCACAAATCCCCTTTTCATGTCTTCTAAAGTTAGAGGATCTATCTCTCTCAATTGGTAAGTCATGTCTGGATCAAAGCCTTCTGGAAACTTCACTAGTGCTAGGCCTTGTGGGGGTTTCATGTGAGGTGGGAGGGCATTGTACACACTATTTAACCTAGTGCAATAGTCTTGGATGCTTTCCCCGACATTTCTCTTAAGGTTGTCATATTATGAGAGAATTTGGAGAGGGTTTTTCTTAATCTCCCATTTGTTTATGAATGTCTAGTAAAGGGAAGGGAGATCATGTATGTTGTTAGGAGTCAATATTTTCAACCATTTTTTAGGTTCTCCTCCTAAGCTTTAGGAAAACCTCCTCATATTTATGGTTTCCTCTTCTAATTCAATGTAATCAAAAGAATCATTTATTCTGTCTACACGATGTTGGGCGGTTGTAGAGTCAGCTCCAGTGAAGTGAGGGATTTTCGATTGGTAGTCATTTGGAAAAAGTGTCAGAGGTTGTGGTAGTACTAGAGGGGCGTACCATGCTACCATGATGGGAGCTAATGGAATCCAAGGAGGATTTACAAGGGGAAGGTTTGTGAGAAGGGGTATAGGATGAAGTGGAGTGGTTTGCATAATGATGGTATGAATGGGTGTGGTGGAAGTACTTGGACCAGCAACAAACTGATTTTGAGCAGACTTGGAATGAAAAGAGCTAAAGTGATGGAGAAGCTGAAAATTAGGAAGAGTGGAAGGAGAGGCTTCTCTACTAGGACTGTGTTGCAAATATATGGGCTCAAGGTCAGTCTGGTAAATCCCACTTTATGAATTAGTTTAGAAAAGGTTTCTTGTATGGTGTAATTCAAACTGGGGATCTTGCAAGGCCGTGAGATGTTTAGGGACAAACTTTCTCTACGAATGGTCCTAATAATAGTTGAATCTTTAGTCTTAGAAATTTTCCACAAAATCCTTTCTGGGTCATCAACTATGGTAGGGTGGTTTGGGTCCAGGTGAGATCTGGCATTGATCCTTTGTGAAGCTAGATTTAAAACCCAGAGTGTAGAGAGGCTAAAATTTTATGACTTCTTTTGGAAGGCTGACCTCTCTTAGTGTTTGCTAAACTCACACAGTGTGTGACAAGGCTTCTAAAACTTTTCAGGGATGATTTGACACAATCCTAGGGAAGTCTATGAGACTAGTAGAGTTAGTAGGCCTACTAGAGGCTAGTAGAGTCGCCAGGTGGATGTTTTTGACTATTTTAAGGATAGGTATTTGTGGTCCACCACCAAAAATTTGGAAAAAACCAATCTAGGGATCTTTTTGGGGTTTTCTGAGTTCCCTTATGTAGCACTAAGGTTTCTATGAGCGTCCTCCTGTTGACTCATCATTTTTCTAGGATGGTGAAACAATTAAATTCTACTGTCAGCTAACACTTAAGCTCTCTAAGTTTGATAGGTATTTAAGAGTTCCTAGGGGATACTTAGGATGTCACTGACTCAAAAGTCCCACCGTGATCGCTTTAATTTTAGGTGATGAGGTGGCGATAAACTAATAGATATTGTTTGACAAGGGCTTCTGAACTTTCTAAGGATGTATAAGCTTCTTACTTACTCAGAAAGTCCCACCGTGATCGCCATTATGTTAGGTCCCCATAATTTGTTAGATTGGTGAGAAAAAATGAACATGGGTAACATTAGACCAGTCTTTGGAGTCCTAGGACCTAGCCTTCCTAGACTCAGAGAGGGCTCTCTCTATTTTGTGCAAAGGATGTGAACTTGTTTTCTTTTAGGGTTTGATTTTAGGTTAGTTGTTAAGTTTAGGGTTTGTTTGTTTGTTTGGGTTGGGTAGATGATCAAGTAGAATAGATGGAGTGAGAGATTATCAAGTCATTCGACTATGGAGTCTATAAAAGGTTATGGAAAGTTCAACAATGAATCAAGGTGCATCACAGGGAAAATCTAACATATTCAAATGAATTTTCAAGGTTTTTGTGAGATGGAATGAACATCAAATTTGTGAACATAGTAGGTGTAAAAGGGAAGTTAAGAATCCTTGAACAAATACCTTTAAACAAGAAGGGTCTTTAACACTATTCAATATAAAGAAGTAATCATAAGACAAGGCAAACCAATAAATCTTTGATTAAACTCAAAAAAATAAGCATTTAGGATAAACAAACCAGTGAACTATAGAAGGTAAGAAACTTGTATAACTTCTATTAATTTCACCTTCAAGATTAGAAAACAGTCAAGATAGAAATATAACATAGATCAAAGAAGAGGGAACTCCTAGACATAATCAATCATAGTCATAAAGAACTCCAAAATAACCTTTCGAGAACGGACAAAGGGTATGATCAAAACATAAACCTCTTTGGCTAAAACTAATCAGTGATACTTCAAAGAAAGATCTTAAGAAAAATGTTTAAGTAACATCAAACAAGCAGGTCTAACCATAAAACATATTTGATATCTACTATATTAAATCATTCATAAGAAAACAGGAATAAGTTGGTCTAGAGAGAAACTAAGAATTCTCTAATTTGACCTAGCAGAAGAAGACATATAAGTAGTGAAGGATAAACAGAACTAAGGTGCCTCTAAACAACATTTCTTAGTCTAAAAATTTTGTCCTATTGCAATATAAGGATGAAAAAAATGATAATACAAGAAAACATGAGCTAAATAGGAACACATCACCATTTGAAAATTCTCAGGGATCCTGCAAGGAAGCCTTTTCCAATGTCAAATAATCCAAGCCATTCAAAAAATCAGAGCCAATTTCTCTTTAATCTCCAAGTCCATGTATTACTCTAAAAAAAATGTCTAATCAACAACCAAACCATACAATGAGTCCTCAATGTTGTATTTAATAATAAATGAGGACAAAAACCCTAATTAGGTTTCTAGAAACCCATTAGTTAATCATAAATGTCACTTTTGTCCTCTGAGACCTTGCAAGGCCCAAGGCACAAAATATATGATGCAAAATATCTTCTTGAGCATTTTTAGCAAAAAAAATGACATTCAGGCTACCAAAAACTTCCTAAAAGTTTCCTAGCATAATTTTTTGGCTTTTTTACTGTCAGGATGAAGCACTAAGTTTTAAGGATGCATTTCCAGGCCAAGCATGCAGCACATGCATAGGAAAATTGGGTCACCTTACAACGAAGTTTTGAAGGTTTTCTCTATGTCGGAATGGGCTTTGTGATGGCTCGTTGGAAAGCCTGTTAAGTCTACTTTCCAGAACCACCCTTGGGTTTCTTATTGTACCAATATATCCTACCCAAAAAGAAAAAATACAAATTTTATTAAAAGCATAGCACAAGCCCAGAAAACTAGGCAGAAAGGTGAAATTTAGGGTGTTTTTTACACTTTTGGAGGAACAAATCAACTCCAAATGACCTGAAATTTGGTGATCATTCTATATTTGAGCTGAAGATTCCAAAAATGTAAAATTTACGTCATGAGAATGCCCTGAGAAAAAGCAAAATACCAAGGGTGTTGCGCCCTTGGCCATCCAAATCAGCAAAAACCAAAAATTTCCAAAAAGTTCCCAACATTTTCAATTATATTCCTTTTTTGTCTGGGATGCTTGCATGGAAACATCAGCAAGAAGGTTAAGCTTTTCTTGACCCTTTGCCTCGAGGGCCTAAACTTTGGCAAGGTCTCTTTTGAGCTTGGCCCTTGCAACTTGATTTCTGAAGGCATAGTGTTTGGTCATGTTCTTTTGGAGATCAAGGTCCATATCGACCTTCTCCAATTTGGCCTCCAAGTCTGTGTTTGATCTTTCTAGCCAAGGCTCTTTATAATATTCTATCTCCATGGCAAGTAGCTCACTTAGAGGGATCTTTTTTGCGAAGGCCAACTCTTTCTCCCTTTGCCTTGCCAAGGCCTTCTTTAAACACGTGGTTCTTGGTCTTCTTCGAGACTGTCCTTCTTCATATTCACTTTATTCATAAGTGCCCATGAATTAATCTAGCTTTACCTATGCTCTTCGAGCTTCTTTCTGGGCTCTGATTTCTCTAGCCTCATAAATGGCATTTTGTGCCCCTAGTTGTTTGTTCTACATCTCAAGGACACTATTCACATACTGGGCCCTATCTAGATTTTCTTGGAGGTATTAGATTTGGTAATTTTTGTTCTGGAGAAGAAAGCTTGAGATCCTTGCCTAATTTTCCTCATCAGTGTCAATATGAATGAGTTCAAACTCTTTCTCAACCTCATGTTGATCTTATTCTTCTTCTTCTCTGATATTTTGTTTTCCTTTGTCAAGCTTCGTAGCTGAGGTAGATGGCATGGTCCCTTGCCTTTTAGAGGTAGAAAACACATGCCTCTTTCCTCTTTGGTATGTGAGAGGGAAACGCTCAATATTGTTCATCTGGATGTCCTCACCATGGCTCACCTCAGGACTATTGTTCTCTTCCTTATTGATCTCTGCACTGAAGTTTTCTACACTGTGTTCTTGACTGCTTTCATCAACCTCACTTTATTTTTCTTCCATGCTAACATCACTGCTGTGATCTTCATTTGTATCATCATCCCTTTCTCCTTTACTGATATCAACTTCACTATCTTCTTGACCTCTTTCTTCATTTTATTTTTCATTGTTAGAGGTTTTATCATTGGTTTCTGCACTATTTTCTTCATTTCCTTCAATATTGCTAGGAGCCTCACTGTCTTCAGCACTTCTCTCTGCACTATTATCATTACCACCACTAGGCTCATTGTTTTTACTGCCTTCTTGGCCATTAGGAATACTGTCATTATTGTCACTGCTTCCCTTCTTACTTCTACTTGCATCATTGTTGTGATCTTCATTACTATTACTAGCCTCTTCATTCTCTTCACTGTCATCTGTTGGAAATGTTTTCATTGATGGCAATAGAGGCAGAAAATACAGAGATAGAAAAATGAGGCAACAAAGAAATGAACAGAGGAAGCAAAGGAGACAGGCGGAAGAATAATGTCGAAATGTAACAGTCAAACAATGGAGCGGAAGCAACGGCAAAGACAGAGAAATAAGCACAACTAAGGCAGAGGCAGATGCAGTGAATATAGAGGTCGAGCAGTAGAGGCACAGCAGAGGAAGAGGTAGAGACGTTATCACAACAGTAGAGGCAGAGGTCGAGCGATAGAAGCAGTGAAGGCAGAGGCAGAGGCAGAGCCGTTATTCCAAGAATCACTACCCCAGCTAGTAGATGAAATAAACACAATTCTAGGAACTGCAACCCAGGCAGAAGAATACACAATATTCTGGGAATCCTAACCCGAGTAGCAAAGTATATATTTCGAGAATCGTTACCCACGCTGGAGGATACACTAAAGCTGAAACATAAAGCTTATATATATGTAGCGCCTCATTTACGTTGCGCCTTATACACAAAGGTTCAAAGCATATATATATATATATAAATTTATATGGAGTGTTTTAATGGACAAGAGACCAAAGGTATAATACAAGGCATATGTTTCATATCATTGAGCCCGAAATCAAAAGAACCAAATGTAACAAAGCCTTATATGGTGGGACCCTTTCCCAATCGCATTGAAAAGTAGACAGCGGAACAGGTTAACAACAAATTGCGATTGCGATTGGCAAAGCCGGACGCGATAGTCATATAAACGCTGCCATATAAAACATGGTCGGGTCCGCACATATCAAATGTCAATCGGGAAAAATAAAATTGTGATCTCTGATTGGGATCAGACCTGAGACCAACCAAAAACTGTGGCACATAATCTAGATCGGGTCCTCCTTTTGGTAGTGCAATCGGGGCATAAGCAAAAGTCCTCCCGATTGCGTTGTTGCGATTGTATTGGAATGTGCCACGTGGTCTATGGACCCATGGGCCTTGGCTTAAGGTGGAGGGAAATTGTTAATATAAAATGATTGCAATGTGTGCAATTGCATCGGGCCATAAAACAAAGGCTGTGGTGCATGTATGTTCCGCTTGTGGAACTCACCACATCAACAAGACACTTGCTGTGTGTAAAGTGTTGGAATTTGCCCAGATTTAAATTCATCAATTACATATATATATAAAAAGCGCTGATATAAAAATCACAGTTACAAATGTATGGCATATGGCCTTACCCTGTGATAGTGAATAAGGAAACAAACAGAGCCGAAAAGGACAAAGACACAGTCAAAGAAAAGAAAAATGCGCAGCTAGCCAAGAGGCTGAATGAGTGAGCTGGAGTTCTCATTGTAATTGAATGTAAATAATTTTAATTTATAATGTTGTGATGCATTGGAAAGTCTTTGGAAGAGAACAAATATTCCACTGTAATGATAAATTGATACCTACAGTTATATTTTCTAAATGAGCAGATAAAAGGAATTAGAAGACAGAAGCCAAAGAGTCATGAATGTTCACTCCAAATTCTTTGTGAAATACAAACAGTCATGTGAGGAACTCTATATATAATATCAACTGGATATGCATAAAAAAAAAAGAAAAAAAGAAAAAAGGAAAAAAAAGAGAGTAAATATAGAGAATGCAGCGTATAGAATAGTGAGGCAGAGAAGAATAAGAAAAGAAGAGCAGAAAGAGATGCTACAGAACAGAGCTGACATCTGAGGTAAATCAACAAACATTCCATCTGATAAATTGAGGAAGTTGGAGCTTCCCTATCAAGTTGCAGCTTGATAGCTGTCAGTTGTAGTTGACTGAGGTTGGAGCCTCCTGTAGGTTGGTGCCTGCAGAAAATTGAAGGGAGTTGGTGCTTCCTTGCAAGTAGTAGCTTGCAGAATTGAGGTTGGAGCCTCCTGTAGACTGGTTCCTGCAGAAAAATAGTGGTGAGAGGGATTTGGAGCTTGCCTTTGCATCACAACAATAATAAGATGTGGTTTTATCCCTTTATGGGTTTCCACTTATGTCTGGTGCCTCTGTGCATGATGTTTATGTGTTGATATGATTTAAGTCATCTGCTTAATACCTGCTACTCTCATATTAATTCTAATGTTATATTATATTAATACTTGCTGCTCACATTCTAAGATTACTCACATGTTAAGTTGGACATGAAATGAAGGTGTAAATAATTTTTAATGAAAAGTATCAAAAGTCCATGAATGTGTTAAACTGATTCACCCCCCCCCCCTCAGTTTAACTAAGGGCTCAATAATTGGTATCAGAGCTAGTTCCTTTACCAGTTTAACATCTAAAAGGAGATTCTAGGTTCTCAGGATGGCTAGTAAAGAAGGATGCTCAACTAATAAATTCCCTTTCTTTACAGGTGCAATTTATGCTTTCTGGAAAATCAGGATGAGGACATACATAATGTCTCTAGGAATAGAAGTTTGGGGTGCTGTGGAATTAGGATATGCCTCAAAGGAAACTGACTCAGAAAAGGAAACCAAACAAGATTTTGTAGCCAATGGTAAAGCCATGAATGCCGTTTTAAATGGATTGTGTGAAGCAGAGTTTATGAAAGTAATGCACAAAGACACTGCCAAAGAAATGTGGGACACTCTGGAGAATATTCACGAGGGAGACAAGAAGGTAAAGACTGCCAAACTTCAAGTCTATAGAGCCCAATTTGAGAACTTAAAAATGGATGATGATGAAGACATTGCTAGCTTCTTTCTAAGAGTTGCAGAAATAGTAAATAACATGAAGACTCTAGGTGAAACCATAAAAGAAGTTGTAATTGTGCAAAAGATTCTAAGATCTCTTCGATCCAAGTTTAATCCCAAGGTGTCTGCAATAGAAGAAACAGCTGATTGGGAGACCTTAACCATGAACTAGCTACTTGGAAATCTAACAGCATATGAAATGAGGCTCCCACAGAAGAAGCCAAGTTCAAGGGAGGCTGCCTTTAAAATAGAAAAGAAGAAATAAGAAGAGGAAGACATATGCTATTGCTCGGATGAAGAAGAAGCAAAATTCGTCAAGAAACTGGATAGAGGCTCAGGTAAATACAAAGGTAAACTTCCTTTCAAATGCTTTAACTATGGAAGATTTGGACACTATGCAGCTAAGTGTCCTCACAAGAGAGTAAGGAATCAGGCCCAAGAATCAGAGAAAAATCCATCAAAGAACTGGCAGAAAGGAAAGAAGTACAACATAAAATCCTTCTATGCTCAACAAGACATCAGTACATCTGAAGACTCAGATGAACCCTCAAGTGAAGAACGAACCTCTGAATTTTTATTGATGGCCATTAAAGAATTTGAAGGACTCCTGCTAGAAGATGAAGAAGAAGAAGGTGAAGTCGACCTTGAGGGGGAGCTAAGAAGTGCTCTGGAGGAGATTGATAGACTCAAACTGAAGTGTAGAAAACAAAAGGATATTCTCCTCAAGTATGTAAGAGAAGAGAAGAATTCAGAAGTCCTCATGTAGCCAAAGGTAGAGCTTGAAGAAGCCAAGAAGATAGAAGACATGTTACTTTATAAAATCAAGGATAAAACTCGAGAACAAGAGAATGTAGAAGAAGAATTTGTATGTCTGAGGAAGAAATTAGAAAATGCTCAGAGGAAAGTATCTACAAATTTCTCTCAAACAATAAGCTCTAGTAAGTTGAACGAAATTCTGGATGCTCAAAGATCTCCTATGATAAAAACTGGAATAGGCTATGAAGGAGAATCAAGTAAAAGCAAAGAAAAGGTTGACAGAGAGATTATTTTTGTAAAAGAAAAGAAGAACGATGAAGCAGCTCAAACAATTCCTACAAAAGAAAAAACCTGTAATGAAGAAAAAAAAGATCAGAAGAAACCTCTAGTAACAAAGAATGCAATAAATACTAAGACAACAGAAAAAGGATCACATGCCCCTGAGTATGTCAAATTTGGAAGCCATCAAAGGAGATTCTTCCTTCGTATGAAGAATGCCACCTGTTATGTTTGCCACAAGCTGGGACACATTGGTGCATATTGTCATGAAAGGAGGAGTAATTCAAACCAGCAAAAGATGCAAACAGTAAAGAGACTATCTCAAACAAACAACTGGAGAATACAACCTCACATCAGGTATGCAAGTTTTTTCTATGGTTATTGTTTTTATTGTAAAGAATTTTTCCATAAAATCATTGAGTGTAGAAAGTATGGACAAAGATTGATATTCAACACTTCAAGGAGGTTTATGAATCAAAGAAATTTTTTTCATACTCACAACTCTACAAAAATTATGACCAAATGCTGTGTATGCAATCAAGTTGGACATACTTCTTCCAAATGTCCTCTTAGAATATGTAGCCCATCATCTCACAAAAGATACCAAACAAAAGGGTGCTTCTAGTGGATAAAGAAGGAGAATAAATGTGACTTGGCTCTAACTACTCAAGACCTGAAAAGCCAGCGGTACCTGGACAGTGGCTGCTCAAAACACATGACTGGATACAAAAGCAAGTTTATAACTCTTGATGAAAAGAAATCTGGCAACGTTACTTTTGGCAAGGATAAATCAAGTAAGATCAAGGGAAAAGGCTCAGTCAGCATAGAAAATGGCAGAGGAAAGGCCCAAGATGTACTATTTGTAGATGGGCTGAAAGAAAATTTACTAAGTGTCAGTCAGATGTGTGACAAAGGCTATGAAGTTCTTTTTAGAGCACAAGATTGTGAAGTCAGATCAAGCACCACAGGTAAGACTCTGCTCAAAGGAGTTCGAACAGAGAGTAATGTTTACATTGTAAAAGAGGAAGATGAAGCAAGTCATCTTAGCAAACTAGAAGAGTCATGGTTATGGCATAAAAGGTTGGGACATCTCAACTTCGATCACATAATCAGACTCAGCAAGAAGAAAGTGGTCAGAGACATGCCAGAAATAAAAAGGCCTTCTAATACCATATGAAGATCTTGTCAATTGGGCAAACAGACCCGTTCATCATTTAAGGCCAAAGATGAGTTATCAACAAGAAGACCTCTCCAGCTTGTGCACATGGATCTGTGTGGACCTGCAAGAACTAAAAATCCAAGTGGAGAATCCTACTTCATGCTGATAATAGATGATTTCTCCAGAATGACATGGGTTGCATTCCTCAAGAATAAATCAGAAGCTCTAGAAAAATTTAAGATCTTCAAAGCATTAGCATAAAATCAAACAAGATGTAAGATGAAATGCATCAGATCAGATAGAGGAGGTGAATTCACAGATTATGACTTTGCTGACCTATGCAATGAACATGGGATAAAGAAAAAATTTACTATTGCAGGAACACCTCAGAAAAATGGAGTAGCAGAGAGACAAAACAGGTCTGTATAGCAAATAGCCAGAGCCATGATGCATGAGAGTAATATTGCTCAAACCTTATGGGCAAACGTAGTACACACAGTGGTACATATCCTTAATAAAGCTCACTTAAGGCCAAGCAGTGACAAGACTCCCTATGAACTATGGCATGGGAAACGAGCTTCAATCAAACATTTTAGAATCTTTGGAAGCAAGTGTTACATAAAGAATAATGATGAAAATCTTGGGAAATTTGATGCAAGAGTAGATGAAGGAATATTTCTAGGATATGCTTCCAAAAGTAAAGGGTACAGGTGCTACAACAAGACTCTTCTAAAAATAGTAGAAAGCATTGACGTGATATTTGATGAAGAGCTTCCAAACAATACAAGAGATACAGACTGCTGCATTCCATCAGACAACCATGAAGAAGAAAACCAAGATGATGAGGAAACAAGCAAGAAAAAATAAGATACAGAGATGAGTTCTAAAGCTCCCTCAAGATATACTCAGAAGAACCATCCTGAAGATCAGATCATTGGAGACAAAAGAGTAGGGGTCCAAACTAGAAGGCAGCTAACTGAACAGACAGAAGAGGTATACATAGCCATGTTATCACAAATAGAGCCAAAGAGATTTGAAGAAGCCAGGAAGGATAAGTATTGGGTGAATGCTATGAATGAAGAATTGGACCAAATTGAGAAGAACAATACCTGGGAACTAGTTCCTAGACCCACTGAGAAAAATGTCATAGGCTCAAAATGGGTATTCAAAAATAAAATGAATGAGGAAGGATAGGTAATCAAGAACAAAGCCAGACTTGTCTGCAAAGGATATTCACAAATTGAAGGACTTGATTATGATGAAACATTTGCCCCTGTAGCCAGAATGGAAGCCATCACAATGTTTTTAGCCTTTGCATGCTACCAAGACTTCAAAGTATATCAAATGGATGTGAAATCTGCATTTCTGAATGGAGATCTAGAAGAAGAAGTCTACATGGAACAACCAGAAGGTTTCTCTTTAACAGACAAAGAAGACTATGTGTGCAGATTGAAGAAGGCTCTATATGGACTGAAATAGGCTCCCCGTGCTTGGTACTCAAGACTGGATAAATATCTACAAAAACAAGGCTTTAAGAGAGGTGGAATAGACAACAATCTATACATAAGAGCCCATGAAAATGAACTCCTAATTGTTGTAGTATATGTTGATGACATTATGTTTGGAAGCAACAGAGATGAACTAGCAAAAGGGTTTGCTGAGGAGATGAAATTAGAGTTTGAGATGTCCATGATTGGAGAACTCAGTTTCTACTTAGGACTTCAAATTCAGCAAAAGAACACAGGCACATTCATCTCACAGGAAAAATACTTAAAAGAAATGTTGAAAAAGTTTAAAATGGAAGAATACAAACCTGTGTCAACTCCCATGATCACGGGATGCAAGCTCTGTGCGGATAATGGATCTACTGATATAGATCAAAAACTCTATAGATCCATGATAGGAAGCCTGTTGTATTTGACAGCATCAAGACTAGACGTCATGCTAGTAGTAGGACTAGTGGCTAGATATCAAGTAGCACCTAAACAAAATCACCTTCTTGCAGTCAAAAGAATATTTAGATATCTACAAGGAACAACACAGTATGGACTTTGGTATCCTAAAGGCAAAAGCTTCACTCTGACAGCATACACAGATAGAGATTGGACCAGTTGTGTGGATGACAGGAAAAGCACAAGTGGAGGTGCTTTCTATCTAGGAGAAAGTCTGGTGGCATGGTTAAGCAAGAAACAAACATCTATCTCTCTGTCTATAGCAAAAGAAGAATATATAGCAGTAGCAACATGTTGTACACAAGTCATGTGGATGAAGCAAACCCTCCAAGACATGAAGATAAGCATTGATGAACCTATCTCAATCAAATGTGATAATACAAGTGCTATAAGTATATCTAAAAATCCTGTGCTTCACTCAAAAACTAAACATATCCCAATCAAGTATCATTTTCTCTGAGAACAAGTGGCTAAGAAGATAGTAAAACTGGAGTATGTACCAACAAAAGAATAGACAGAAGATATATTTACCAAACCGCTTGCTAGAGAACCATTTGAATATTTGAGAGACAAACTAGGGGTAGTATCTATAGATGCTACTCTCTGATATGAAGAAAAAACATAGTTTCAGGGGGAGAACAGAAACGGAAATATCATTCAAAGGGGAGAACAGCCAGCAAGGGAAGCATGGAACAGGTCCTCAGGATCAAAAGGATTATGGCAAGAATACTTCCAGCCTAAAAAAATCAATAAAAAGGCTAAAGGGTCAGTGGTGAACCCGACGTGAATCTAACCCAAAGGTTGGAGCAGTAGCATACAAAGTCAGAATATCTCAGAGAGAGGAATTACACGAAATGTTGAAAAATAAAAATTCAAACCCCTTTCCATTGATGTCAAAGGGGGAGGAAGAGCAAGAAACAGGAGAAAGGACCCTAATAGGCAATCAAAGGAAGTGTATTGCCATCAATGCCAAAGGGGGAGACTTTTGGAAATGTTTTCATTGATGGCAATAGAGGCAGAAAAGACAGAGATAGACAAAGGAGGCAAAAAAGAAGTGAACAGAGGAAGAAAAGGAGATAGGCGGAAGAAGAATGTCAAAATGTAACAGTCAAACAGTACAGCGGAAGCAACGGCAAAGACAGAGAAAGAAGAACAACTAAGGCAGAGGCAGAGGCAGTGAATACAGAGGTTGAGTAGCAGAGGCACAACAGAGGCAGAGGCAGAGCCGTTATCACAGCAGTAGAGGTAGAGGTCGAGCGACAGAAGCAGTGAAGGCAGAGGCAGAGGCAGAGCCGTTATTCCAAGAATCACTACCCCGGCTCGTACATACAATAAACACAATTCCGGGAACCTGAAACCCAGGTGGAAGAATACACAATATTCCGATAATCCTAACCCGAGCAGCAAAGTATATATTCGAAGAATCGTTACCCACGCTGGAGGATACACTAAAGCTGAAACATAAAGCTTATATATATGCATCGCGTCATTTATGTTGCGCCTTATACACAAAGGTTCAAAGCATATATATATAAATTTATATGGAGTGCTTTAATGGACAAGGGACCAAAGGTATAATACAAGGCATATGTTTCATATTATTGAGCTCGAAATCAAAAGAACCAAATGTAACAAAGCCTTATATGGTGGGACCCTTTCCCAATCACATCAAAAAATATATAGCGGAACAGGTTAACAACAAATTGCGATTGCGATTGGCAAAGCTGGATGCGATAGTCATATAAACTTTTCCATATAAAACATGGTCGGGTCCACACATATCAAATGTCAATTGGGAACCAAAAACTGTGGCACATAATCTAGATCGGGTCTGCCTTTTGGTAGTGCAATTGGGGCATAAGCAAAAGTCCTCCCGATTGCGTTGTTGCGATTGTATTGAAATGTGTCGCGTGGTCTGTGGACCCACGGGCCTCGGCTTAAGGTGGAGGGTGATTGTTAATATAAAACGATTGCAATGTGTGCAATCACATCAGGCCATAAAACAAATGCCGTGGTGTATGTATGTTCCGCTTGCGGAACTCACCACATCAACAAGACACTTGCTGTGTGTAAAGCATTGGAATTTTCCCAAATTTAAAGTCAGCAGTTACATATATATATATATATATATATATATATATAAAGCGCTGATATAAAAAGCACAGTTACAAATGCATGGCATATGGCCGTTACCCTGCGACAGTGAATAAGGAAACAAACAGAGCCGAAAGGGACAAATACACAGTCAAAGAAAAGACAAATGCCCAGCTAGCCAAGCGGCTGAATGAGTGAGCTAGAGTTCTCATTGTAATTGAATGTAAATAATTTTAAATTATATTGTTGTGATGCATTGGCAAGTCTCCGGAAGAGAACAAATACCCCACTGTAATGATAAATTGATACCTACAGTTATATTTTCTAAATGAGCAGATAAAAGGAATGAGAAGACAGAAGCCAAAGAGTCATGAATGTTCACTCCAAATTCTTTGTGAAATACAAACAGTCATGTGAGGAACTCTATATATAATATCAACTGGATATGCATAAAAAAAAGAAAAAAAGAGAAAAAAAGAGAGAGTAAATATAGAGAATGCAGAGTATAGAAGAGTGAGGCAGAGAAGATTAAGAAAAGAAGAGCAGAAAGAGATGCTACAGAATAGAGCTAACATCTGAGGTAAATCAGCAAACATTCCATCTGATAAATGGAGGAATTTGGAGCTTCCCTATCAATTTGCAGCTTGATAGCTGTCAGTTGTAGCTGACTGAGGTTGGAGCCTCCTATAGGTTGGTGCCTGCAGAAAATTGAAGGGAGTTGGTGCTTCCTTGCAAGTAGTAGCTTGCAGAATTGAGGTTGGAGCCTCTTGTAGATTGGTGCCTGCAGAAAAATAGTGGTGAGAGGGAGTTGGAGCTTGCCTTTGCATCACAACAATAATAAGATGTGGTTTTCTCCATTTATGGGTTTCCACTTATGTCTGGTGTCTCTGTGCATGATGTTTATGTGTTGATCTGATTTAAGTCATCTGCTTAATACCTGCTGCTCTCATATTAAGTCTAATGTTATATTATATTAATACTTTCTGCTCACATTCTAATATTACTCACATGTTAAGTTGGACATGAAATGAAGGTGTAAATAAGTTTTAATGAAAAGTATCAAAAGTCCATGAATGTGTTAAACTAATTCACCCCCCCCCCCCCCTCTCAGTTTAACTAAGGGCTCAACATCATCATCAGCCTTATTGTCATTGTTGTCCTTGGTGTCACTATTTTCATTTTTATTCATACTTCCTTCTGCCTCTTCATCTTCAACATCATCATTTCCCTTATCATCACTAGGAGCCTCACAGTTTTTAATGTTAATGCTATTGTCTTCATTGTTTTGATCAGTGTCAACATCATGTTGATCATCATCATTATCTCCAATGATGTCCTGATCATCATGATTTCTCCTCTCCTCTTCATTTGCACTACTTTTTGCACCATCATCTACCTCCATGTCTTTTGGTTCATCACTGTCCTCTTTGTTTCCAACATCATCACTACCCTTATGAATACTATGAGTCTTAGTGTTTTTACCGTCATTGTGGCTCTTAGTTTCACTGTCACCATCATCATCATTTTTTTCTCTGTCAATTCCTTCATTTGTGTCCATATTGTCTTCTCCCTCTTCATTTTCTTCCTTATTGCTTGATTTATCATTATCTTCTCCTTCTCGTTCACTTGCTTGTTCACTGCCACTTCCCTCTTTATTTTATGCATTGGGGGAGGGTGAGGAAGGAGTGTTTTCTTGAGGTGAGTGTATATGGGTATATGGTGAAGCATGATTAGTAGAATATGATGGGGGAATAAGGCGAGGAGGATGAGATGATGAGGGAAAATTTTGCTGAGGATGGGGCTGTGGGTTTGTGAATACTTCATGGGCAATGAAGACCTCCCATGGAATACCCTTTTGCTCTAATTGATGCAACACAATCATCTTGATGAGAGAACGATGAAAGAGGCTCTATATTTTTTGTGAATGGTGTCTCTTTTGCACAATATAAGACATATTATCAATACTCCTATAGAGATAATAGCACAAATATAACATCTTTACTCTAGTGAAGTGCATGGGAAATATTATGTGGTATGAATAAAGCCTAGAAAATCTCCCCTCACATGTAAAATATTTCATGATGACTCTCATCAAGGGTGAATATGTCTAGAGCAAATGTGAAAGGGGAAAAATGGATTTTCAAGCGTATTCGTATCTAGGTTTCAGGAAAGGCTCGTAGTGGCCCAGGTCCAAATTAGCTTTCTTGAACCACCTTTCTCCCATACGAGGTTTCCTAGTGGCTAGAGAAATGGTATTTGAAGATAGCTCAAAGTTTACCCATGCTAAATTTACTTGATTTTCATGAAGGTTAAGGATAAAAAGCCTGGTCAGCTTAGGATGATTTTTTACCTATTTTACTCTTTCACAAAAGTCAAAACAACCCACATTCTGGAAATATGAAACTTTCATAGGAGAGGCCATAAACTCCATAGTGTTCAGTGGCTCAAACCTATTTATTCTTCCACCTTTATTTTGATGTCTTCTAGGCCCTTGGCCTCCCTCACCACTATCACTATTACCTTCCCTTGACATTTTGACTTTAATGTTGCCTCAAAAACCGAAACCCTAACTCAGCTTGTGAGATTATATGAAGAGGGTAAATGAGATGGTGATGGAAAAAGGTAACTTTTTGCAAGTGGATGAGAGGGATGAGTGAAGGGGAAATTTGGGAAAAATGAGAGGCTAAATAATTCTGAATGAAAACCAACTGATATGCCAAAACCTTATTATGAAAACACCTTAGTAATGATGACAATCTGAGAGGGTGCGGTATGCAATGTCAATGCTTTGCAGTGTGGGGGATTGATTTTGAAAATGGAGTGAGTGTGTTGGTGGATGAGCAACTTCTCAAAAAGGTACTCTCAGTATGCTCTTAACATGCAGATGGAGGGGTGTCCTCTAAACAGTAGTGTTTTTAACATAAAAATCAGGTTTTTTTCCTTTAGGGTTTTTATTTTTTTTCAACTTCGCACCGTCAAACTGCTTGGAGAAAGGTAAGGCATCCACTTACCTCTCAAAAAATGTTATGAATACACCTAGTAGAAAACTGTAAGGTTTTTGAAGCGTATGAGTGCTTGCACTGGTGTGGATGCCCTCCTGGGCAAAGGGGTAGCACCTAAATGCAGTGTCAGGTGGTTGAATGTGTTGTCAGGTTGACCAAGCGTGTACTGTTGAAAGAACAATAGTGCTTGTCATGCCTTTCCCTAAGAGCGCAGCAATTGAACGCAGGTCGGGTCAGGCAGATGGTGTCGGGCCATTGTGAACACGTAGTACCGCTGGGCCTGTCAGGTCTCTTTGTGAATGCATAGCACTAAAACCCTTCCTATCGGGTAAATGTGCAACAACGTCGGGCAAGGCTACACATGGAGTTTGAACGACTACTGGGTGAACGCTCCATGCAGATTCTGAATGAGGTGTCAGGTGAATAGTACACACAGAGTCTGAATGGGTTGATGGGTGAACACTGCACACAGACTCTGAATGGGGTGTCCAGTCTGCATAGACCTATGTGTAGCATCCACTTACAAGCTTGTAGTGTAGATTAATTCTACACAGAAAAAACCTCTAGGAGCGTAGCACATGACTCCAGGCATGCAACACAGGGTAACTTGCCCGAATTTGCTAGAAACTCACAATTTACTCTTTGATTGCCTTTAATGATATTTGTAAAACAAAAATAAGTTGTTGAAGGGTGGAGAGGGCCTTAATAGGTTTATAAATTTAATTTCAAATGTAAAACCCACTTTTCTAATGTTTTCAAGCCCTTTAACTTTTCACTTATATTTCTTTGACCCTTTTTCTGCAGGTGAACAAAAACTTACTTTTGGTTCCTTGAGGCATGAAGAGCTTATTCCTACACTTTGGTGAAATTTTCCATACAATAGACTCTTCAATTTGATGTGAAACTTCTACTATAAGACTCAGTTTAACCCTTTAATCTTCACAGACCTCCTTTCACTGTTTGTAAGTAGATTTGCTCCATTTGGTGAATTTTGACTTCCTTTTGGCCTATTGATGCCTTTTAGCATTTGCTTGATAGGTTACAATGAGAACCCTATCTTCGCCTTCCTCACTGATCCTTGGGCATGATAAACTCACCTTTGACAAGCACTATAGAATTTAAATCATGCTTTCTACCTTCTCTTTGGCCACTTTTGATTTGCAAGTGCCATAACATACTAACTTAGCCTTTTCTGATATTCCTGAAGTTTGATATATTCAATTACACAGTGGCAACCTTGCAGTCACCTTGGGTTTCCATATTAGAGATCAGCACTATGTTTTATTCCTTTTACCACTAAGTGTGAGTAACTTAAAATGAGAATTTGATCCTCTTGTTACGTATATTCTTTACTTATTTGTCCTTTGAAACAATGAGGAATTTCACTTTGGAAAACTCTGGGATGTCATACACAGTAGCCCTTTAAAATCTTATTTTTGTTGTCATCATGGTCCAACATCTTCATTTTACCTCCTTCGACCATCTTACCAAAACCCTAGGTTTCTAGGATGCTTTTTCAATGCGATTTGCTGCACTATATCCCTGCTTAGCACATTGCCGACCCAATCAGGCTTAATAACCTTGATTCTTCTTGAAAAAAAATTTCTTCCTCTCCTTTTGTGTGAATGTCTTCATTTTGTAACATGCCTCTTACCTTATGAATTCTCTATTGTTGGTCACTCTAAAACTCCTGCAAAAATGTGGAAATTTCTCATTTATCTCTTGCATGACTTGAAATTGGTAGAGTGGTCTTCTTAGGATATTTTTCTGATTTTTCTTGACAGCCATTTGCTGATCTTGTTTCGCATTCGAACCAAGTTCTAGAATAAGAAGAAGGGTATCTTAAAACACCAATGAAGACCCTACAACCCAGGAAACACCAATGATCTAGTGGGAGGGTTTTAACCTGTTCTTTGACTGAAATTAGGCTTGGGATCTTAATAGTGTAAAAACATAGTTTTTGACTAATTGATGTATTTTAATATATAGAAATTGATGTACTTCATTGATTTAAAGAGCATATAGAGGTATTTTTGATACCATCAAGGTTTGAGAAACCTGATGAACATGGGAATGAATAGGTTGATTGGTAACCCTAGATGGAAAGTGAAAGAGTGAGGCAAAGGAAAAATAGAGTGCTGGGGTTATAGGTGGGAAAATAGAAAAATAGATGAGTTGGATAAGCCCATGAGGGGCCCTTTAGGAATGGTAGGTTAACCATGAAATGAATAAATAGTAGAATAATGAAGAATTTCTAATAAGTATAATGAAGGCAGTGAGATTTCTAAAACTCACAATATTCAGGAATCTTGTTTTTAGAAATCTAGGACTGATATTTAGTCATCTACAGATAGTAAAAATTATTGATTACTAACAACAATCATGCAGCTAATAATAGTAAATCCTCGGTTGCATTTGAGATCACTGATTGTGAATTAATTAATATTTAATTCAATGAATCTCTTACTAGTGTATCTTCAGTTACAACTAGCACAACTTAGTTTAACTCACTTAACTGAGTTAAACTATTAACAACTTTGTAATATTCCAAAATTTTGTGGAATATTAATTTTTGACATTTTCCCTTAGGAGACGAATAAAATGGGTAGGAGGCCCATTCATTTTATCTATAGAGAATAAAAATCCTCTTAGCATGAAGGGGGATCACTTATAGAGCTGGATTTCACACTTCCATATGTGAAAAGGGGCTTTTCTAGGATGGCTAGGTCAAGTTTGACCAAGTCAAACAACGCAATGGCATGAGGTGGAGAGCACATTGTGGGCCAGTGCAGTGGGATAAGGAGGGAAGCTTCTAGAGGAAGGAAACCCTAATGAGGGGGTCCATTGAGAGAGAGCTCACATTTTTTAAAATGAGGGAAAGGTAGCCATTGTGAGATATCTTGAGTATTATTCATCTTTGGTCCTTTGGACTTGCTGCAGTCTCTTGCTGTTTAGCAAGAATTTTTGAGGGAATTCCTGCTTAGGATTTCCTCTCCTTCTTGAGTAGCTCTTGGAGGATTGCACTCCATTCCCCATATTCAGACATTGTGGTCAAGCATCATCTTTATTCATCAGCATAGTTTCAGCTGGAGATTCTGTAGTGTTGTTGGGTGTTGCTGGGGAGGTTTTCTACAACACCATCCTTGGCTAGTTTTTAAGAGGACGGAGCTGCCATCCCTTTGGGAGATTAGCAGAGGAGGTTCATGAGCTTATTCAACCATATTTGGCACCAGGCCAACCACTTGCCATCATATGCAACGCAGTTCCTCTCTTAGACAATGTTATTCTTGGAGAGCATTTGCTGTGAGGGATTAGTAGATATTTGGAGGGTGAGATCTTAGGTGAAAGGATCAGCCTTTCACTTAATATTTCCATTGGATGAGGCCATTTTAGATTGAAAATCATATTCAACCATATCCTCTTATTTTTTTTATGAGTTGCTGCTACCCAGCAACTTCGGCATTATTATATTTTCCATTTTGTACATGTATTGTGGCCAATCCTTGCCGGGATTGTTGTACTATGGTTTCTAGGGGTTGAGAGCTTGCTCCCCCTCATTTCTTGAGCTATCATTGACATATCATTGTATTTTAATATTATATGTTGTAGTGCCTTCTATTGACAATGCTGTCATAGCTAGGGCATATTCATATAAGAGTGTTTTGTCACATTTGGTGTACATGTCTTATTGAGGCTTTCATTCCCTAGCTTGAGTGAGTGATTCCTCAAAGAATTGTACTCTGTTGCTACTATATTATACATTATTCAGATATTTTCATCTTCATGTGTTATGGCTCATTAAAATAACGCTGAGAGTTCCTTGTATGTTCATACATTGTTGCAGCCCCATTGCTTGGGAAATTTTTGAAGGGAACTAGGTGTGGGAGGCTTGTTTCACCACCCTAGAAGGATTTCTTTGATCTCAATTCTTGGATTTTGGTGTTAGACACATTGGTCTAAGCGATCCAGGTCTTGGTATCAAATCCTGCTGCCTCCATTTCTGGAAAATGTGTTTTCCAGCCATGGATTACTAGCTATTCCTAAAAAGGGATATTACAAACTTGCATTAACTAATGCACCATTGCACTTCGAACTCAGTTACAACTAGAATTACTCTACATGCCTCACCAACTACCTCTAACTCAAAATCCACTAGCTAAATAAATTTATCACTTTAGTTAACTCATTCAAGTCCACATTGAGAATAGATTACAGTTTAATGTCCATCTTAATTAAGGGATAAGAGAAATAGACATGCACCCAAAAATAGCACTGTGGGCCCCATCCTAGTCTGGGTGCTTAATGCAACTCGGTGCTTAATGCACTAGGTGTGTGTGCTGAATATTATTGTTGAATCTCAACACTCCCTCTCAACGAGAAAGGGATTATCCTTCACCCTGATCCTGTCTCTATGGTATTCAAATTTTCTCTTAGTGAGCACCTTCGTCAAAATATTTGCATCCTGATCTTCTGTGGGAATGTACTGAAGAAACATGATCCTTATATGCACACAATCTCTTAGATGATGGCACCGAATATCTATATGTTTCGACCTATCATGAAATACAATATTAATCGAGAGTTTAATGAAAATCTGATTATCATAATGAATCATTGTCAGATCCATCTAAGAGCCAAACAAACCAACCAAGATCTTTCTCATCTAGATAGCCTCACATGCAGCTTGAATTGATGCCATGTATTCTACTTCCACTAAACTGAGTGCCATGGATCGTTGTTTCCTTCCTGGTGTACCAAGAAACTGTTGTCGATACAATGCTAAAGATCCCCCCTGATGTGCTCTTTCTGTCTGATGGAATGCCAGCCCAATCTGCATCTGTGAAGCTATGAAGCTTCACTCCATCCATCTGTTTATATCATAGACCATACTCTGATGTGCCCCTCAGGTATCTCAGGACATGCTTCCCCACCTTCCGAAAGAGCTTGGTAGGCTTAACCATAGCTTGATTCAGCTAGTTAACTGCGTAGCAAATGTTCGGTCTTGTGTTCACAAGATACATTAGCGAACCCACTAAATGTCAGTAGATAGTAGCATCCTCTTTCATCCAATTTCTTGAAAGAGGACTATCCATGGGTTTGCAACTCTCAATGTTAAACTTAACCAGTATCTCCTTTGCATACTTTCCTTGAGACACAAAAATTTCGCCATCTCGTTGCCATATTTCCAATCCAAGGAAATAATGAGGGAGTCCCGTGTCCTTCATTTATAGCTCTCTTGCAAGATCCTCCTTGCATGAGTGTATCAGCTTCTCATCACTAGTTAAAATTAGATCATCAACATAAAGAACAATTATCAATATCTTACCCTCAACCACAATCTCGTACAAGTTTGCATCTGCTTCACTTTTGGTGAAGCCCAGTCTGGTGAAATAGTTGTCTAGCAGAGTGTACCGAGCACGAGATGCTTGCTTTAGCCCATATAGTGCTCTTTTGAGTCTGTAAGCATGTGACTCACTATCGAAGATCTCGAAAGATCATGTTTTTCTATGTACACCTATTCCTCAATGATCCCATTGAGAAACACAGTTTTCACATCCATGTGATGAATGCGCCAACCCATTTTCACTGAGAGTGCAAGGATGGATCTTATGGAAGAGTACCTTGCAACAAGTGTAAAAGTATCATCATAATCTACCCCCTTGATATGTGAGAATCCCCAGGCCACAAATCTGACCTTGTATTTCTACACACTCCCATCATCAGCTTGCTTTACCTTGTAAATCCATCTCGTTCCAACCACTGAATTGTCGACCGGTCTTGGGAATATCTCCCATGCATTGTTCTTGACAATGGAGTCATACTCCTCCACCATTGCATCAACCCAAGTTGGATGTTTCACTACTTCCTGAAAGGAAAATGGTTAAGTCACAATACATTTTTCGATAAGAGCCGTGCATCTAGTAAATAGGTCAAGAGATTGTCTTTATCTGTGTTGTAAAGAAGGGGCTCCTATATTCTCTGTAGCATCAAGTCTCAATCTATCAGCTTCCTGGTGTGCCTTCTTCCATTTCTGATGAATGGCTATCCATGAATGTTTTCCTCCACTCCATGAACCTCCTCATGTGGCTAATCCACATCTTGAGACTCATCTTTTGGAGCCAACAGTTCCTCCTCTGCATGGAAGTTCAACTCCCTCTCAAGGGACAACTACATGGCTTTATCCTCATAAAATTTGATATCCTGTCGCACAACTATCATTCTGCTATTTGTAAAATACACACGATAATTATGGGGTGTTTCAGTGTACCCCACAAAAATCCCAACCTCAGTTGTTGGCTCCATCTTCTTCCTGGCATCCTTGGTCACATGCACATAGACATATGAGCCAAAAATATTAAAGTTTGAAACATTAGGTTTCTTACTAGTGAAAGCCTCTCCAAGTATACTCATGCCAAGTATTTTGTGAGGACAACAATTTTGCACATGTACCATTGTATTGCTTACTTCCACCCACAGATTCATTGGTAGGCCTTGGTTATGCAACATCACTCATGCTGCACCCACAATAGTTTTGTTCTTCTTCTCCGCGACCCCAATCTGCTATGGGTTATGACGCGCTATGAGTTCTCTTTGAATTCCTTCTTTGCTGCAGAAGTTCCTGAATTTGTTAGAGATGTATTCTCAACCATTATCACTCCTAAGAGGCTTCACTTGCTTCCCCGAATCTTTCTCCACTAGTTATTTAAACTCACAAAACTTAGAGAATTTTTTATCTCTCTTCATCATGAAGAAGATCTAGCACTTACGAGAAAAGTCAAACAAATATTACATAGTACTTATGTTTTTTTGTTGAAGCAACAGAGAAAAGACAACACACATCTGTGTGAACTCTCTCAAGGATCCCTGAAGCTTAGTTTTCCTTCTCATGAAATGTTTCCTTTACATATTTTCCCATACTACATCCCTTGCATATGTCTGACTGTGCAAGTGTACCCCTAGGAAGACCAGTAGAAATGTTTTGCATGACATTCAAGGCTCCATGGTGAAGATGGCCCAATCACCTATGCCATAATTTTCCCTCATCCTGGCTCACCACTTGATCTTCCTTGCTGATCATTGCAGCACAACCATCTACCTCCAGTGTTTAGAGATTCTTAACTCGAATCCCTATCCTCTTTCCTTGTCTCGTTGTTTTATGTCATAAGAAAGATTTTCCATCACTAAGAACAACATCATAGCCTCTATCCTCCAACATTGCAACTGAGACCAAATTTTTCTTCAGACCTGGTACATGCCTTACATATTTTATTTGAAATGGTTTACTTGATTCCCTATGAAAGTTAATGGTATCAATCTCGGTAGCACTGCATCATATTTCGTCGCTCATTTCAATATGCCTCTGGAGATATTTCTCCTCCAAGTCACTAAAAAGTTCCTTATCTCCCGTCATGTGAAAGGAAGCGTCACTATCCAAATACCACACATATCCAAATTCCCTGTAAACCTTGCACGCGATCAATGAGAATTCATTCTGCTATTTGGAAAATACATATGATAATTATGGGGTTTTTAGTGTACCCCACAAAAATCCCAACCTCAACTATTGGCTCCAACTTCTTCTTGGCATCCTTGGTCACATGCACATAAATAGATGAGCAAAAAATCTTAAAGTGTGAAACATCAGGTTTCTTACCAGTGAAAGCCTCTTTAGGTATACTGATGCAAAGTATTCTGTGAGGACATCAGTTTTTCACATGTACCATTGTATTTCCTGCTTCCGCCCAGAGATGCATCAGTAGGCCTTGGTCATGCAACATCGCTCATGCTACACCCACAATAGTTTTGTTCTTCTTCTCCGTGACCCCAATATACTATGGGTTATGAGGCACTATGAGTTCTCTTTGAATTCCTTCTTTGCTGTAGAAGTTCTTGAATTCATTAGAGATGTATTCTCCACCATTATTGCTCCTAAGAGCCTTCACTTGCTTCCCTGACTCTTTCTCCACTAGTGCTTTAAACTCACAAAACTTAGAGAATGTTTGATCTTTATTCTTCATGAAGAAGATCTAGCACTTACAAGATAATTCATCAACAAAGACTACCTAGTACTTATGTTTTGTTGTTGAAGCAATAGTGAAAGGACCACACACATCTGTGTGAACTCTCTCAAGGATCCCCGAAGCTTGGTTTTCCTTCTCATGAAAGGTGGCCTTTAAATATTTTCCCATAGTACATTCCTTGCATATTTATAACTACACAAGTGTACCCATGGGAAGACAAGTAGAAATATGTTGCATGACCTTCAAGGCTCCATGGTGAAGATGGCCCTATCGCCTATGCCATAATTCACCCTCATCTCGACCCACCACTTGATCTACCTTGCTGATCATTGCTGCACAACCATATACCTCCATCTTGTAGAGATTCTTAACTCAAATCACCATCCTCCTGGCTTGTCCCATTGTTTTATGTTGCAAGAAATCTTTTCCATCACAAAAAAAAACATCATAGCCTCTATCCTCCAACATTGAGACTGAGACCAAATTTTTCTTCAGACCTGGTACATGCATTACATCTTTTATTTGAAATGGTTTACCTGGCTCCCTTTGAAAGGTAATGGTACCAATCCTGGTAGCACTGTATCATCTGTCGTCACCCATTTCAATATGTATATGGAGATATTTCTCCTCCAAGTCACTGAAAAGTTCCTTATCTCCCGTCATGTGAAAGGAAGTGCCACTATCCAAATACCACATAGATCCCAATGTGTTGGACACCATGCATGTGATCAATGAAAATTCAAGCTCAAATTGAGAGGAAAGGGCCTCACTAGCTGTAGATCCTCCAACCTTCTTGTTCTTCTTCTTTTGTGGACAATTGGTAGCCAGATGCCCATGCTCGTGACAATGAAAACACTCCACCTTAGACATGTCCTGCTTCTTGCCATTCTTGGACTCAAATTTAGAAAGGAATTTCATCCCCTTCCCCTTTCTCGCCTTCGAAACCAAAGCAAAATCCTCTTCATCCTCATTCTTAGATGAAGATCCACCTCTGGTATTCCATTCTCAACTCCTCTTGCACCAAATCTAACCATAGTTGTTCCAAATATAGAAATATTTCCCTTCCATTGACAAAGCCTTGGTAATTCTGCCAACTCTTGTGAAGTCCTAAGAGATCCAAGCTCACAAAATCATCATCAGAAACTCTTATTCCAATGCTTCCTAGTTCATCCTGACATTGGAAAAATGTTGTTAGATATTTTGGAATGGTGTCACCCTTTTCCATCTTGATCTTCATGAGTTTATCTTTGACTGCCAATTTCCTATAGTTGTTGCTGCTTTGGAATAGATCTGTCAAAGGCTTCAAGATTGCATATGGTGTGGTTTTCCCATGGAGGATTCAGAAAATGTGGTCTCATACTCCCTCCAACAGGATCCTCCTTGCCTTTGCCACTTTATTTTCCATGCATCAAGATTTGCAATATTTGCAACATCGGGTTTAGGAATATCTTTGTCAATGAATGCATTCAACCCATTGTCTTTGAGTACTTCCTCCATCTTGTCCTTCCAAGAAATGTAGTTTGAGATGCCCTCTAATGCATACTCTAACCTTAATCCATTGAAATACATTTCAATCTTGAATCAACTGTAGCACCAAGAAATTATTTATGCAAATTCAATTTCTATCTAGTCACAAAATAAGCTCCTGCTTCACTTTTGCAATTTCCTGTGATCCGATACCATGTAGAAATTATACAACATGCATGTATATCTTGGGTTCAGCCAATATAAAAATTTAATAAAGTTAAATACTGAATCACTTCTACAAATATTTTGCATAATTAAAAACACTATCGCTAATAACATGAACATGAAGAAATATCAATCACACGCAACACTAATAATTTCCCAAGGAAAGCTTACAGCTAAAAGCCCCACTATATTGTATTGTATATTAATCATGGATCATGAAACAATTACATGAAAAAATCTTCTCATAAGAGCCCTCCAGTACTCAGCTATTTGTGTCACACTATCATATGCAAAAATGACCAACACATAGCCAATTCTCAGCCTCAAGAGATCCTACCTTGCTTGTGAAATCCCTGATGGTAAATATCCCTAAAAGATAGCAATTCTTTCTTGGCTTGACTGCGCAAGTATCATGGGAACTCTATTGGGTGTTTTCGTGCATGTGTACAAGCCAATAATCCTACAATTGATAGTCAACTTACCTTTCACCTAAAACTCAACATGTCTCCACTAGATCTGACATGCATGTAACTAATAATAGTAAATCCTCAGTTGCATGTGAGATCACTGATTGTGAATTAATTAATATTTAATTCACTGAATCTCCCACTAGTGTATCTTCAGTTACAACTATAATAAATGAGTTTAACTCACTTAACTGAGTTAAACTATTTACAACTTTCATTAACTAATGAACCACTGCATTTTGAACTCTGTTACAACTAAAATTACTTTACATGACTCACCAACTACCTCTAACTCGAAATCCACTAGATAAGTAAGTTTATCACTTTGAGTTAACTCATTCAAGTCCACATTGAGAATATATTACAATTTAATTTCCATTTTAATTAATGGATAACCAAAATAGACATGCACCCAAAAATAACACTATGGGCCGCACCCTAGTCTAGGTGCTTAATGAAACTAGGTTATTAATGCACTAGGCATGGGTTCTAAATCTTATTGTTGAATGTCAACAAACAAGAGCAAAAAGAACCTCATTTCAGAAGAGGCTGTGAAGTTGTTGGGCCTACCAACGACATCACACTGCAACCATACACCATCGGGTCGCTTCACCAAGGACAAGATCTTAGCGTCCGCCAACAATGCCACCTTCGATATAGCATCAAGCCATTCATGAATGAGGTATTGTGTGATATAACTCCTCTTGAAGTTTCTCATGTATTATTAGGCCAACCATACTTGTGGAAGCGCATGCCATGTATGATTCTAGGCCTCGCACTATTCATATTTCTTTGGGTAATAATTTATATAGGATACCAGGGGTAGCCCCGCTTCCCGACATTTATTTGAGCTCTGCTAAGAAATGTAGTAAGATCATCTCCCAGACTAGGAAATTTATTTTTTCTTTCTGATTCACTCTCAAAGTAAGGGGAATATTTTAGCCACATCCATGGCCACTAAGAAGGGTTCCTCCATGTAGGAGAAGCAGGTAGATACAGTCGTGGAAGAATACAGGGACATATTCTCCTCACTCATAGGGGAAACCTTGCACTGTCAGGTCAAGAAGTCAGTCGATCTAACTCCTAGGGCAGCTCCACCAAACAGGCTAATATATCATTGCTTCACTATAGAAAATTAAGAGATCAAGAGGAAAATCCAGGATTTTCTGCAAAAAGGGCACATATGACCAATTTTCTCACCTTGTGGGAGCTCGATTGTACTTTTACATAATAAGGATGGGACCTGGAGGCTCTGCATTGATTATCATGCACTAAAAAAAATCATTGTCAAGAACATGTATCTAATCCCATGGATCGATGACCATATAGACAAACTCAAGGGGGCCAAATATTTCAACAAGATTGATCTAATGTTTGGCTATCACTAGTTTCCAATAGTTCCTAGAGATGTATGGAAGACCACCTTCAAATCCAAGGAAGTCCTTTTCGAATGGATTTTTATGCCGTTTGGGTTGATAAATGCCCATGCTACTTTTATGAGGCTAATGGATGACATCTTGTGTCTCTTCACCAACTCATTCTTGTTTTTTTATCTAGACGACATCCTCATCTTCAACAAGAGTTGGGAAGAACACTTTCAACACAGTCGACATGTCTTTCAAACCCTTCGACAACAAAAACTATGTGCCAAATTGGAGAAATGCACCTTTGGCATGATCCAAGTTGAATATCTAGGTTACATCATAGATGAGTGTGGTGTGCATGTGGACCCGACTAAGATCCAAGTCATTTGGGATTGACCAGCCCTGACCACTCTAATAGAGCTTTGTAGTTTTTTGGGCCTTGTAAATTTCTATCAAAGTTTTGTGTTGGGATTCTACTATATCACTTGACATTTGAGTCAAACTACTAAGGGTGGGATGAAAGAATTTTTTTCCTGGTCTAAATCCCAACATAAGGCTTTTGTGGAGTTGAAGCATTACCTCTGCTCTACACCAGTACTCATAGTGCCAGACCTAGAAAAAAAATTGAAATTAAAAATGCATTTGACTATTTTATTGGTGCAGCCCTGACCCAATATGGGCATCTAATGGAATATCATAATGAGAGAATTTCAGATAAAATGTGGAAGTACCCCACCTATGATAAAGAGATGTATTACATCATACAGGCTTGCTGACAATGGAAGCATTACATTCTATGGAAGGAGATGATCATACACACTGATCACCGACCTCTTCAGTTTATACAAACATAAGGGAAGTTGCATAACAATCTCCATCAAAAGTGGTCTACATATCTACAAAAATCCCATTTGAACATTAAATACAAAAATGGCATCAACAATCATGTTTCAGACTTCCTTAGCGAGTCCCTAGTTGGAACACTAACTACTATTATCAACTCTTGTGACCACGAGACCTTTGGATGGTTGCAACTATACAAAAATGATCTAGAGTTCGCCTCCACATACTAGATGCTAGTAGACGGAAAGAAAGTTCCTAATTTCCACCTCCAGGAAGAATTATTATGCTACCTGGGCCACCTTTGTATTTCTTCGAGTGACTATGCCAAGCCGATTTGGGAGGTGCACTACAGTTGGGTTTTAAGACACTTTGATGTGGAGAAAATTGTGGTTGTACTACAAAAGTACTTTTATTGGCCTAAACTATGACTCAATGTTGGAAAATATATCAGATCCTTCACTACCTGCTCCATTTTCAAGCCAACCATCAAGAAGAAAGGTATGTACACTCCTTTTCCTACTACCAATTAGCCTTCGGAATCCATCATTATTAACACTGGAAAATTGTACAGCACAAGATGACATTAATTAATGTCAAGCTAAAGGATTTACAGGGCAGGAAGACATTATGGTATCAAGAAAGTATTTAAAATCTCTAAGGTTTTGAGAAAAACAAATTTGAACTATTCTTAAAATGCTAATTGTGTGCTTTATCCTTCGAGAAGAGCACCTTCTACATGCCTTTTTGCCCGATAAGCGTGCATTCCTGAAAGAGGCAAAATTCCGCTTTTCGGAACCACACAAAGAAAAGGACAGTTACTCCTTACATGAAGCCACCTAAGGACAGCCACCAGTGCCTCCTTAGACACTATGTGAGTACACAAAGGAATATTTGGAGCACATGATGGAATCATACCTCTCCCTTGGGTCAACATCCACCATGTACCAAGGGAGGGAAGGAGGATTTGAAATCCCCTATATAAAGCCACCAAGAGATGAAGAATGGGTGATAACATTGTTATGTTGGCTAGAATTTCCCAAGCAATACCAGCAGTATGTGACCCGAAGCTGGAGATAGAGGGGACTCACTTGTTGTCCACCCAAAAATCCTAGTCCATCACAGCGGAGAGAGAGAGAGACTACATCAGAGGCATAGCTTGGAAAAACAACACCCTTGCATCGGGACCTAGACCCATTGTCTAGGGGCGCTTTGGCAAGTGGGTAAAAATTATTCTCCATATCAAACATTTAATAAGAAGATGCCTAGAGCCATTTTTTTCATTATTATAATTTTGACTCTCTTCAATAGCTTTTGTGTATTTGTGTTTTAGTTTTTAGTTTAATTTGAGCATACATTTGCATAATTTTTCCTCTAGATTGTATGCTTCTGAGCTCCACCACTTTATGCCTATTACCAATATTTTATAGGGGTAGAACACACCCCTTAAACTGGTGTGATTTCGTACACCCATGTGTCAGATCCACCACAAGAGGAATTGGCAACTCCATTAACGTTTTACAAGTTTTTGTGGTTGTGCCATCTCTTCCAGGAGACCTTTGTATACACTCGAGAGTGGAGCTGATAGTCCTCTGATCCATCTTGTAGTCCCTAGATTCACTTTGAGTGACAGAATGAAGAAGGCAAATCCTAATCTTTTTACTTGTAGGAATTTGCACACAGTTGTTTCTCACAGACGCGCAATGCGCGTGTCCAAGACTGACCTACGCGCAATTTACAAAATGAGATTTTTCTCCCTATATTTTTCATTTTTCTTCTTGTAGTGTGATGGGAAGGCCCTAATGTATCTTCCAACACTTGTGTTGATACCACAGAACTTCTGAGAAATCACTTTTAGCTGCATTCTGTAGGCTTAGAGTTACTTTCGCTTCAAGTTGGGTTTTTCAAAAACCTTCACATAGTTTAAGTAGGGGGAAAATTAACCAATTCATTTCGAACAATTTATGTTTTGCAAATTCTGGTATTCAAAATTATATAGCTATTCCAAGCAAGTGGCCCAAGACCACACATGCAAAGCTAGTTTTATTCTTTCTAGTGTAGGAACTGTTTATTTTAGTTCAATTTTTGTATTAGAGATTGCGGGACTAGGATTGAATTTTCGATTAGAGAAAGTAATCTATGCTACCTTTGCACCCTCCAGTGATCCTAGGTAAGCATATGAACACTCTATATTTACAATTTTCCATCTCCATTTAGTTAGTCCCATAGATTAACTAGGAAAAATTGAAAGCGGCCCATTATTCGCACATGTTTTCCATTATAGCCAAGAACAATATAACATATTTTAACTAGGGGATTTTGTGAAGGATCACCGATATCCATATGGTCAAACTATGAGCTTATTCACCTTATGCTCACACACACTCACCCACTAAGCAAAGGAAGACACCTAAAACTAAGTTAACCAAACTCACTAAATTCTCACCACAGGGGCCACAAAAGAATTTATACTTTAAGTTAGGATCAAGGGGGTAGGAATCTAATAAGTTGCCTTAATCATAATTCACATTGAATCATAGAAGTTGTGTATTTAGGGAGCTTCAAATCCACCTATCATCCCATGGAAAAGAAAATGTAAGTATTCAGAGGGGGTTAGGCTAAGGCACAGTGCGTGTGTATCAGTTGAGGCTACCTAACCCCGCTGATACTCGGTATTGTTAGCTGACTACCAAGAAGCCCAAGACTCGAACGCTCACATGGGATGGTGGTTCTTAGTGGCAAAAAACTATGGCATCCTTTACCCTATAGGTGACGGTGTAGGCAAGCACCAGACCCTCTACCCTTACCTTGGTGGATTCTCTTCGGCTGACTGGGGGTGTCGCCATCTCTTATGTGACATTGTGACAACACTCACAAGAAATATTCTCAAGACCCAGTTAATTTGAGTGTGTGAGGATGCATAGGTTTTCTAGGATTTTGAGTATCATGTGCAAACAAACAAAAACCAATTTTTTTTCTTGATTGATCACATAGATTAAGTTAAAGAGATAATTTATTCTATTTTCACTTTGTTTTATGTATGTGGCCATAGATTTGCTTTGATCATAGACTCTATCATCTCAAATTTTTCCAAAACCAAAACTGGTTGACACCTGAATGGTCCCAATGGAACCTCATCAATCCAGACGTCTTTTGGACCTCCCCCCATTACAGGGAGGGGTTCTAGGTCTTTTTCCATTTAGGCGTCAAAGATGGAACATTGCCACCGTCATTGGTTCATCCTTTATCGTAGCAACCATAGTTGGGAACCCTAGTCGGTCTCCCAACACCACACTGCACATAACTGCTCATTCAACCCCTAAGGGGTAAAGGAGTGCATCCCATTCAGGAAGCTAGTTGAACACACATCAGGATACATCATAGACTAACCCTCATTCTAACCAGAACTTCGTGTCTCCACACGTTGCAATGGTGTCAACCTCCTAGTCACCTTTCTTATCTTCGTTGAATCTACCTGATTTAACCAAGCTAATGAATGACCCCAGCACACGATTCGTCATGGCCTCCCATGCCCAAAAATCTCCCTTCGAATATATCAAAATTCGAAGGCAAGCAAGCATAAGATCCAGGTAATCATGTAATGACCTTTCACCTGTGGTGCTCATCAAATAGTATCATTGATGACGCTATTCAATTGTGGCTATTTCAACGCACTCTTATGGGAGTAGCCACGAAGTGGTACATGGAGCAACCTCTTGTTTCACACGAAACCTTTAGTGTGATCTCCATTGCGTTCTTCACATATTTTTAGTTACCCATTCACCATGATTCGGGAATGTAGTTATTGAATCATTTTAGACAAACCCCCACCATCCATATCTTAGACCATCTCCATGAATGGAGGTAGTGTTGCAGTTCATGTAAAGCTAAACTTGACGATTGGGTCCTCTTAAATTTATTCTTGAAAACTTTGACGGCTGAGATTTTAAAGGATGTGGCACAAGAAAACCCCACATCCGAAGAGGATGCAATAAGTAAAGCCTAGAATCTTGAACTAATTTATACACACTCAAGATACATTTACAACATCTTGCCTAATTCCCTACACCTCTAAAATTATGAAGAATTTCCAGGCGTGTCGAACTCTATAGATAGATTAATAGGGTCAATGACCCAAGGTTACCTCGGTAGTAGTAGTTGAAATCCTGGTTACACATATAATTCTACCTAGAACATTTCTCAAACCAGATTTCAAATTCATCATATGCCTCAGCAAAATTTGACTAATAGGGCACAATCATATCACCAAGGAGGACCCTATCCTTTGGCTAAGGGGAAACAATATGCAGAAAGAAAAAATAACGAAAGATCTCCCCTCCAATAACCAGGTGCAAACAAGGGACAATGTTATGTTGAGTCCCTGGCACATGACCCACCTATGCAAACCAATGCACATGCAAAAATTTTGCAGTTGTCCAAAAATCAACCACACCAGTATAACAAGGAGAACTACCCTCCTAGCACGGTTAAGAAAAAGTCAAAAAGCAAGCCAAAAGGGAACCCTGGACAGGGGTCGAGCAACCAAAAGCACCCACCATGATCCCAAGCTAGAGGCAACTCCAACATGAATCCAAACCAGGAGGCAAGCAATGTCCAACATCAAGGAAAAAGGCCACCTCTACAAACAAACCATTCTTGTTCAATATGTGATGAGTATGGGCACTATACTCACCACTGTCTCGATCTCAATTAGCTAGAAACACTTTAGAGTAACCAAGGACAAGGAGGATGTTCCTATCAATCCACTATTATCCAAGAACCTTTCCCCCACCAAGGGAAGGTCAGCACTTAGCAATAAAACCCAGACAATTCCAAGAAAAGTAGGCATGAAATCTACATGAATAGGGAAGAGATGTTTTTCCAAACACGAAATCGTAGCTATGACACCCCACCAAACACCATTACATCAGGGGCTAGTACTAGTGCGCCAACTACACCTTTGACCATTTCAGAGATACATATAGAACCATTTCCAAAGGTGGGAAGGGACCTAATAGGCGAGCAAGTAACTACTCCAAAGCGGCCCATAATTATAGCATCGTGGATGATTTAGCTCAATCACCCACTGCTATGTCCATGTTGGAAGTACTGTAGTCATGCCAAAAGCAACAGAAAGCCCTACTTTCTACGTTAGGCACTATCGAACCTACCGATACACACCTGATGGATTTTGACTTAGACAAAGCCACCCCTAGGATTCCTTCCATGGTCGCCTTCTAGATACCAGTGTTAGTCCAGAATATCACTATTCACCGATGTGTCATAAACAAGGGTGCATCGACATGCATCATGTCGAAAAAAATTTAGCAGAAGTGAGGGTCTCCTGAACTGAAACCCTCAGTCATAACACTTCGAGCATACGACGGTTGTCCCTTGACCTCCATCAACCTCTACCAAAATGTCCCAGTCTGCTTAGCTGGAAAGATGGTCCACATAGACATTGAAGTCTTGGACACTCACTTGGATTACAATATACTCCTCAGGCAAAGTTAAATGTATGCCATGTCTGCCATAACCTCCTCTGTCTTTCGCATTATGATGTTCCCCCATAAGGATCGCATCATCACTATAGACCAGCTGACACAGCGAAAAGCGTCACCTAACCAACATGGATGTAATTCTACCCTATGTAGATACAACCTCAGATGGTATTTCACGGTACCAAGAATATGGCCCTGGCCAGTTCAAACCATCATCTGTTCTAGGGTCATTCCAAGGAGATCCTCCCATTATCCCTGAGGCATCGCCCTATGCCATAGGGGCCCCGGTGTGCATGTTGTCCACATCAAGCACCGAGGTTAGTCAAGAAATGGACTTAAGAAGTAATGACACCGAGGCATCAACCATGGTAGCCTCTCTAGCCTATGCTGCCTCCCAAACCCCTTTCCTTTACCTCCCAATTGGCTTCATCTCCCAGCAGGTTTTAGCAACACTGTTATTACCCAACATATCGTTGGTGTTCCCAGTTTGGTACCTCATTCCTCCTTCTGGAACAAGAGCAACCAATGTTACTGCAATAGGGTTAAAGCCCCTCAGTCCCGAGGAGCCCGCACCTACCAAGAAATGGTTGAGATAACCCCTGCAAAGGAACTTCCCATTGTGAAACTAGTAATCACGGCCAATAAAACTAAAAATAGAGGAAGGAAGATGGTGACCCTTTCCATTCAAGGGGAATTATTTCTGTGCCATATGCGATGTTATAGGCCATCCTACCCATATACGTCCAGAGCTGGACAAATTTAAACCACTCCTCGGCTCCAAAGAAGACATATCGACGTTGTGTTCCCATAAAAAGGAACCTACCACTAAAGGTAAAGAGAAAGCGCTGCATACCAATCATGCATGTGCTCTCTGTGGCAAATATGGGAATTATACACACCATTTTCCAGAGATCGCATGATATAGGGATGCCTTACATGTCATCAAGTGATCCTATCAAGAGGATCCCTCCACCCATGCATCTGGAAATGAACCTCGTACCATCCAATACCTACTGGAGGAAGAAAGGTCGACAGAGAGACATCCATTTGTCCCTCCTCCCCCAAAGCCACCATACACCAACCACAGAAAAGGGAACCTAGTCAGCTCATCCTCTTGAGTTATCAAGCACATCGATTACTACACACAGCTTGGTCGGGTCTTTGATCTAAGGTCACCTAGGCAGCAGTAATCTATATTCGGGGAGATCCTAGATGGGGGGCAGTAACTGGCAACGACCCCCCACCCACCATGATCTCAGTCTGGGGGAAACCAAAACTAAAATCAAAATTAAAGCCAAGTAATATCTCCCAAGGGAACAAAGGTGATGCCACACATTCGCACTCCTGAAAAAATAAAATTTTCAGCACCGGAAAGTATGCCCTCTCTCATATTCTTTTTTAAATCTCATGACTTTCAATAATATTTGATAAAGAAGATGCTTTCACTTGAGGTAGTTGTTTTTGCAGGAAGAACCTGTAAACCGTTTACAACACCATCTACTGAAGGTTACCGAGAAAGTATCATTCTACCCCCAGCATGATAGAGTCCCAAAAAAATTTGCATATCCTGACATCATTTCTCCATCAGAAATAAACCATAAGGTCCTCATATCCGACTGCGTTTATCATCACCTCACGCTGCACATGATAAATGTCCATGTTGGTCGGTAGATCCTCCCCTCCATGGCGCTCATCACCCAAAGTAGACTGTATATCATAGCAAAAGTGACACCATGGCCATACCACTTCAGTCCAGGAATAAACTCGTGCCCATCCATTCATCATGCATAAGGTCAAGTTGACCATTCAAACTGAAACCCCCTTCCCAGACGACCAGGTTGTATAAGAAGATCAAAATCGCACATCCCCGCATCGCATTTGGCCCACCATACCCCCATGAACATAATCCCATCTGTGACATTTCTTCATCCACTTCATCAACCCTGCACACGAGCCCAACCAATGGGCCCCCCACCCCAGAAAAACACCGTCCTCACAACTTTAGTGAGCAAACACTTTCATGTTTTGGGGTACCTGTCTCTGTGTTTTCTACAAACCAAACCTCATTATTTTATTCTTTTGGTATGTTTACAAAGACAACAAATGGTGCATTTCTCCCCTTCACCCTCATATTCATGTTTTCTTCCATGGCAACAGTCCCTCATTCCCCCTGGTCAGAGTATTTCACCCACATGCACGCACCATCATGAAACTCACATCCAGGTTTACACCTACCTTGGATGTTCTACTGACTCTAGGGATTTTCCCTTTAGAAATAACTATGACTACCACAAAGCTGCTAAAGTATACTTCGACCTCGGGCCACTGAATCCCCATTATCAGTTTTCAGTCACCTCTCACCAAAATGCCTATGCTAAACCCATCATGTCTAGGTCCTAGACCCCTCAAGTCGGTGACCCATGGTTCGGTTAAGGCTTCCTTTTTATTGACCTCGACACTTCTTTTCCAAAAAGGAAGTGGTACCTTAGATCACCCCTCCCCATGCAAAGGGGTATTCCTGGGTGGCACTGTGGGAGAAATCATTATCCATAGATGTCATCGATCCTCCTGACATTCGACTATGGAAAAATATTTCATGTCAATATGGTATCATACCTTACAACCATTGCACTTTGATCAGATCCATCAAAGACCCATGCTTCCATAAGCGTCTCTGTCAAAAAATGCTTACATGGGAAGGTCCCAGCCAGTACCTATGCGTACATCATGCAACTATATACCATACCGAGTTCACAGATAGGGGTGCCAAATTCCACCAATCGTCAAAGAAAAAAACGCCCCTAAGGGCGTCAGTAGTTGTCATCGACAACTGCCAGCATCACTACCACAGTAGTGACGCAGGAAACACATGTATCAATCAATTTTGTTTAACTAGCCATATCGTCATGAGCATGGGACATGCACTCCTCGTTGAAATTTTTGATATATGTTGTATATTCTGTTTTCTTACAGGGTTCCCTTAGACCATGGTCATCTCGGAAATGGTGCAGGGTGTTGTCGATTCCAAGATTCACGCAGGTTTCTCTCTCTCTCTCTCTCTCTCTCTATCTCTACGCATGATATAGAAAAGAAACTATAATGTATTTCGTCTATACAGTCCTTCCTAGACCTCACACATTAGGGGGCAACTGTTAACACTGGAAAATCATATAGCAAAAGAGGACATTTATTAATGTTAAGCCAAAGGATTCACAAGGCAGGAAGAAATTATGGAATCAAGAAAGTATTTAAAATCTCTAAGATTTTGAGAAAATCAAATTTGAACTAGTCTTAAAATGCTAATTGCGCGCTTTATCCTTCGGGAAGAGCACCTTCTACGCGCCTTTTTGCCCGATAAGCACACATTCTTGAAAGTGCCAAAATGTTGCCTTCCGGTACCACACAAAGCAAAGGACAGTCACTCCTTACATGAAGCTGCCTAAGGATAGCCAGCAGCGCCTCCTTAGACACTATGTGAGCATGGAAAATTTTGGGGGCTAATATTCGTAGGTGGGCTAATTTTCCATGGTTTTCCCAAAAAAAAGTTTCACCAATTTCCATTTTTTCTAGAAATGATTCGCCCAAATTTTACAATATAAAATTATTTTACTTTAAAAATCAAAAACATTATATAAATCCTATTTACAAAATCATTATAAATTTTAATAATTTTACAAATATATCAATAAATAGTTTATAGTTTTCATATTAGGTCTTCGTGATATTTGACAATGTTTTAAACTTCAAAATAATTTTCCATCCTTAAAATTTTCCCTGTATGTGAGCACACAAAGGAATATTTGGAGCACACAATGGAATCATAACTCTCCCTTGGGTCACCATCCACCATGTATGAAGGGAGGCAAGGAGGATTTGAAATCCCCTATATAAAGCCAGCAAGGGATGAAGAATGGGTGATCACATTATTATGCTGGCCAGAATTTTCCAAGAAATACTAGCAGGGTGTGACCCGGAGCTAGAGATACAGGGGACTTGATTTTTGGCCACCCAACAATCCTATTCCATCACAGCGAAGAGAGAGGGAGACCACATCAGAGGTAGAGCTTGGAAAAACAACATCCTTGCAACGGGACCTAGAACCATTGTCTAGGCGCCCTTTAGCAAGTGGGTAAAATTTCTTCTCCATATCAAACGTTTAATATGAAGAAGCCTAGAGCCATCGTTTGCATTATTATAATTTTAACTCTCTTCAATAGATTCTGTATATTTGTGTTTTAGTTTTTAGTTTAATTTGAGCATACATTTGCATACTTTTTCCTCTAGTTTGTATTCTTTTGAGCTCCACCACTTTCTTCCTGTTACCAATATTTTATAGGGGTAGACCACACCCCTTAAACTAGTGCGATTTCATAAACCCATGGTTCAAATCCACTACAATAATCACCATGGACTATATGTCTGGAAATCCTTCTTCCAAGCAAGGTAATGACTCTTGATTTGTGATCGCGGAATATTTTTCTAAGATGGACATATTGGCGACCTGCAAGAAGAGAATCATAACAGAAGAAACTACCAAACTCTTCTTTGAATGAGTATGCATACATTTTGGTACCCCACAAACCATTATATCAGATCGGGATAGGGATAGCATGTTCTTGAGCACATTTTGGTCAAGCCTGTGGACACTATTGGATACTAAGATCACCAAGTCAACTGAATTCCATCCCCAGACTGATGGCCAGACAAAGGTCGTCAACATGATGATAGTGCACATACTACACATGTACAACTCCAAGCATCCACGAACATGGGATGAGAGCATCCATTATGTGCATCAAATTTATAAAAGAGCTATCCATAGCTCGACTGGTCGCAGTCTCTTTCAAGTGGGTATAGGATCTCAACCATTGTGTATGATTAATGTTATCATACCTCATGAGACCACATAGAAAAAAATCACACATGTATTGTATAAGGCTGATAAAGCAACCTGATTTATTGAACGTATCCAACAAATCTGCTAGCAAGTTCAAGACATCCTGGAGAAGTCCAATACTAAGTACAAGTGGCGACATGATCAACATTGGGTGCAACACATGTTTCAGGTGGGTGACAAAGTTTGGTTGCATTTGAAGAAAGAATGCCTAACTGAAGCTCATCAGAAGCTCAAACCACCCCGATATGGTCCCTTACAACATTATCAAGGTTTTGGGAGACAATACTTTTGAGCTCAACATTCCCCCATTCCTTGGACTGCACCTAATGTTCAATGTGGACTGCCTTCGACCATACTTTTCGCCATTACTCGACACATCACACATTGCAAAAAAACTCAAACCAATAGAGCTAAACCCTAACTGCATAGAACATGCCACAATTGATAGGATCATGGACAAAAAGATCAAGAACACTCACCAGTATAATATCCAACTGTATAGGGTTGTCAATCTGGCCAACTCTTGTGCTAAGGCAAGTGGCTCACCAGGGACCAAAGTCAGGAGAAGTTTCCTCATCTCATGGAGGAAATCAATGCAATGGGGATGATTGCTTCCTGAGGGGGGAGGGCTGATACAAGTGGATATTGGTGGCCACTCGCCTATTCCACTTGGACCCCCACCATTGCTTCTTTCAATTTTTTAGTTTCCTTATTTGTAACAAAATTTACTATTTTTGGCAGTTTTTCGGGTCCTGAACTTCTGAAGTCAATTTGAGGCCCTAAACGACATTTGTTTTATGAAATGTGGGTCCAACATTGTTTTTTGATCAATATTGGCCAATCAAACATTTTAGTCCTTGAATAGATATTTATAACGAGGTATTGTGTCGGTCAAACGAAGATTGTATGCCAATGTTATGTCCTTGGGAAGTTGATGTACCAATTTACCGAAACGAAGCCCATATTTTTGGCATTTCATCTCCTAGGGTTAGGTTTTTTGATGTTTAGGGTTTTCCATTGTTTCTCAATAATAAAGAGGCCTTCAAGCCTCATTGTAATGCAGTTCAAAGGCATGTATCTATCACATCTCTTCTTAGAGATAAGGTACCATTACCCAAGCTAGTCTATTTCCATTTTGTATGTAAGAATATTTCAATGTTTGATATTAATGCCATGAATTCATATTTATGTTGCATCTCCGTTTCCATGTTTATAATTTTATTTTGTTTTGTTCCTACATAAATTCAAATCAGCCCCTAATATATTCTAGTGGCCGATTGATTCCACTAGAAAATTACCACCATAGCTTGCATGAGATCGCAACAGATAGATCAAATTTTGTTAAAGTCAAAGGGATAATTTTTCGTCAAGAATTGATTAAAGGCATACAGTACGATCTATTTATCCAACATGAAATTCAACATTTGTTTATTATTAGGCAAAATTTTGAAAATTACCAGCTTAGATTACCTGAGATTGTAGCAAATAGATCAAGGTTTGCTAAATTCAAAGGGATAATCAATGGTAAAGAATTTAAGAAAGGCGTAGAGTATCATCTATTTATCCAACATGAAATTCAACATTTGTTTATAATAGGCCAGGTTTTGAAAATTTATAGAGTTGGATGGAGGATATAGAAAAGTAATATATTTTTCTATTCCATATGACAAAAGATGGAATCTATTACTTGAACTCATTGAGTAAAACATAATGAAATTTTTTAGCAACCAGTTGTAGTGAAAGGAGTAGAAAGCAGGATAATAGGAGCATAGAGAAAAAAAAATTAGTTTGAAGAAGTAGTCATCAAACAACACCCTGAAATTGTGTGATAATAACTCAAATCAGTTCAAAAAATCTATTTTTGTGTTCTATTTTTTGCAAAAAGCCAATTCCATTTTGGATAATATTGTATTTTGCAAAATAATTATTTTAGATTTAGATATTTTTCATTATACTCCATAAGTATTTTGTAGTTCGAAGTAAGAAGGGCTACACCCTTCTGATGATCTAGTGACACTATTGTACTACTATGAAATTTTCTGAAGATAATCAAAGGATTATGACTTCATCCTTAAAAACTTCTTTATTCATGCAAGTCTTTCATGTTTATTCATTTATGTTTATCATAATATATTTATACATATGTTCAAGGCAAAACATGAGTTAGGGCAAGGCTAGATTGAGTATCAATCTCCCTGAAAACCCACTGCGAAGTTATAATCATTATGGAGATTAACTAACTAAACAATTTGTTTAATTTAGTTCCTCTACATCTTTTAGTTGTTGTCTTTTGTCATCTTTTGAACAAATATTGTTTGGCTGTAGATTTTTTTTTGCATTCATCAGCTGTATTTTATTAATTAAATATTTAGTATGGATGTTTGATTATCACATATCTTCTTATTTTCCACTTTCAAAATAAATTAAAAGATTTATTCTATTATGGATGGAAATCATCCCTTTTTAACTTCTCCAAAATATTTGGATTTTACAAGTGTTAAAGGTTTCATACATTGGTCATCCAATTAAATTAAACCCTTAATTAAATTCTTTAGTACAATTCCCCAACTTGGAATTGTCTACAAAGATTGAACACCACCCAAAAAAATAATTGAATATTCGATGTTTATAGATATTAAGCTTGTAAGCCAAAAAGTATAATTGAATGATATTTCTGTGAGAGATATTAAATCCTACTTGCATAGTTCTTATTGTTTGACATTCATTATCACAAAATAACATTGTTAGCTACTTGGACTTAGCTAGATATTTTCTCAAATATATGGACTGTATAGCTAACATGGTCAATCTATTTTAAGCCTATTTTGATGTATAAATATATGCTATTGTGTAATAAAATGCATATAATAATTTTTGTGTACAATATTTTCTAATTTCATATTAAATCTAGTAGTTATGGGTGTAATTCCCTTATAGGAGGACCCAAAAATACATGAGAAATGTAAGATATTTATTGTTTTGAAGGGAAACCTACATTATATCGATGTCAGGGAGAATTTTAAGGATGAAAATTTATCTTAAATTTTAGAAACCTCGACGAATCATACTAGTCCCTAATATGCAAGCTATAAAATATTTGGACATATATTTATAAAAATATTGAATTTGTATTGATTTTATATATAGTGTTTATAAATATTAAGCGATATTTATGATAAAATAACTTTATACTATAAAAATTGGGCGAATCATATTTAGAAAAAAATGGAAGTTGGCGATACGTTTTTTGGAATAAACATGGAAAACTAGCCCACTTGCTAATATTAGCCCCTAAAATTTTCCATGATCGATGTGCATGAATACAATTATGTACAATTAAAATATGATTCTACTAATTTCCCATTCATTATATTATCTCCTTGTGCCACTATATGGAGTTTTCACATTGCTCCTAATGCATTTCAATATCAATTAAATTGGGATCATTAACTTTTTATAAGATGGGGTGTATTTGTATACCATAGAGGTTGGATGGATGGTGTACCTTGGTAGATATGGTGATGTTTAATTGAGGTTCTTTACTTATTAGATGAACAATGACTACAAAATTGGTTGCTATGACCTAAACTGTTCAAGATTTGTGTTGGTTGCAAGAAACAACTTTTTAGGTATGTGTGGCATCTGAATCCAAGTTCAAAGGGAAGAAATCTTCACTTATCATAACCCTTGGGAAGGAAATTGTGTTAACTAATAAAACCAAAGAAATATGGACTTTATATATAGACAACTGACATATAGATTATTGTCTAGCTTCATTGTTTGTCAAGACATTCTTGTGGCAGATTCTAAAGGCCTAACTGGTTATTCCAAATCAGCAAAGGGGAAGTTAAGCTATGATTCAACAAAGAACATATCACGAGTCATGATAGCAAGTTCAAGTCTTTGCTATTTGTGTGCCTATGAAATAAGGTCAATAAGAAACATTCCAAAATTGAGAGAGGTGGAAGTTCCCATAGTGAAATCCACTATGCTTCCTATCTTAGTTATAATTAAGTTGGAAATACCATTTGTGAGGTCATAAATAGACTATAATAATTTAATAGTTATGGCTTTTTTCTATTATATGGATTTCATAATGTGGTTTTCATAAGCATATTTCTCCTTTTGATAACAATAATCACATATACACTAAGAAATATGGATGGATTCATTAATGTGTTCACAGACATTTAAAATAGAATAAGTAAATGATAATGAATGTAGATGATGTTCATGTTGTAAATTGACTCTTGGTACACTCAGTATCTATACTACTTTCCTACATAATTGGAAAGTACTGTATTGGGCCATGCATTTGGTAGATAGAAGTACCTCAGTACAATGAATCGTGTTTTAGTCATTACAAATGTGAAATTGATTTAGTAGTTTGAAGCAATTATATCTTTAAGGGATGAATTGGAAGTATATCTTAGCATGGTGTTTGTGTAATGGAGCTCAAGTTTGATATTTTAGAATGGATAAAGATGATGATGATGAATTTTGGAGACAAAGATCAAGGATCAAGGCAAGTACTCATTAAAACACATTGTTAGAGATGTTATCTCTTACTTGTCTCAAGATTATTGTGTGATATTCATCTTTGTATAATAATAATTAATTAGTTGGATTTAGTTCCTAATTTTAAGGTGACTAAATTAACTAGCTAAAATACTCAATTTCACATTATCACTTCAAAACCTTAATTCTTATTTAAATAAGTTTAAAAATAAAACATTATTTCAACATTCTTTGATTTTATTTTTTCTTATAATTTATAAATAATTAACTGAAACTTTCTTAATTTTATAAATTCTTTTACTTATGTAATTATTTATTTGTAAATATTTTTTTAATTATTTTTATTTAAATTTTTTTTGGTAAACTTGGCAAACTACATCTTCATCATGTCCAATATATCATCTCAATGTGGGTGGGTGGGGAATTGAACCAAAGTACCTTAAAAACACCTGTCTATCCAAAACCTCATAGACTTATTTTTAAAAATTAATATTAATAATATATCTTTAATTCAATTTAAATTATTTTTAACTTTATTATTAGATTATAAATTAGTTCATTATTGAAATTTCATTATGCATTCACTACTTACCAGCAATCTGTATGGTAATGTTTTTTGGTTATCAATCTATACGGTATCTAGATGTAGACTTATTTTTAAAAATTAATATTAATAATACATCTTTAATTCAATTTAAATTATTTTTAACGTTATTATTAGATTATAAATTAATTCATCATTAAAATTTCATTATGCATTAGTTGGTTTTGTCATTTTAATTTGTTATTGTCACTACTTACCAATAAACTATATGGTAATGTTTTTTTGGTTATCAATCTATACGGTATCTAGATGTAGCGTCAGCTTAATCGTTTTGGTTATCAGTTCCATCTTTTTGCACAGTATTCTAATGATAATGATGATGATGTCAAAATTATAGTGAGCTCGAGAGGCTTCTCTCCAAGCTTTTTGAGTATAGGAATAAAATCTTAAATCAAACTAAATAACTCTTTTTTTAGGTCCGATAGAGCAAAGATTGGTCTAAGTGGACGTTAACCATCATCAATGTAGTGTGAATAGATGTAATCAATCATGAATATTTGGTTTCTTACCATGTTTACTTGTTTAAGAAAATACTGGAAAGACATTTTCAAAAGTGTGTTGAAAATAAATTAATTTAACATATAGGTTAACTATGCTGAGAATAAATAAACATAAACTGATTTAATTTTTGGTTTACTTATATTTTTAATTTTTTTTTTTAATTTTATGATTTTTGATTAAATAGCAATCTATTGATATTTGAGTTATCTATTTATAATTTTTGTCCTTAAAATAGTTTTAAAATAGATTTTAAAAATTTTCCAATTCATTTCATAAACCTACATTAAAATCTATTTAGTTATATTAAAAATATGTGAAAAGATAAACATATTCATTAATAATAAACAAACAGATACATCTTAATTTTTTTTGAAAAGATAAATATATTTATTAATAATAAACATATACATTTAGAAATGAAAAAACGTTTAAATCTATTAATAAATATAAAAATGATTAAATCTAATAACAATAAACATATAGCTGAAATAACTTTAAAATCCATTAATAAATATAAAAATGAAGGTTTCGTTGATGGTTTGATTGACACGTTAAGAAATTAAATATGCATTCAAATTTTCATAACAATGTTGCTAGAGCTGTTTCACATAGGGGTTTAGCTTGGTTAGAATTTTAATTTGATTATTAAGTGGATGGTTGAGATTTAGAGTTTATAACATATGTTGAAATAAATAGTAATATTTATATATTAAGAGTTAAAATTTATCTTTAAATTAATCATTTTATTTTAATTAATTTATCTTAAAATAATTAGTAAAAGAAAATATTACATTAATACTCATTATATTGGACATGTGATATTGATAGGCCATGGCATTGATTCATTCTATTGTAACAAAAACTATTAATAAGTTAAAAATTTCCATGATAATGTGGAAGGTGAATGTGGTTGAATCTCTATAGTTAAAAATCTATATGCAGAAAATGTTTTTTTATTCACCATGAATTTTTTTGTATATATATATTTTATGAGAAAATGAGAAGTGAATCTATTTTTAACAATACAAATTCACTCTAATTCATTTTCCATTTTATTATAGAAACTTTATATATATTTCATATAATAATTTAAAATAAAATTATAATTCAATTTTTATGATTTCTTTTTTACGATGACAATATAACAATGAAATAAGTGTTTACATATGTATTATGTACCAAATGCTAATAACATTTTTATGAAAATATTTTTTATAAAACAAAACTTCAGATATTTTTTATTGGCATTTGTCGGACGATATTTTTGACAAAACGAAACTTTCAGATATTTTTTATTTGTAAAAGTGTCGATTGTGAGAATCGCATCTCTTACAGGAAAACTTGAGATCTCTTTGGGTTTGTTATTATCGTTGATGATGTCTGGTAGAGGTTCGTCGGACAAATTTTTTTTATTTTTTATTTTTTTAAGATTTTATCCATTAAACATTAAAGTTTGATTATTTATTAAAAAAAATACATCTTAATCCAAAGATAAATCAATTAGACATAAATACTTTTGTAAGTTTTGCAAATAAATTATTGGAAGAAAATAATTTTTAGCTAAGTGTAATACATGTTTATATTAATTATTAATTATTTTATTTGTTTGAAATAAAAAGTAAGAGTAACTTTTGTAAGTCTTGCAAATAAATTATTGGAAAAGAAAATAATTTTTAGTTAGGTGTAATACATGTTTGTATTAATTATAAATTATTTTTTGAAATAAAAAGTAAGAGCAATTATCTGGGAGAAAATTGAGCTTTCCTTTTTAGAAATTTTGTTTTTTATTTTATAGTAATTAGTTTAATTATATAAATTAATTTTTCTTAAAACCAAGATACATTAAAATAGAAATACAAATTATAATTTTGTTTTAAATTATTATTATTATTAATTATTAAAAGAGTCAATATATGAGTTAAACATATATAATTTAAAAAATATGTAACAAGATTGTTAATCATGAAGAGTCACTTCGAGTTTACCATGTAGATTCTTAATTTAAAAATAGGCTTTGTTATAATACTATGAGCCAATACTATGACTTATTATCAATACCACATGTCCAAAATACCATAACTCATTTCATATGACACTTATTCATATATCTTTATTTTTTGAATTAATCAATTTAATTTAAAGGGAAAAATAACATAACTACATTGTAAATAAATCTCAATCTTCGATTTGTGAATACTCCTATGAATATTCTAGAATATTCTTTGGAGGTTAGATACTTTTTTTTTGGTAAGTTGGGTTATTCTATTAATTTGAAAACATAAAGTTACATATGCTACAAGCGGGGTTGGCAAGCTGCGCTTAGCTGATTCCAGCCTTCGTTACACAGTTTCTGGGCTGCCTCGGGGGAGGAAACCAACCTAGACAAAACTTAGAACAAAGAATTACATTGTGCGTAGTAGCGCTGACATATCTTAGAAACATAAAGTAAATGGTAGCAGAAAGGAACTAATGGCGAGCATGACAAAAAACATAGGAGAACTGTGCAGCTGCGTAGACTTCACATTCCATCTTCATGATCATTGTAGGGGGCTTCCTCCTCAATGGGGCAAGCAGGAGCCTGCGCAGCAGCTACCTCCGCATCTGCTACTATACGCCTAAGATTGCAGACCGGTGCGTAGAGGAAGGGGGAGTCCGTGTCTACTTCGTCGAGAACACGCATCTAGATGCCATCAGAGTCCATAACCCAGATGTCTGTATCCTCATCTTCCTTCTCCAAAACCGACAGTGGGTCACTTTCAGGGTGCTCGGGGTGCGTCTATGGAGAGATGGTGGACTTCCTCGGGCCTCGTATTCCTCTCTATGCAGCATGCCCAGAGGCTTCTACAAGTTGCTTGGGATCGAGACTCTAACGCACAAAGGTTCTGGAAGAGTTGCCATCTATCGACTCAAGATAGTTATCCTCACCACGGTGATAACAGCCAGGGAGATCCCCTCTCTGTCCTCCTCAGATAGTTCGTTAGCAAAGTCTTGGAGCCATTACACACCAAGGCAAGGGGAGAATTTCAGAGAAAAAGGTGGCACAAAAGGGCGAGCATCGCTGGGGCTCATGGGGAAGGAGTAGTTGGAGGGAAAATGTGTAGGAAGGGGTGTGATAGCCCATAGGAGACTACACAACACTACATTGAGAGTAGAGTTTCACAACCTTTTGAAGTCAGGGAGAAGCCAGAGTAGAGTAAGGGAGGTGAAAGGCGAAGATAATAGACTGAGTATTGAAAGGGGCTGAGAGCTCATCTCTTTAAAGGGGTGGGGAAGTGTGTGATGAGGATATCAATGAGTAGGCTTTGCACGTATCTGCGTGCTATGATTGAGGAACTAAGAAAGCTTGAGGGAAGGGGGATGGATGCAATAAAGGTTAATCATGATGGTCATTAATGGTGATCAATATGAGGTGATGCTCGATACATGATGATGTAGTTCCTGTCCTCTCGTCATCAATGCTAATTCTATAAGTCTCTTGCGAATGACTAACAGTATGAGGATCAACATTAGATCAGGCTCTGCACAGGAGATCTCCGTTACCCGGGGAGTGTGGGATGTGATTGTCAGGCATGTCAATTCTGTCACACGCATCTGGGGGGTGCCGATCCTTCTGAATGAGAGTGAGGCAGTCCTGTCTGAGTGATTCCTCCTCAACCTGTACAAGGGTGGAGTGATGAATCTCACAATTGCTTTCCACCCCTTTGTTCGCCAGAAGATCCACAACAGAGTTGGCTTTCCTGTGAATGTGACCAAAAGTGATGGCTTTGTGGTTGTGAATAAAGAGTTTCAACATATTGAGCTTATGGGCGAGTCTCCAATTGTTGGAAACTTTTGAGAAAGCTCTGCCTTGGAGCCCGTTCTCATGGCAGCCAGAGTTATGATTTGCGAATCTTCCTCCATTTCCAGGGGGAAGTAGTGAAATTCGATGGAAATTTGAATACCTTGTATTAGCCCTTCCAGCTCCGCCAAATTATTATTTTCCCAACCTATGTTCTCGTAATAAATTCTAAGAGGATCTCCTTGAGAGTTCCTAATAATTCCTTCAAAACCTTCATTACCAAGGTTTCCTTTAGATGCTCCATTGAAATTGCATTTGAAGAAGCCATTAGAGGGGGGAGACCATTTTTCTAGAGCACGGGTTCTACCAGCGCTTCTAGGATTGATGTCCATGGGGGTGTTTAGACTCATTTTCCATTTGTTCCATATGTGGCACTCTACTGCAAAGGTGGGAAGTTCCTCCTGACTCCAGGTTTCTTAGGCCATAGTTTCAAAGAGGTTGTTGTGGATCCTATCCCAGAACTGATGAGGAGTGCAAGCCTTCTCCTTGAAGATGTGGTTGTTTCTTTCCTTCCAGATGTTCCAGATGAGGATGGCTAGAATGATCTTCCATAATCTATTCAGGAGTGTACTGGTGTAAGGGTTTTCCTGCCAACTGTTGAAGGTGTTAACGATGTTTCCTCTGGCCTAGTTGGAACATTGGCGTAAGACAGTTATTCTGTCCCACAAGAATTTGGCTGAAGGGCATTGGTCCAACAAGTGGTAGATGGTTTCCAATATATCCTGGCATAAAGGGCATCTAGAGGGCCCAAAAAACCCCCTCTTCAAAATATTCTCCCATGTGAGTATGCATCATTTACAAAGAAGCCACAGGAATGTAGCTATTTTAAGCCATATATTTCCCTTCCATATCTTTTTCCAGATGCAGACTATTGGGTCAGGGTTCTGCTAATGAAGAATATTGTAAGCTTCCTTTGTTGAGTAAGTTCCACTAGGAATATGCCTCCAGCGAAGGATGTCAGGTCCTATTTTTACTCTGATTTTTATTTTTTTACTGAGTTCGTCCCAGATTTCTGTATGGCTTTCATTGTTCCAGTTATCTTTCCATCTGCTCGTTTAAAGCCATTTCTAGTAGCCTTGGGAGGTATCGTCCATCCAGAAGTCTTGAGCCTTCTGTCTTTGCCATCCTTGGAGCGGTGCACTCCATAGAGTTATGTGGAAGATGGAGGAGAGGCTTGGAATTTGTTGCCAGGAGTCCTCCCATAATCTGGTCTAGTTACCACTTCGCAGCTCATAGAAACTGTGATTTTGGATCATTTTTTTTTGACTGCTTGATGCTTTCTAAATTTGGGATCCAGCCAGATCTAAGTTGTACCTTATGATATCCTCCTTTGGCCAATAGGGTGCATACTTGGCAGCCCATAGGTAGGCCCATGGAGTGTTAGGGTTGAAGACCCATTTCCACCAAATGTTGGCTCCCATTATGGTAATGTTATGCTCAAGATCCCATAGTCCTAGTCCTCCCCGACTTTTAGGGGTGCATACATCCTTCCAATTTACTAAGGCCCATTTGTTTTTTCCTTTGGTGCCTCCCCATAGAAAATATCATTGCAAATTACGCATGGCTTTGAGGACCCATTTGGGAGCTGCAAGGACAGAGAAGAGATAGATAGGAAGGGATTGTAGAAAATATTTAATGAGGAATAAACGATTGGCGATGTTGAGGGTGTGACGGGTCGAGTTGAATAGAAGCATTTCTATTTTTTTTTAGCAGAGCTCTCAAGGAGGAGTGATTGATGGCAGAGTCGGTCAACGAAGCTCCTAGGTATTCAAAGGGTAAAGAAGCAATGTAGAATCCGAGGATGCCGGTGATGGTGCACTGGGTTAGAGGCGGAGTATGAAAGAAGAAGATCTGTGATTTGTTAGGGTTAACCTCTGTTCTGGAGGCCTCAAAGAAGAAGTCTAGAACGAATTTGAGGGTACGGGCTTCCTGTACCAAGGGGTAGCCCATAATTAGATTTTCATCCACAAATTGCTGGTGAGAGGAGGGAGGTAGGTTGTGGAGGTTAAACTAAGAAGGGTGCCAGTTTGGATGGAGCCTTTGAGAAGGCCACCCAGTCCTTCGGCCATGATGATGAAGTTAAAGGGAGAGAGAGGGTCCCCTTGTCTTATGCCTATTGAGGGGTTGAAGGTGGAAGAGGGGATGCCATTCACCAAACTGTAGAGAAAGGGAGAGGTGATGAGACTTATAATCCATCTAACCTAGGTTTGAATGAAGCCAAAGGCTAAAAGAATTTTTTTGATGTAGTCCCAGTTGATTTTGTCAAAATATTTGGATAAGTCAATTTTAAGAAGCATGCCAGGTTTTTTGGTGGTTTTGAGGGAGTGAATGACTTCATGGGTTAGGATGATTCCATCAAGAATCTTCTTACCTTCCACATAACTTGTTTTCTCTAGGGATATGATGAGGGGGGGGGGATATTCTTCAGCTTGTTAGCAATAAATTTGGAGATAATTTTGTAAATGACATTGCAGAGAGCTATAGGTTTGTACTTACTTGGTGAGGCTGCTTTGACTTATTTTGGAGCCAAGGTGATGAAGGTAGCATTTAATGCAGGTCGAAGCCAATGGGTGGAGGATGGTTTCTCCACAACTTCCCAAGCTTAATTTTGGATTGTTTCCCAGAAGAAATGGAAGAATTTTGTGGTAAAACCATCGAGACTTGGGGCTTTCCTTGCCTTCTGTTGGAAGACTTCCTGTTCCACCTCAGATACAAAGGTAGTGGCGAGCAACATCCTCCTATGTTCATCTGTTATCATCTTCGAGATATGTTGAGTGATTTCCCCAATGGCCTCATGCCACTTGTGGTTGGGTTCCCGAAGGATGTCCTGAAATGATTTTGGAGTTCCTTAGTGATGGTCGCTTGTGTTTCCAGCCTTTCCCCCATTTGTTTCTTGAGGAATATGATTCTGTTATGCATCTTGTGCTAAATGGTGGAGATATGGAAACATTTGGTGTTTCTTTCTCCCTCTTTGAGCCAGTTGATTCTTGACTTTTGTCTCTAGAGGGCTTCTTCTTAGTTTTGTCTTTCTTCCAGATGAATAGTTAGGGATTTCTCCTGATGATCTGACTCAGTTGAGCGCCCCTCTTGGATAATTTTCTGTTGTATTTTCTTCATTTTTTCCTCCAGATCTTTTTGTTCTGTGAATATGTTTCCAAAGGTTGTTTTATTCTATAATTTCAGTTGTCCTTTGAGCAGCTTCAATTTTTTCCGGAACTAGAGCATTTTGGTGCCTTGAGGAGGTGGTAAGGAGGACCACCATTTGAAAACCATTTTCTTGAACCCCTGGTGCCTAAACTAGAAATGTTGAAAGTAGAAAGGTTTAGGCACATGCTCACCTGGTTGGAGCCATTGAAGTTGTATTGGCCAATGATCAAATCCTGTTTTCGGGATGATGCTGACATATATGTTACCTTGCAGTTGGATAAGGTCTTTGGTAATGAGGAATCTATCCAATCTTGAGGCTATCTGATGGACACCTACTCTTTTGTTGTTCCACATGAAGGTTCCATTGGAGGTGTGTAGATCGATGAGGTTATTACTCTGGATGATTTTTTTGAATCTGTTACTATCTGATTCCAGATGCATCCTTCCGCCTTTCATTTCTTGAAGATTGGTGATCATGTTGAAGTCTCCTCCCAAGAGCCAGAGAGGGCGAGATCGATGTTTGTTGATTCCCTCTAGGTTATCCAAGAGTGCCAAATTTTGTTGAGCATTTTATGGAGAGTTGACATTTGTGAGCAGGCCATGGATGTCCATACCAATCAGGTGAAATTTGGTCTCAATGAAGTGTATAATAGCATGAAAATTCTCTAGGGAAATGATTTGGGGGTTCCAGATGATTTCCAGGCCTCCAGATGCCCCGTTTACATCAACTGCTATTGTATTCTTTCCTTTCCAGATATTTTTGAAGATGGTATCCAGATTAGTATTGGAACATTTGGTTTCTTAAGTGCAAAATATTGCCGAATGTTCCTCAATAATCATTTTCTTTATGATCCTATGCTTTGTGGGGCTGTTGAACCGTATAATATTCCAGGAGATGAGCTTCATGGGATATGACTGGAGGTGATGGCGTAGAATATAGTTAGCTTGGGGAATCGCCCATAATCCACCATTTCTTTCCCAATTTCTATGGTTCTTTGCAGGGTTGTTTTCCTGCACCTTTTGCGAGACCGTTTTCTGAAGTATTTTGTGTTGATGAGCATTCCCCCCTGGATGCCCAGGGAGGGGAGCTACTTTTCTCTGGTGAGGATTTCTTCCATTTTTTGGATGTTTTGCTCTGGAATTGATATTTAGTCCTTCTTGTTACAATATTCCTCTAACCGGATGAGATCCAAGCCTTCTTGATGTATGCTTTCTAGTTATTCCTCCATCGCTTCTGGGATCGGTTCCATGATCTGTTCTTTGCCCTTTGACATGTTGTTTTACCCTGTGAAGTTTACAGTAGGTGGTTTCAAGAAGGTTTGAAAGGGGAGCTTGTCCTATTGAGCCTTAGATGATTGGTCCTACACCGTAGAGGTACTCCCAACTTTGATGACTGGTTCGAGTTCATTTTCATTTAGTTCATTTAGGGATGCGAAGTTGTTTCTAATCATAGGTCCTTTTTTATTCTGTTAAGGGGTAGCTCTCCTTTTGTGTCATTTCTTTCTTCCTACGTTCGTGAATCATTCTACTTTAGGTTTGTTAGATTCCTTTTTAGCTGTAGCTTTCATGTTTAGGGGAAAATATCTGAAGAGATGCCCATGTTGGTGACACTTTTTGCATCTAAAAGGAATGTGCTCATGATTTACAGTTTGTGTCCATTCAAAATCTTCATGCATCAGACTTACCTCACTTGGTAGTGGCTCGACTAGGTTCATGTAGAAGCATATGCGAGCATAGGCTGTGTAGAGGTTGATCTTGGTCTCCTCTACAATCTTAACAAACTCTCATAATGCATTGTTGATGTCTCTAAGGGTAAGCTCATCCCAATAGTCTTGGGGGAGAGAGTAGAGCTGAATCCAAACTGGTGCCGAAGTGAGATCCTATTTATCTGGGTTGAAACGCTCAATCCATAGTTTGAGCTATACATCTGTAGTGTTGAATAAATAGGGACCCCCATCCATTATCCTATATTTGTTTTCATAACAGGTGAAGAGTATATTGAAGAAGCCTTTAGCGCACAACTGTAGGTCAATATGGCCTTTAGGTTTCCATTTCGAGGCTATCCATCCTCTCAGTGCTTTTTCTATGGGCTAGAAGACCATGAACTTGCTGATCAGTGTGTGATCTTTCATGAATTGGATTCTGCCATTGATGCGGTGCGCTGGGAGTTATATCACTATTTTCTTGGAGCTATTTGGTATGCATGTATGGATTTAGTGTTATTTTTTGTTGCTTCTTGTGTATTTTACATATATGTTGTGGGTGCCACCCCTATAGTTTCTTGAGACGGGCCAGAATTGTGCTAATTGATGGTATCAGCCCCTGCCACCGCCCCTATGGGAGGATGGCTTGTGAGGGGGGGAGAAATCGTCCCCTCACTGGAGTTAGTCATCGATGAGCTTGAAGCTGTCCAGGTGAGAAGTCACGGTCTATCAGTTTGGGAGAGGTCTTCCTAGGGTAGCCAATGCTAGAGCCAGAAAACCCTAGGTCATGGAGTTTAGCCTGGTGCAGAGCTCCATTAGGGTTTTTCATTCGATTGACTCTTTGGAGGTTAGATACTTACCATCCACATAATAATTCTTTATAATCAAACTAAAATTATAGGAGCCCCCTGCTGTGGGTGTAATGACATATGGATTGAGGCCTTGAGTGACGCGCCTACCACTTTTGAGTATATAACATCTTATAAATGTTGGCAAGACATCCCTTAAGCCTTTCATGCATAAAAATTCATTTATAGTTGGATGCTAGTTTATTTATGGGCGTCAATGCTCATTGAAATCATTTGCAGTGAGAGGAAAGTAGCCTAGGTATGGCCCTTGAATTCCTAGAGTGATTTCCTATGAAATTAGCATGTGACAAGGTCCTAATATTGTGGGTAGTGGTGATTTTTTAGGTCCAACAGTGAATTGATGTCATTCATTATATATGGGATTTGGTTGTTCGAGGCGTATGTGGATATTGGTTTCATTCATGGCTTGTGGAAGTCTTCTCTCTAGAGGTCCTAGTGGGGTCATCAATTTGTAAGCATATAATGCTCACTAAGGTTTCATCTCTGTTTTTTTTCTTCCCTATTGAGATGTGTTGGGAGGTTTAGTCACAAGCGTTTTTATTTCAATTTACTATGCATGAATCTTTTCCTTTGGTATAGGGATAACGTTGAGAGTGCTTATTTAGTTTGGTGGCAAGGATTTGTATTTGGTTCTTCTCTCTCAATTTAATGTGGGCTTTGTATGACATGTTTAAAAGGGTTTGAGAGGGTTTGCATGTGTGGGTTCAAATTCGTGGCAAGTCAAGTGTTGGTGGTTGAAACTTGGTGCCTCGTTGCGCTCTCCTGGGTGAATAATTTTCTTGCTCCTAGTGTTGCTCCTTTCTTGTTCAATAGTCAAGGGTGAATGAGCTTTAGTTGAGGAAGTATTATCCTCCACCCTTTCTAGTGGGTCTTTGTCTAAATTTATGTCTTTTATCTGGTGTTAATGTGATGAGTTGGTCTACTGGTTCCCTATTTCTATAGAGGGAGGGTCGACTCGGTCCTTTTCTCATTTTGGAAGTAAAGTCAATTTTTCAATGATATTAAGTCTCCTCCCTAAGCCTTAATGATGACGCTTAGACAAAGGATGAGGAGTAGAAGGGGAGGAGGTGGATGGGCTTAACATAGGCAATGTGGGGAAATACTATTTTCCCATGATTTAATGACCACATATTTTAGCAAAGTCTTGTCTAAGACACATAAGAAAATTTATGGGCTCGATCCTAAAGGAGGGGAGGAAAGAGAATCCATTTTGGATTTTGAGTTTTTAGAGGACATTTCCTCTTGATTTTTAGACCCTAATCACACCAGGATTAAGAGGAAACAATATTTTGAATTGGCGGATGTTCATTAGCAAATTAAGAACTTATTGACCTGGTATTGGGGGACAAACAAGTAGAGAAATATAATATTTTTGCTTCTTTGGAGGATGCTAACGAATCAAAGGTTTGACCTATATAGGATTGGCTCTTTTTTCGCACATGTGTAGAGCCATATTTCCTATGAATTGGATGGTGGGAACTTAATGGATCCTTCTAGTTCTAGTGCAATGTTCCCAAAAAATATCTCATATTCCATTAATAACTAGTGAGTATGGGTGGTGGGTGGTGTAGTTTGGTGATTTCATGATGCTTCTAGATTTTTTTTATGGAGAATATTACAACGACACAGGAAGGTAACGACTCTGTGTTCTATGTGATGGCTTTGGCATGGTGTATTTTGAACCTATTTATTTCCTTTTTATCCTTTACTATAGGATAATGGTTGGACATAACATTTATATGTTTTGTGTAAGGATATGGTTGTCTTGGGGATTTCTTCACTGGTATCTCATTATGGTTTTTGGTTATCATTGAAGTTGTATTAGGTAAAAAGTGGCTTTGTAGTCTCCAATTGTTTATCATTACTCTATAAAAAGTGTAATTGTCAAATATCATGTATTTTTGGGGGTTGTTTTATGAAGTTAGATATAGACTCTCCATGGAGAATATTGTCTGTAATTGTGACTAGATTGGTTGGGAAGATAGGTATGTAGTCTGATTAGAAGAGTATCTTGTGTTTTTGGGCATTAGGGAAAGTATGATGAGGTGTTATATTCCCTATATTATCAAATGTGATATCTATGTAAAAATATTTTTTTAGTAATATAAAGTACTAATTCATAAAAAAGAAAAAATTCTAGAAGCATTATCCCAAAAGAGACATGTGTATTGGCCTAATAGAGATTCTTAGTCACTTTTATAACATACCATGGATTACCCTGGATTATGAATACCACATCTCAATCTTTGATTTGTGAATATTAATATGAATACTCTAGAATATTCCTTAGAGGTTAAATCCCTACCATCCACCTAATAACTATTCATAATCAAATTAAAATTCTAGAAGCCCTATTCCAAAACAAACATGCATATTGGCATTCTTAATCTGTAAATAAAATCTCTTATAATACCATGGATTATGAATACCACATACCAAAAATTAAAAAACTCATAGTTATTTTCTCACTTTGCATTATTTTATTTTTTTGTGTTTTGATTATATATATATATATATTACTTTGCATTATTTTGAGTTATGGGAATTTAAACCTTGAAACTCATTTTGTACATAACACTTCATATCACAATGATTTCTAGTTGATTTTGCAGGGTTGATCAAATTTTTATATTATCCTTTAAATACAAATTAATTTTTATGAGTTTTTGGTTTGATCAATTCTCATAGTGATGCGAGATAAAAATGTCTCATACTTATGTGATGTTAATATGATTGAAGATGAAAACAACTCCTCTTGAAATGCATATGCCAAGATTAATTTATGTTTGGAAATATTTATCACACTAGAAATGATAAAAACAAGATGATTTTGCATCCTTATTTTAATGATTTTAGAACATAGAAATAAAACTCTAGAAAATCCGAAAAATCACAAGTATTCCCTTATTTAGGTTTGATAGTGTTGATAAATAATTGTCATTGATGAAATATATACTTGATGAGCTCTCTGAATAAAGGCTACACTATCACCACACTAGTTTCATGATGACCCCTATGATGAACGCCTACTACCAAAATCATCTTTTGCTTTAAACATTTCAAGGATAGTCATAATAAAAAATAAAAATTCATATTCTTAGAGACATCCTTTCATGATGATCCTTATACCATATAAAAGAGGATTGTTTCCTCTTTCCAACAAGTATTCACATGCCCCCAAACGCCTGGTGGTTAGTGAGAACTGGATTTTTTAACATAAATAATCTTATATTTATTCATCTAGATGACCTACACCTTGTCTCTTATGTCAGCCTACTTCCATAGGTCACGCCCCTTCACTTCAAAGTAAAATTATATATATATATATATATATATATATATATATATATATATAGGAGTTAATATCTTTAATTGAACTCAACTCAGCTTGGTCATCTATCACAAAGAAATATCTACAATCCATAGCTGGTGAACTTAGAGAAAAAGGAGCATAAAACTTAAGAAAAAGTGCTATATTACAATCCGTTTAGGCATAAATACAATCACTGTGAGAACGTGAAACCTGGATGACTCAGACGCAAACCTATGTCTCTATATTGGAACAACCCTACTAAGTTCCATACCTGCATCTCTGTATTAGAACAACCCTACTGACCTGTGAACCTATGTCTCTATATTGAAACAAACCTACTAAGCTGCGGATCCTTGTCTCTCTATCGGAATAGACCTACTGAGCTGCAGACCTATGTCTCTGTATTGGAACAACCCTAATAAGCTACGGATCCTTGTCTCTGTATTGGAACATCCATACTAAAAATACAAACCTATAACCTTAGCCTCTGTATTGGTATAGCCCTACTGAAATTCAAACCTGTGATTATCATTTCAGAACCTTAGTCTCTATGGTCATCAATTGGTACAATCTTACTACAATAAAATTCAAACTGTGGTGGATCTGTAATATTTTAGAATTGTGACTAAGATAACCGTAAGGCTATTTTCTGGCTTAACTCAGTGATCCTGTATCAGTTAAGTACCTGAGACTGTGCCTATGAGAATGCTATTCAGACCATGGCTTCTACCTAGTTTTCACTTACATATTAAAATTATAATTGCAGCTTATCAACAATGAATTCTAGTGGTGTAGCTATTTAAATTCAACCTCAAGTGAACTCAAGGACAAGTCAAGCACAAAGTACAGTGAAGATAAGAAGAAGTTGTTTTTGGATATGATTGAACATCTGAAAAGTTGAACAGTGAAAAATATTTTTGAACACAATCAGATAAGTACATCACACATTTTCTGTCAAAATAAAATTGGAGGATTGGTATCCTAAGGGTTGTTTCCTCTAAAAACAAGGTTGGAGCCTTGAAAAGGATAGGGTCATAGCATAAGAGGTTGGTGTCTCACTAAAGTCCAAGTTGGTGCTTGGAAACACGTTGAAGCCTGGAAGGTTGAAGGTTTGGTGCCCTTAAACATCACTATTCTCATTCATTTGAAAAGGGATCATTATCCTTCTTTCTATAATAAAATTATTCATTTCTCCTATTTTTGTGTAGAATCTAACTGGCTATAATAACAATTGAAAAGAATTATTGATTCACTCCCCTCTTAGTATTTCCAACAATTTGTATCAAAGCCAGCTTCTTCATTATCATCCTAATAGCCGGAAGAATGATTCTTAGACACAACGACGAATATAGAAGTGATAGGGATGTTGCATATGTTCGATGGAAAAAACTTTGGTTTTTCGAAGAAGATGATGTCCTACTATTTAATGTCCCTTGGACTTGAAGTGTGGCATTCTATTTACAATATGTTTGGTACTCCTTCCAATAAACTTCATACTAACAAATGCAATGAAATTTCTTACACTTTTATCAATGAAGTTTTTTTTCTTTGTTAGTGGACAATTGGTCCAATAGTTCAAACAATTGCAATGATTTTTTATGAGGAAAAAAAATAAAGTATTATTTACTCTAATATGATTTTTTTTAAATAAGTATTTGCACCTCCAACAACACAATCCATAAAAAAATATAACTAATACAAACCTTTCTCCATAAGAATTATAGTCCTAATGATTGGTGCATATGTGTATTATGATGCAAAACAACATACACACACACACGTGTGTGTGTGTGTGTGTGTGTGTTGAATACTAATTCAACGTTGAATTTTTGAATCAAACTTGCTTTGAATCAGTGTTTTTGCTTTGTTCCAATTATGATGTCTTCATATTAAGGATGAATAAAGAAGACATACAAGTACTTTTTATAAATCCATACAAATATAAAAATTAATAAATGCAAGCAAACAAAGTAGGAAGTACATACAAGCAAGTTGAGTAGGTAGTAAGAATGTGAAGCCATGGAAGACTAACAAATATTATTTGTAAATCCAACTAGTAAGATGATGTGAGCAGATTAGAATTGGAATGATATTTGCTCTATGAATAGCAAAGGAATTCACCACTACCAAAGTTTTTGATCTTCAATGTTCATTACCAAGATTGGCTTCCATTAAATATCTTATATATGGATGAGATTCATAATAATATGATTCTATTGTATAAAAATGATGACACATTTTTTTAGTTGTCATGGTATATAAAAGTAATAATAATAAAAGATAATTATGACAAATAAAAGATATTATGAAAAGTTTCCTTACTTTTTGAGTGAGAAAATCCCAAATAATTTTCATTTCAAATTTCACAAGTAATTTTGTATTTAATAGGAATTTATTTTACATATGGTCTAATTGTGAGATGTTTTTAATTTTTTCGGCAATATTTTCTAGTTGAGTTTGTGTTAAATCTGATAGGAAGAACAATGTTACCAATGAAATAGGTAACTGCACTAGTACCTACTTTTTGACGTAGCAAGGAAAACAGTCCATTTTGAAAAGTGGTGATGTAGAATCAAATTTTTTTTTTTTGAGCATGTTTTTGGCACTTTAATTTTTTTAAATGTTTTAAAATTTTTTTCTATGATTCTTTTAATGTCGATTTTGAATAGTGGTGGCATATCATCAGCATTTTTTTTTTAGAAGATTGATTTTGACACTATACATTTTCTAATGTCTTCTTCTTTCATGAGATGTTTATTTTTAAGTGCATTTATGTACTTGTGTTTTAAAAATAAAAAAATAATTTTTTTAAAAATAAAAATTTGTAATGATATCTTCACTTCTTCACATAGAAAAAAATGAAAAAGGGGTCAATATTATAAGGTTTATATTTTCTACAAGTTTATGTATTGCTAATTAATTTTTCAATGCACATCAAATAATTGTTGCTAAAAAACCAATATTTTGAACAATATGACAAAAAAATACAAATAGAATGCAAAAAAAAACACTTTTAGAGACTTTTTGTTAAAAAAACATGTTAAATAAACTAATTTTTGGAAAAATATTAACAAAAAAACTTAAGAAAATAACATTTTTATTGAATTTCATGTGAAAAAATAATAATAATCAGATATTCTTTTGCAAAAAATAATGATTCTTTTCATAAAATATCAAAGTCTAAACATTACAAGTAAAATTGATTAATAGATCTAAAAAATGACCTTTGTTTGCAAGCATAACTTAAAGATCATCAACAAGATCAACTAATACATGTTTAACATCATCTAGAACATCATTGATGGCTTCTTCCGCAACATTTTCTACTTCATTTTGGTCATTGTCATCTTATAATGGATCTTTCATGTTTGGAAATCTTCCAAAGTGTTACTTTCCAATCATTCCATATAATGGCGGTTGAGGTTCCTTTGTTCTTTTTTCCACACGTGATTCATATAAATCCCTTTTCCTCAAACCAACTTATTGCTTCGCATCTGGAAGGAATTCAGGAGCGTTAATTATTTGTTGAATAAATTTGCATTGTACTGGGTCTTTCTCAATGGCAATGCAATTTCTTTCTTTTCGTAGGCAACAAGCTGGTGTTGTACCTAATCATCAAGTGCAAAAGAAATAAGTAAGAAAATTAGTATAAAGACATAAAAAGTAAAAAATAAAATATTTGAATTTAAATTTGTATAATAAAACTTACCTGAACCTAAAAATAAATCCGAAACCCAATCTCCTTCATTTGGCGGTGCCGCCTAGCCTGCCTCTGGCCTCCGGCTGGGTGGAGGGAAATTTCGAGAGTCACCCTCTACCCAGCCAGGGGCCAGAGGCAGGCTGGGTAGCCCTCAATGGCACCACCAGATCAGCCTCCGCCCAACCAGGGGCGATTCTTGAAATTGCCCTTTGGCCAGCCAGGGGTGATTCTTAGAATCGCCCTCCGCCTAGCCGGGGGTCGAAGGCAGGCCGAGTAGTGTTTTCAAGGGCTGCCCAGCCTGCCTCTGGCCCCCGACTGGGAAACCCTTGATGGTGCCACCTGGCTGGCCTCTAACCCCTAGCTAGGTGGAGGGAGATTCTCAGAATCACCCTCTGCCCAGCCGACAGTGATTCTCGGAATCACCCTCCACCCAGCCAGGGCTGATTCTCGGAATCGCCCTCTGCCCAACCGGGGGCCGGAGGCAGGCTAGGCAACGCCATCAAGGGCTACCTAGCCAAGCTACAACCCCTAGCTAGGCAGAGGATGATTCTCTGAATCGCCCTCCGCCCAGGTGGGGCCCGAAAGCAGGCTGGGCAGCCCTCGATGGTGGCACCCAGCCGGCCTTCAGTCCTTGGCTGGGCGGAGGGAGATTCTCAGAATAACCCTCCGACTAGCCAGGGACTGGAGGCCAGCCGGGCGGCACCGTCAAGGGCTACCTAGCCTTTCTCTAGCCCTCGGTTGGGCAAAGGTAGGCTGGAAAACCCTCAACGGTGCCGCTCGGCCTACCTCTAGCGCCCAGCTGGGCGATAGGTGATTCTGAGAATCACCCTTGGCTGGGTGGTGGGTGATTCCAAGAATCAAACTTCACCCAACCATGGTCGATTCTCAAAATCGTCCTCCACCCAGTCGAGGGCCGAAGCCAGGCCGGCGGTGCCATCAAGGGCTGTCCAGACTGCCTCCGGCCCCTAGATGGATGGAGGGCAATTTCACGAATGGCCCTCCACCAAACTATGGGTCGGAGGCAGGCTGGGTAGCCCTTGACGGTGCCGCCCATGCCTGCCTCCGGCCCCGGCTGGGTAGAGGGCGATGGGCGATTCTCAGAATCGCCCTCTTTCTAAGTGGGGGTGATTCTCGAAATTTCCCTCCACCTAGCTGGGGGCAATTTTCGGAATCACCCTCCTCCCAGCCAGGGGCTGGAGGCAGGCCAGGCTATGCTGTCAAGAGTTGCTCAGCTGGGGACTGGAGGCAGGCTGGGCAGCCCTCGATAGTGCCGCCTGGAGGTCCTCCAGCCCTTGGCTGGGCAGAGGGTGATTTCGAGAACTGCCCTCCACCTAGATGAGGGTCGGGTGGTGCTATCGAGCGTTGCATAGCTTGCGTCTGATCCCTAGATACGTAGATGATGATTCTAAGAATCACTCCCAGATGGGTTGAGAGCGATTCTCGAAATCACCCTCCACCTAGCGGAGGGTGATGCGATTCTCAGAATGACCCTCTGCCCAGTCGGGGGTGATTCTTGGAATTGACTTTGGAATTGCCTTCCACACATCGAGGGGTGATTCTCAAAATCACCCTCTGCCTAGCCAGGGGTGATTCTCAGAATCGCCCTCCGCCCAGTTGGAGACCAAATGCAGGCCAAGCAATGTCATCGAGGACTGGCCAGCCTACCTCCGGCCCCCTGCTGCGTAGAGGGTGATTCTCGGAATTTCCCTCCACATAGCCAGGGGCCTAAGGCAGGCTGGGCAGCCCTCGATGGTGCCACCTGGCCGGCCTCCAGCCCCCGACTAGGCGAAAGGAGATTCTCAGAATCACCCTTCGCCTAGTCGGGGGCCATAGGCCGGCTGGGCGACACTATCGAGGGTTACCCATCTTGTCTCCGGCCCCCGTCTCGGTGGAGGTCGATTTTGAGAATCACCCTCCACCTAGCCGCGGGTCGAAGGCATGTTGGGCAGCCCTCCATGACACCGTCGGGCCTACCTCCAGCCCCCAGCCAGGTGGAGGGCAGTTCTCAGAATCGCCCTCCGCCCAGCCGGGGGCAATTCTCAGAATCACCCTCCACCCAGCCGAGGGCCGAAGGCAGGCCAAACAGCTCATTCGAGTGATGCCCAACCTGCCTCTCGCCCTCGGCTGGGCTAAGGGCGATTCTCGAATTCGCCCTCCGCCCAGCTGGGGGTCAGAGGCAGGTTGGGCAACCCTTGACGGTGTTGCCCGACCGGCCTCCGGCTCCCAGCTGGGTGGAGGGTGATTTCGAGAATTACCCTCCGCCTAGCCGAGGACCGGATGCTAGACGGGTGGCACCATCGAGGGTCGCCCAGCCTGCCTCTGCCCCCTATTAGGTGGAGGACGATTCTCGGAATTTCCCTTCGCCAAGCCGAGGGCCGGAGGCTGGTCGGGCGGCACCGTCGAGGGCTGCCCAGCATGCATTTGGGCATCGGCAGGCGGCAAATTATTTTTTATTTTATTTTATTTTTTTCAAACACAAACAATATAAAAAATTTAAATTTTTTTTAAACAAAAACTATTATAATAAAAAAATGTATCGTTTAATATATATAAAAAAAATCTATTCAATTAAAATTTGAAAATATAAAAAAATAATAAAAACAAATTAAAAAATATGTTTTAAAAAATAAAGAAACAAATATAATTTTTTTTAAATGTTTTTTAAATTAAAAGAATTATTATTTAAAATATAAAAAAACATTAATTTTTTTTTTTAAATATTTTTTAAAATATAAACAAACATATATAAGAAGATTTTAATTTTTAATTTTTAATTTCTTAAAACTAAACAATTATAATTTAAAATATAGAAAAACAATAAAAAAATTAAAAATATGTTTTTATATATTAACAATAAATTTTTCATTTACTTGTTCATTTTTTAAAATTGTTTAAGTCATATAATTTCTCCATAATTTCATTGTTCAAGTATCTTGAAAACTTAAGATTTAAAATCTTGATATTTACAACTAGTCATTAAGGATTTTTTCTGCTACTAAAATTTTATCTTTAATGTTATGGTTGAAAATAATTACAATTTTAGGGTTGTTTAAAGTCAAGTTATTTTGTGTTTACGAACATGGATAAAAATTGTTCGAAATAATAAGCCCTTCAGACATAATTTTGTTTATATTTAACATCATCTATCAAAAAATTTAGAATTTTATGATTTTTCAATCTCCTAATATGTTGTCTTTAATTCCATTGTTACAATGTGTCAAAAGTGTGACACAATGTTTTTTTTTTGTTATTCCAACATAAACTTGTTTTGTTTTAAGTGTGTTTTTTCAATGATTTTTTCAAGAAAAAAATTCGTTTTTAGCATAATTTTATAAAAAGGTGAAATTTGACCTTGAAAAAAAAACAAATGCTTTTTGAAATACACACTTTTTGTTTTTGGGGATTTTTTTCATGTTTTTTAGTCTTTTTGGACTAGAGTTCCCATTTTGAGGTAATAGTTCCCATTTCATTGGTAACATTGTTATTTCTTAAAATCGTAGCTTTGAAATGATATATACACTTCAAGTGTCCCAAGGATTTTTAAAGAGATATTTAAGGATGTTAAATACATTTATACATTAAAAAACACATTTAAAAAAAAATAAAAAATAAAAAATAAAAATAAAAATAAATAAATAAAAAAATAAAAATAGACAATCTACTGAAAATTTTTATAACTAAATTTCCATGAAAAAAATAAAATATCAAAACATATTGTTTTTTAGTTTTATGCCATTATATGGCTAGCTTAAAAATGTGATAAAACCAAAAACTTCAATTTTGATCCATGGCATCAACACTTAAGCCTCTCACCCAATTTACGATATCTCTATTAGACAACGACAAGGAAGGTTGTGCAATATCACACCGTTTTTCTATCGGCCTAATAACTGTTATTGTTGTCAACAACTTTATGGAGGGATCTTTCATATATTTATGGTGACGTAATGTCTGAGTTCATCTCAGAAATACTCAGATTTCAGTGTCCATCTGTCAAAATCTTGTGGTGTGCAAAATCCCGCTTGTCATGTTATATATATTGATTGGGAAAAAAGGGGTTGTTTGAAGTTCTGAATCTGAAGAAAGTTTGACCTTCAACTTATTTCACGACACTGATTAATTTTCCTTTTTGTACTAAAAATTCCAAGAGGACTGTGTTTGAAGCCAGATAAGGTGTTCGGATGATATAAATATTCACACAATTTTTGTTGAGATTCATTTCTTAATTTAGTCCAATACTTATTTTATCGATGACTGTTATGCTTTCATTTCTCTTTGTTCTATCACTTACGATAGGTTTCCATTATCATTTTTGGTTTAACTTCACCTTTCCATGTGTATCTAAATTCGTTTATTGCTGGTACTAATGATGGTGTTGGGCCATGCATGGTTTTTATATTGGATTTCATGGTACTGGTTAGATGAGGTAGAGAAAGGTAATGCAGTTTATAATTTACAAGTTCTTTTTTTCTAAATATTAAGGAACTTTATTTGATATTACACCTAGGATTATGTATTATATTGAATCTATATATTCATTCATTGTAAAATTGCTTAAGGATTTATTGTTTACTCTAAAGAAGTATAAACATTGATTTCAGGTGTAAATTTAGTATCTTATGTGGGTGGTCGTGTTTTCGTGTTACATTATGAACTCATATAGGTAAGTTGATGAAAAATTCAATTGATAGATTTGTAAACCATGTCATTGATGGTTGAGATGAGTAGGTTTATTACAATGGTGAGATACAACAATGAGGATGTTATGGCATAGTTTTCTTTACCTTAATTAGCTATATAATGAGCCATATCTCACTTACTAGGGGGTAATTTGATGTTGATTAAATAAGAGGAATTGGTTCTTTTGGAGGAGGTCCTTGTCGTATTGAACCAAATGTGTAGGATTAAAAGAGGGTGGAGAAACTTGATGTGAAGAATCACCATGTGAAAATGTAAATTTACTTTGAATGTGTGTAGGATGATGGGGTTTCAAACTCTTCGATATTGGGGCCTCAATGTATGTATATAATAATAATTAGGGAAAGTGAAAATGAAGTTAGGCACTTGGAAAATCCTGTTGCAATTGGAATTTATTAAATAAGTTAAAGCTATGAAAATGAGGATGTTTTGAATATATTACATTTTTGTATTATGGTGATGGTTGGATATATGTGTTGAAAGTTGCAAACCTTTGGAAGGAGCTTTTGAAAGAGTATTATTATTTACAATAAAATCGACATTGAGGACCAAGAAATAACTTTTTCATTATTGGATAGAGATTTTTATTTGGAATAGATATCATAGGAATATGCATGAACATGCCTTACTTGGAAATGTTACACATCATTTTTTCACCATGGAAAATGACTGTTGAACTGGATCTTTTGTTATCCATCAATGTGTTCCAAAGAATTCCCATGCAAGTCTTAAAATTAAACATCCTGAAGAAATTGAGAATTTTGGGTAACAAGGTCTAAAAACCTACTTTTGATCACCTACGAAGTTTCCTAGCCATTTTCTACGCATACACAACTTTTAACATTAAATCCTGCACATAATTGCACTCTATCTTCCACTATAGACTTCTCACATGACTCAACAAAAAGTAAATATAAAAATTGAAATATAGAGATTTGTTGGGCGAATATATCCCAAATGAAAGCTTTGAGGTCATGCTTATTCGAGCCTAACCACTATGATCATAGAGCTAATTCCCATTATTCAAGGAACCCTAATCCCACGATTAGTGGATCTCATCCTTGAGATAAGGATCTAAAATTCCTCCTCTTGGCCTATAAGTAAACGACAAGCTAGAGGGTTTGGGGATATAACTCGAGGTAGACTTATGTTATTCAAATAAGGTTGGAGAGCTTATCATCCAAGGAGGAGATTGTTGATCATAGGGAGGAGCCTCACTTCATCAAGGCCAGGGTTGTGTAACTCCTCTTGTTTATGAGATAATACAAATAATTTTTTCTTACTAGTATGTTTTCAAATGGAGCTAATAAATGGTTTATTTTGCCTCTATTTTTCCATTGAAATGATATAGTTTCTAGTCTCCTTGATCACTAGTATAATTTGTATTGAATCATTTATTTTTCATATGCCATTGATCTCTTGTTTTTTCTGACTACAGATATAATGTTTAAGCATTTGGGGATTTGAAGCAAGCCATAGCAAGATGTTCATCATAAATTCTGTAAAAGGTATGGATTTCATCTCTTACGATTCTAGTTTATGCTTCAGTATATATAAACTTAGGGAAATGATTTCTTCCTTATTTCTTTGTTACTAGGGTCATTCTTTTGACCTAGGGAGATTTCCTATGTCTGCATTGACAATTAGTCCTCCATAACAATTTGTGACTCCAATGGGGAACGTCTCGTTCTTCATCACCTCCTTATTTTGGCCTTTCGAACCTTGTCTGATCATTTAGTACATGTGTCTACAAGATAGTGATATTTTGGATTTTGTTATTTTTTTTCTTGAAGTTTTATTTTTTCATAAAAATTTGAAACCTGCATGGTTTGTCTTCACTAATAGATCACATATATGTACATTTTCCCCTTAGAAACAGTGCCCATGTGCACTGAACTATACCGTTTTCCTGTGCAGATGCCTGGAATTTTTGAAAAAATGAGTTTTCCTTTTATTAAAATCTAAAATTTTGGTTTTTTATCCTTCATTATACTTGTTGATGCCTTCATCTCATCTCTATCAGTTTGATTGAGTGTTTTGAATAATTCCTTTTTTTCATAAATTAGGCTAAATACTTTGTTTGATTGCTTGTTGATCCATCAAAATAAAGATCAGTTGATTTAGATTCATTTTCTTTCTGTCTTTTTTCTATCAAACATATCAGATCAAGTGATTATTTTACTCATTTGTTGAAAATATTTTCATTAGTGAAAGCTAGGGTTTGTCAAGAATTATTGTTTTGATCAGATGTGGTTCTTTTCTTGAACTTGGAAACAAAAGTCATTTTTCTTTCAGTATTAAATTTCTTTCCATAATTGCACTTTATACATTATAGATTTCATAACATTCATATGAGAAAATTCAGTTTTAGCATTTGATTGGTTTCTTATTCATTTTAAAGAACTTTGACTGCTTCTTCTTTAAAGGAAAGTTTCATGGTTGAGTTTTTAAACGAATTGAAATCTAAATTTCAGCATTTGGCTTATTGTAAAGTGAAATTTGTATTTGTGAAAAGAGTTATAATGAAATTAAGAGTTATTGCATTTTCTTGAAAAAATTGTAAATCCCTTTCTTTCCCGACATTATGAATTTAGTGAAAAGAAAAAGATTAGAACTTCATGTTTGATTGCATTAGAGTTTTGAGTCATGTCATAATATCATCAGTTTCACATCCATTTACCCATTGAGTAAATAAAAAATTTAAAACATGGCGCTAATAAAATCAATCTGTAAATATTAATATTTTTATGGATTTTTTCCAACAACATTAGTTCAAGTTGTAGAGATTTGGAATAGGGAAGTGAGTTAGCTTTCTAAAGTTGAAAAAAACACTAGAATCTTGTGGTAGCGAGTAAATCAAGTTATTACAGTTTGGCTCTAAGAAGCTCTACAAGGGAGCTAAGAATGAGATCATATCAGACCCAATGGTTTTAAAGGTAGGAGTGAATCCTAAAGATGTGAAAGCAGCTGAATAAATAATTAAATGCATAAATTTAGGCATTGAGAAAACAAGTGAATTACCAAGAACCAAACACCCTCAAGAACAGGAAGTGGGACATATGGAGAAGGAAAAGGGAGATATGCTTCGTATGATTGTGGAAAAAAATGTGCAGATCCAGAAAATGGAAGCGGAGATGGAGAAATTAATCAAGGAAAGAGAACTTGAAATCAAACCTTGAGCATGGACATCTAGAACAACAATATAAACAATAGAAACAAACTCTACTAGTCAAAATCCAACAGAGCAATTGTAAAAATCTATGGGAGACCTATCATTAAAGGATATGGAGATTGAGAAGCTAAGAGATTAGTTAGAGAAGACTTAACATAAAAAAATAAAGGCTGATAATGCATATATTGCTGAAATACAAAAAAAAATCAGATTAACCAAGAAATTTTAAAAAATATGAAGTCGAATCATTGATAGCACAATCATTATCTAAAGCAAAAGAAAAAATATGGATTGATATAAATTCAACCATAACTGAATTCTTAAGATACACTGAGATCATACTTGAACGAGAAAAACTGGTAACAAGATCAAAGGCATCCATAACATAAATCAAATAAGACTTAGCTCACAAGCCAGGAGAAGCAATCTGAATAATCAAAGTGTTCAATTCCAAAACAAAATAAGAATTGGAATAATTGGGAGTAGAATTTAGGACTAGCACAATCCTAGAAGTAAGAACAACTTTGACTAAAAGAAACTTATTGTTACAATTAGAAAATAAATATCAAAACTTAGATGTTTAGGTAAAGAAATTCCATAGAAAATTCATTGTATTACGTGAGAAGGGACTTCCACCCCTGATCCAGGTGAATATTGGTGTCCACCTACCTATTATGCTTGTACCCCCACTATGGTTTCTTTAAGTTTTTTAGTTTCCTCAACTATAGCACAATTTACTATTTTTGGCAATTTCTCGGGTTCAAAACTTCCAAAGCTATTCTGAGGCCCTATACGACATTTTTTTGGGAAAACTGAGGCCATTAGGAAATTACATGTTGTTTTATAAAAAAATTTAGTCCTCTGATATTTATTTCTAACAAGGTATTGTACACGTCAAACAGATATCGTATGTGAAAGTTACGTCCCCGAGAAGTTGATGTACCAATTTACCCAAATGCGACCATGGTTTTGGTCCTTCATCTCCTAGGGTTATATTTTTGGATGTTTAGGGTTTTCCATTGCTTCTCAATAATAAATCGGTCTTAGAGCCTCATTGTTACATGGTTCTGAGGCATGTAGCCACCACATATATTCTCATAGATAAGCTACGATCACCCGAGCTAGTTTATTTCCATTTTGTACATAGGCATATTTCAATATTTGATATTAATGAAATGAAATTATATTTCTGCTACATCTCTTTGTCCATGTTTATATATTTTATTCTGTTTCAATCCTATGTAAATTCATACCATTCGTATTAGAGTGGTATATTATTTCTCTATTTTTCTTTGCATGTCCCCAATGAGGTTAGGGTATAGGGAGTTAGGGCTCGATCTAGTTGAACACTTACAAGATCAGCCTCACAAACCCTGACGTCCTCCCATGGTAGATGAAAATAAAGACGAGGAAGCAGGAGATCCTATAAAAATATTTCTCCAGGACGCCCTAGAGAAACAGAGGAACGAAATGATAGATAAATTTTCCCAGAGACTTCAGCAGATTCCCACAAGCAATGCATCTTCATATGATAGCCACTCTGGACGCACCACTCCTTTTAAGGTACAAGTCAACTTTGAAATTCCCACATTTGAAGGTCATATAGATGCAAATGGCATAGATAAATGGTTAAATCTATTGGAATGATATTTTTTTTCTCATGATTTTTCCAATAGGGAAAATATTACTTTTTCACTCACGAAAGTCACCCACCATGTCAAAGACTGGTGGGAAACCTATTGTGAGTAGAAGGACAAGGGGAAACCTCAATATTCTCGGTCATACCCACTTGGAATTCTTTCCGAGACATCATCAAGGAACAGTACTACCCTGTCAGGAGCTATGAAGACAAGTACATACAATGGACTACGTTGCGGCAATAGAGGGATCAAGATGTGGATGAGGTAAGAAGTATTTTTCATACCCTCTACACAAAGTTGGGTATCAAAGAATTAGGGAAATTTTGAGGTCTAAAATCAGCCTCCAAAGAAAAATGTACAACCAAAATAAAATTTATAATAACCAATAGGATTCAATATGATGATGTCAAAAATGGAGGACGATTCACCATTTTTGGAGTAAAAAAGTAACAAGAGTAAAAACTAATAAAATAATAAAACTATTTTTTCAACTCATATTTTCAACATATCTCCTAAAGGTTTTACTAAAATTTTGAGCGAGAGTACTTGTTGGATGTAAAATCTAATTCCTCATCCAAGGGGTACCCATGTTGCGTACTTTAGATGGACCCTGCTACATGAAAAATGAGAAATATGTGAAAGAACGTGATTGCTATCACATTTTTCCTGTATTTCTCATTTTTCGTGTAGCAAGGTCCATCAAAGGTATGCAACATGGGTAATCCTTGGATAATTAGTAAAATATTTCATGCAACGAGTGTTCTCACTCAAAATTTGAGTAAACCCATGGGGATATAAGTTGAAAATACGAGTTGAAAAAATAGTTTTTCTTTTTTCCCTCAAAAATTTGATGATGTAATATTATCTTATTTTATTATTTCTGCTATTATTTTATAATTTCCTTAGGATGCCCATTTTAGACCTGAAAATAACTCTAATGATTTTGAGAAACATCTAGTTCTTAAGCACCACTGTTGTTTTAAGAAATACCTTCAAGAGGAAATGAAGTTCCTAGATATCTCCTCGCTTGGTGAAACATACCTATATGCTGCCAAAATTGAGAAGAAATTCAAGCAGAAGAAGCGAGACTTTGGATCTGCGAACTTAAAGTAGAACAAAGGCACCCCCAAGCCACAAACAAAAGGACATAGCTTGACTAGGACCCCCCAAGGCAACTCCTCCAAGCCACAAGCCAAGGGTGACAAGAAGCAAAAAAAGGACATCGACAAGTGGTGTGAGTTCCATAAAATTCCCACTAAGAAGACACATGAATTTCATGCAAAGCAGGCACTGGTGGCCGAGCTGAGATACTAAAATACGGATGCATGTTCTGATTTTGAGATGGAACGCGACAAGGGAACCGATAAGGGTAAGCAGGTCATTAATCCAAAACCCACTACGATAGTAGCCACCACCAAAATGCAAAAGGAAGAACCCAAAGATACAGAGGAGGGGGAGCGCCTCTTTTACCCACAAATGTGGGTGAAGGCCCCCCTACTACAATTCATTGTCAATAACTGTGTAGAGATTATACAACATGCATGTATATCTTGGATTCACCTGATCTCAAAATGTACTAAAGTTAAATACTGAATCACATCTACAAATATTTTGCAACATTAAAAACACAATCGGTAATCACCTGAACATGAAGAAAGATCAATCACACACAACACAGATAATTTCTCGTGGAAATATTACAGCTAAAAAGCCCACTATATTCTATTATATATTAAGCATGGATCATGAAAAAATTACATAGAAAAATCTTCTGAAAAGATCCCTATAGTACTCAACTAATTATATCATACTTTCATATGCAAAACTGACCAGCACATAGCCAATTCTCAGCCTCCAGACAACTTGCCTTGCTTACACAATCCCTGATGGTAAATAACCCTAAAATATAGGAATTCTTACCTACCTTCACTGTGATGGTATCATGGGCACTCAAATGGGTGTTTTCTAGCATGTGTGCAAGCTAATAATCCTACAACTGATAGTCAACTTCCATTTCACCTAGAACTCAATTGGGTCTCCATTGGATCTGACATGCATGCAGCTAATAATAGTAAATCCTCAGTTGCATGTGAGATCATTGATTTTGAATTAATTAATATTTAATTCACCATATCTCTCACTAGTGTATCTTCAGTTACAACTAGCACAACTTATTTTAACTCACTTAACCGATTTAAACTATTTACAATTACTTGCATTAACTAATGCACCACTGCACTTCAAACTCTGTTACAACTAGAATTACTCTGCATGCCTCACTAACTACCTCTAACTAAAAATCCACTAGCTAACTGAATTTATCACTTTCAGGTAACTCATTCAATTCTGCATGGAGAATATATTACAATTTAATGTCCATCTTAATGAAGGGATAACCAAAATAGGCATGCACTGAAAAATAGTACTGTGGGCTCCACCTTAGTTTGGGTGCTTAATGAAAACCCGATGCTTAATTCACTAGGCGTGGGTGCTGAATCTTCTTGTTGAATATCAACACTCTCTCTCAGCAAGAAATGGATTATCCTTCACCTTAATCTTTTCTCTATGGTATTCAAATTTTCTCCAGGTGAGAACCTTCATCACAATATCTGCATCCTGATCTTCCATGGGAATGTACTGAAGCAGCATGATTTTTCTCTACACAGAATATCTGAGATGATGGTACCAGATATCGATATTCTTGGAACTAACATGAAATAACAAGATTAATCGAGAGTTTAACACAACTCTGATTATCACAATGAATCACTGTCAGATCCATTTGAGAACCAAACAAACCAACCAATATCTTTATCACCTAGATAGCCTCACATGCAGCTTGACTTGCTACCATGTATTCTTCTGCCGCTGAACTCAGTGTCACGGATAATTGTTTCTTGCTGTACCAGGAAACTGTTGTTGATCCAATGCTAAAGATCCCCCCTGATGTGCTCTTTCTATCTGATGGACTTCCAATCTAATCTGCATCCGTGAAGCCATGCAACTTCACTCCATCCATCTATCTATGCCATAGAACATACTATGATGTGCCCCTCAGGTATCTCAGGACATGCTTCCCCGCCTTCCCAAAGAGATTGGTAGGCTTAACCATAGCTTGAATCAGTTGTTTAACTTCGTAGCAAATGTCTAGTATCTTGTTCACTAGATACATTAGCAAACCAACCAAATTTCGGTAGACGTTAGCATTCACTACCTCTCTAGAAGTAGCATCCTCTTTCCTCCAATTTCCTAGAAGAGGAATATCCATGGGTTTTCAACTATCCATGTTAAACTTACCCAGTATCTCCTTTTCATACTTGCCTTGAGACACAAAAATTTTACCTTCCCGTTGCCATATTTCCAATCCAAGGAAATAATGAGGGATTCCCATGTCATTCATTTTGAACTCCCTTGTAAGTTCCTCCTTTCATGAGTGTATCAGCTTATCATCACCAGTCAAAATTAGATCATCAACATAAAGAAAAATTATCAATAGATTACCCTCAACCACAATCTGGTACAGGTTTGCATCTGCTTCACTTTTGGTGAAGCCCGGTCTGATGAAATAGCTGTCTATCTGAGTGTACCAAGCACGGGGTGCTTGCTTCAACCCATACAGTTCTCTTCTGAGTATGCACACATGTGACTCACTGTTGAAGACCTCGAAACCTTTAGGCTGCTCTATGTACACCTATTCCTCAATGATCCTATTGAGAAACAAAGTTTTTGAATCCATCTGATGAATGTACCAATCCATCTACGATGAGAGTGCAAGGATGGATCTTATGGAAGAGTACCTTGCAAAAGGTGCAAAAGTCTCATCACAATCTATCCCCTTGATCTATGAGAATCCCCGGGCCAAAAATTTGGCCTTGTATTTCTCCACACTCCCATCAATAGCTTTATTTCCTTGTAGATCCATCTCGATCCAACCACTGATTTGTTTACCAGTCTTGGGACTATCTCCCATGCACTGTTCTTGACAATGGCGTCATACTCTTCCACCATTGCATTAACCCAAGTTGGATGCTGCACTACTTCCTAAAAGGAAGATTTTTTAGTCACAATACTTTTTCTCATAAGAGTCATGTATCCAGTAAATTGGTCAGGAGACTGTCTCTCTCTGCGTTGTGAAGTAGGGGCTCCTACATTCTCTTTAGCATCAAGTCTCAATCTATCATCTTCCTTCGTGCGCCTTCTTCCATTTCTGATTGATGGCCCTGAATGAGTGTTTTCCTCCACTCCATGAACCTCCTCATGTGGCTACTCCAAATCATGAGACTCATCCTTGGTAACCAACAATTCCTCCTCTGCATGAAATTTCAGCTTGCTCTCGAGGGAAAAATGCATAGCTTTCTCCTCATCAAATTTGATATCCTGTCACACAAAAATCATTCTACTGTTTGGAAAATACATATGATAATTATTGGGTGTTTCAGTGTACCCCACAAAAATCCCAACCTCATTTGTTGGCTCCAGCTTCTCCCTGGCATCCTTGGTCACATGCACATCAACATATGAGGACAACAATTTTTCACATGTATCATTGTATTTCATGCTTCCGCCCACAAATGCATCGGTAGGCCTTGGTCATGCAACATCGCTCATGCTACACCTACAATAGTTTTGTTCTTCCTCTCCATGACCCCGATCTACTGTAGGTTATGAGGCTCTATGAGTTATATTCTAATTCCTTCTTTGTTGTAGAAGTTCTTGAATTATTTAGAGATGTATTCTCCACCATTATTGCTACTAAGAGCCTTCACTTTCTTCCCCGACTCTTTCTCCACCAGTGCTTTAAACTCACAAAACTTAGAGATTTTTTGATCTTTCTTCTTCATGAAGAATATCTAGCCGTTACAAGAAAATTCATCAACAAAGATTACATAGTACTTATGTTTTTTTATTGAAGCAATAGAAAAAGGATCAGACACGTCTATGTGAACTCTCTCAAGGATCCCAAAATATTAGTTTTCCTTCTCATGAAAGGTGGCCTTTACATATTTTCCCATAGTACATTCCTTGCATATTTCTAACTGCACAAGTGTACCCATGGGAAGACAAGTAGAAATATGCTGCATGAATTTCAAGGCTCCATAGTGAATATGGCCTAATTGCATGTGCCATAATTCGCCCTCATTCCGACTCACCACTTGATCTACGTTGCCCATAATTCCTATGCAGCCATATACCTCTAGCTTTTAGAGATTATTAATTCGAATCCCTATCCTCTTGGATTCTCCCATTGTTTTATGTCACAAGAAAGCTTTTCCATCACTAAAACAACATTGTGGCCTCTATCCTCCAGAATTGAGACTAAGACCAAGTTTTTCTTCAGACCTGGTACATGAATTACATATTTTATTTGAAATTTTTTACCTAGCTCCCTATGAAAGATAATGGTATCAATACCAGTAGCACTGTATCGTCCGTCGTTGCCCATTTCAATATGTATTTGGAGATATTTCTCCTCCAAGTCACTGAAAAGTTCCTTATCTCCCGTCATGGGAAAGAAAGTGCCACTATCCAAATACCACATAGATCCAAATGCACTAGACACCATGCATGTGATCAATGAGAAATCAGGCTCAAATTGTGAGGAAAGGGCCTCACTAGCTGTAGATCCTTCAACCTTCTTGTTCTTCTTCTTTTGTAGACAATTAGTAGCAAAATTCCCATGCCCTTGACAATGAAAACACTTCAACTTAGACATGTCCAGACTCTTGCAATTCTTGGACTCAGATGTATAATGGAATTTATTCCCCTTCCCCTTCCTCTCCTTGGTAGCCTAAGCACAATCCTCTTCATCCTCATTCTTAGATAAATATCCATCTCTGATGTTCTTCCTGAACTCCTCCTACACCAAATCCGACCACAGTCGTTCCCAATCTGGGAATTTTTCCCTTCCATTAACAGAGTCTTGAAAATTGTGCCAACTCTTGGGAAGTCCTAAGAGAGCCAATCTCACCAAATCATCATCAACAAATTTTATTCCAATGCTCCCGAGTTCATCTCGACATTAGAAAAACTTTGTTAGATATTTTGGAATGGTGTCGCCCTTTTCCATCTTGATCTTCTTGAGTTTATCTTTGAGCACCAATATCCTATGGTCACTGTTGCTTTAGAATAGAAATGTCAAAGCCTTCCACATTGAATATGGTGTGGCTTTCCAATGGAGGCTGGAGACAATGTGGTCTCGTACTCCCTCCAATAGGTTCCTCTTCGCCCTTGCCCACTTTCTTTTTCCATGCATCAAGATTTGCGGCATCCACAAAATCAGGTTTAGGAACATCTTTGTAAATGAATTCATTCAACCCAATGTCTTCGAGTATTACCTTGATCCTATCCTTCCAAGAAATATAGTTCTAGCTTCCCTCGACTGCATACTCTAACCTCAAGCCATTGAAAGCCATTTTTATCTTGAATCAGATGTGGCACCAAGAAAATCTTTCTGCAAATTTGAATTCTATGTTGGGTGTGGAGCCTGATTATCTTGTTTATTTTGTATCACAGCATTGGAATCCTGTACCTTAATGGGGGAGGCAATGCCACCCGTAATTAAACACTGCTTGGGGGGTCTGGGTTGGTGGCTGTGACTTTATGGAGCCCCCCCTGGCAGGGGGTTTCGGGGGCAGCACCCCCGAAGCTAAAAGAAGATGTAAATTTTCCTTGTAAAAGTATATTAATTTCTAGTCAATCCGGACTATTCATTAGGTGGATGATCTGATGGTAGGAGTTATGTTTAGTTTAGGGTTTTTTTCCCTAAAAGGCAACCCCTCACTTTTATGAGGGTATTGTATTGCAGCCGTGTGTTGTATGTGTATTCTCGGAGCGAGAAATAGATAGGGAGAATGTGAGAGAGAACAGAGGATATTATAGCAGATCTACTGTAGGTTGTGTCTCTTCATTTTGCTGGATAATAGAAAGGAAGGAATGGATGTTCGGGGTGGAGGTAGCCCAAACTTGGTGAACCATGTATATCTATGTCTCTATGGTTTTATGTGTTTTGTGTGCTTGTATTTTCCACATATTTTATGTGTTGCATTTCTCTGTAATCTATAATTTTCTAAAAACTGGTATCATAGCCGAAGGTCTGTTTGGCTGATAAACTCGTAGGAAAGAAGGGTTCTTGGTTCGAGTGGGAGTAATGGAAGAAGCTGGTAAGTTTAGGGTTAAGAAATTTAACGGCCAAAAATTCCCGCTGTGGAAGATGCAGATGGAAGATTATATGTATTAAAAAGATTTGTACCTACCATTTAGTGGAAAAACAAAGAAGCTGAGAGCTATGATAGACGTAGAATGGGAGATTCTCAATAGAAAGGCACTCAGAATAGTACGGTTGTGCCTCACGGTGTCGGTAGTCTTCAATATTTCGAAGGAAACAACAACAGAGGGTTTGATTAAGGCATTGGCGAAACTATATGAAAAACCCTCGGCCTTAAAAAAGGTATTTCTTATGAAACACTTATTTAATATGAAGATGTTGGAAGGTGGATCTGTTGCAGATCATTTAAATGATTTTAATATAGTTACTAGTCAGTTAAGTTCTATAGGGGTAAACTTTGATGATGAAGTTAGAGCTCTGTTATTTTTTTTCTCATTGCCAGAAAGTTGGAATGGTTTAGTTATGGCCATTAGTAACTATGTCTCTGGATGTAGTACTTTAAAGTTTGATGATGTTGTCGGTGCTATCCTTAGTGAGGAAATGCAACGGAGAAGCTCCAGTGAGACGTTGGGTAATGTTGAGTGTAGATTCTAGGGGAAGAAGAATGGAAAGAGGAAATAGCTCAGGATATTGCAGTAAATAAAGGAAAGGAAGATCCAAGTTCAGATTGGGGATAGTGTGTTGGAAATGTGGAAATAAAGGACACCTCAAGAAATACTGTAGATCTCAGAACGGAAAATAAGGAGACGCACATCAAGAAAAAAATCATGAAGCAAATGTGATAGGTGATTTGTTACAAGATGCTTTGATTCTTTCTTTCGAAAATGTTACTGATTACTGGGTGGTAGATTCAGGAGCCTCATTCCATGCCACACCTGATAAGAAATATTTTCATAACTATGTTCAAGAAGATTTTGGACAAGTTAATTTGGGTGATGATAAACCCTGTAAAATTGTTGGAATGGGTAAGGTTCTTGTAAAACACCAGAATGGAAACCAATGGCTATTAAAGGAGGTAGGGCATGTTCCAGATCTGAAGAAGAAAAATCTGATTTTAACAAGGGCAGTTAGGCAGTGAAGGTTGTGTGACAACTTTCATAGATAAAACTTGGAAGGTCACCAAAGGAGCCTTGGTAATATAAAAAGGAAAAAAGGTTGGTACATTGTATTTATGCAATGGTATTTCTAACTCTATTACTGCTTTAACTTCGAAAGGAGAAAATGTAGCATTATGGCATCATAGGCTCAGACACATGAGTGAGAAGGGAATGAATATTCTTCACTCAGGAAACTTGTTGCCAGGTTTGAAGAATGTTGATTTGGATTTATGTGAGAATTGCATTTATGGAAAACAAAAGAGAGTCAGATTTCTCAGAGTTGGGAAAGAAAAGAAGAGTGAAAAATTAGATCTTGTGCATACAGATGTATGGGGACCTGCTCAGGTATCATCTCTTGGTGGCTCTCGTTATTATGTTACTTTTATTTATGATGCAACTAGAAAGAATTGGATTTATTGTATTTAGAATAAATCTGATGTATTTGATACTTTCAAGAAATGGAAAGCTTTGGTTGATATTGAGATAAGAAAGAAGTTGAAGTGTCTCATATAAGACAATGTAGGTGAATATTGTAGCAAAGAGTTTGATAGGTACTATTCAGAGCATGGAATTTGGAGAGAGAAGACAATTCCAAGAACACCACAAGAAAATGGTGTGTTAGAAAGGATGAACAGAACAATCATGGAGCAGTCAAGGTGCATGAGATTGCATGTAGGACTTTCTTTAAAATTTTGGGTAGATGCTGTAGATACTGTGGTTTATCTAATAAACAGAGGGCCTTCAAGTTCCTTGGATGATGGTATTCCAGAGGAAGCACGGGCGGGTAAAAATTTAAAATACTCTTTTTTAAAGCCTTTTGGTTGTGAGGCCTTTGTCCATATTAATAAAGAAAATGGAAGAAAGCTTGAGGCAAAATGAAAGAAATGTACCTTTATTGGATATGGTGTTAATGATTTTCTTATCACTTATATGATTATGAAAATCACAAAATCATTAGGAGCAGAGATGTAATATTCAATGAAAATGTTTTGTATAAGAATTAGTTGTAGGAAAAGAAAAGGGAAAAAGAAAACAAAGAATACATAGTTCTTGATGAGATCACAGAAAAATTAAAGGTGCTTGAAAATAATAATAACCAACAGCCATAACAACAATGACCACCACAACAACAACAGGCACCACAGACGCTTGAAAGTGGTGTCAGAAGATCTACCAGGATAAGTAGACCCCTTGAACGATACTCTCCTTCATTATATTATTTATTGTTGACTGATTCTGGTGAACCCGAATGATATGAAGAAGAAATGCAGGTTGAAGGCAGGAAGAAGTGGGAGCTAGCCATGGAAGAAGAGATGGACTCCTTAATGTATAACCATACTTGGGACTTAGTCAGGTTTCCTGCAGGCAAAACTACATTGCAGAATAAATGGGTTTACCGACTGAAGAAAGAAGATGGAGGAAAACATAGGTACAAAGCTAGACTTCTGGTGAAGGGGTTTACACAAAATAAAGGTATTGATTTTGATGAAATAGTTTCTCCTGTTGTTAAGATGACTTCAATTAGAACTATTTTAAGTCTTGTAGCAATGGAATATTTACATCTTGAACAGTTAGATGTAAAGACAACATTTATCCATGGAGATTTGGAGGAAGAGATATATATGGAGCAGCCAGAAGGATATGAGGTCAAAAGGAAAGAAAATTAGTGTGCAAGTTAAATAAGAGCTTGTATGGCTTAAAACAACCTCCAAGGCAGTGGTATCTAAAATTTGACAAGTTTATGTCTGAACAAGGTTATACTAGATGTCACTCCGATCATTGTGTTTATCTGAAAAAGAAAAATGACGAAAACTATATTATATGTTATTGTATGTAGATTACATTCTTGTTGCAGGGTCTAACATGCAGGAAATAAATGTGCTGAAAAGAAAATTGGAAAATTCGTTTGCAATGAAGGATTTGGGAGCTGCAAAACAAATCCTTGGTATGAGAATAACTAGAGATAGGAAAAATCATAAATTAACACTGTCTCAAAATGAGTACATACAAAAGGTGTTGAAAAGATTCAATATGTAGAATGAAAAACCAGTTAGTACACCTTTTGCTAGCTATTTCAAACTTATTAAGGAGATGTCCCCCAAGACCCAAGAAGAAACAGACTATATGTCTAAAGTTCCATATGCATCAGCAGTTGGAAGCTTAATGTATGCAATGGTCTGCACAAGGCCTGATATTGCACATGGAGTGGGAGTTGTAAGAAGGTACATGAAAAATCCAAGAAAATAACAATGGATGGCAGTGAAATGGATTCTCAAATATTTGAGAGGTACCACAAATCAAGCATTATGCTTTGGTGGTTCAAACATTGCTCTACAGGGATATGTTGATGCAAATATGACAGGTGATAGAGATAACGGGAGGAGCACTATAGGATATGTATTTAATGTAGGTGGAACAATGGTTAGTTGGGTTTTGAAAATCCAAATTTTTGTTGCACATTCAATAACAAAAGCATAGTATGTTGCTGCTACAAAGGCTAGTAAAGAAATGATTTGGTTAGAAAGGTTTATGGATGAATTGGGTAAGAATCATGATATGGGCACATTATACAATGATAGCCAAAGTGCCATTCATCTTGCAAAGAGCTCAAAATTTCATTCCAGGACTAAACACATATAGCTCAAATACCATTTCATATGGTCAGTATTGGAAGATGGAAAGTTGAAGCTGGAAAGGATACACAGTAGCCAGAATCTTGCATATATGCTAACAAAAGTTGTAACCAGTGAGAAACTTGGAATATGCTTAGTTTCAATTGGTCTTCAGGGATGATGATGAAGATGAGAAACAGGAAGGTCCAAAAAGGAGTCATTTTTCAACAAATGAAGAAACGATGGAGTTGCTACAATTAGTCTGCAAGTGGGAGATTATTGGGTGTGGAGTCTGATTATCTTGTTTATTTTTTACCACAGTGTTGGACCCCTGTACCTTAATGGGGGCAGCAATGCCGCCTGTAATTAAACACTGCCTAGGGGGTCCATCGAGGGTGGCTACGACTTTATGGAGCCCCCCCTTGCGGGGGGTTTTGGGGGCAGCGCCTTCGAAGCTAAAAACAGATGTAAAATTGCCTTGTAAAAGTATATTAATTTCTAGTCAAACTGGGCCATTCATTAGGCAGATGATCTGACGATAGAATTTATGTTTAGTTTAGGGTTTTTTTCCATAGAAAGCAACCCCTCGTTTTTATGAGGGTATTGTATTGCGGCTGTGTATTGTATGTGTATTCTCAGAGCGAGAAACAGATAGGGAGAATGTGAGAGAGAACATAGGATATTACAACGAATTTGCTGTAGGTTGTGTCTCTTCATTTTGCTGGACAATAGAAAGGAAGGATTAGCTGTTTGGGGTGGATGTAGCCCAAACTAGGTGAAACATGTATATCTGTATCTCTGATTTTATGTGTTTTGTGTGCTTGTATTTTCCACATATTGTATGTGTTGCATTACTCTGTAGTATATAATTTTGTAACATTCTATCCAGTCACAAACTAATCTCCTACTTCACTTCAAAAATTTCCTGTGCTCTGATACCATGTAGAAATTATACAACATGCATGTATATCTTGGATTCACCCGATATAAAAATGTACTAAAGCTAAATAATGAATCGCTTCTACAAATCTTTTGCAGACTTAAAACAAAATCTCTAATCACATGAACATGAAGAAAGATCAATCACACACAACACAGATAATTTCCCAAGGAAAGCTTACAGCTAGAAGCCCCACTACCCTCTATTGTATATTAAGTATGGATCATGAAACAATTACATACAAAAATCTTCTCACAAGAGCCCTCTAGTACTTAGCTACTTGTTTCACACTGTCATATGCAAAACGGACCAACATATCACCAATTCTTAGCCTCAAGGCAGCCTGCATTTCTTGTGCAATCCCTGATGGTAAATATCCCTAAAATATAGGTATTATTGCTTGCCTTTACTGCGCAAGTATCATGGGAACTCCAATGGGTGTTTTCCTGCATGTGTGCAAGCCAATATTCCTACAACTGATAGTCAAATTTCCTTTCACCTAGAAATCAACTAGGTCTCCACTGGATCTGACATGCATGCAGCTAATAATAGTAAATCCTCAGTTGCATGTGAGATCACTAATTGTGAATTAATTAATATTTAATTCACTGAAAATTTCACTAGTGTATCTTCAATTGCAACTAGCACAACAGAGTTTAACTCACTTAACTGAGTTAAAATATTTACAACTTACATTAGCTAATGCACCACTACACTTTGAATTCTGTTATAACTAGAATTACTATGCATGCCTCACCAACTACTTCTAACTCAAAATCCACTAGCTAATTGAATTTATCACTTTCATTAAAATCATTCTAGTCCACATTGAGAAGAGATTATAGTTTAAAGTCCATCTTGCTTAATAAATAACCAAAATAGACATGCACCCAAAAACAGCACTGTGGGGCCCACCCTAGTCTGGGTGCTTAATGCATTAGGCGTGGGTTCTGAATCTTCTTCTTTAATCTCAAAAAATGAGAGAAAAAATAACCTCATTTCGGTAAAGGTTCTGAAGCAGTTGGGCCTACCAACCACACCACACCTGCAGCCATACACCATCGGGTGGCTTCACCAAGGACAAGATCTCTGTGTCAACCGATAATGTCACTTTCCCAATAGCATCAAGCCATTCACGAATGAGGTATTGTGTGAAATAAATCCTCTTGAAGTTTCTAATGTATCATTACGCCAATCGTACTTGTGGAAGCTTGATGCCATGTATGAGTCTAGGCCTTGCATTGTTCATATTTATTTGGGTAATAAGTTATATAGGATACTAGAGGTAGCCCCGCCTACCAAAATCTATTTGATCTCTACTAAGAAATGTAGTAAGATCATCTTCGAGACCAGGATTTTTTTTTTCTTTCTAATTCTCTCTCAAAGTAACTGGATGATTGTAGCCACATCCATGGCCCCCAGGAACGGTTCCTCCATGCAACAGAAGCAAGTAGATATAGTGACGGAAGAATACATGGAAATCTTCTCCTCAATCATAGGGGAAACCTTGTAGTTTCAGGTCAAGCATTTGATCAATCTAACTCCTAGAGCCCCTCCACCCAACGAGTCGATATATCATTTCTCCATTCTAGAAAATGAAGAGATCAAGTGGAAAATTCAATTTTTTTTGCAAAAAGGGCACATCTAACCAAGTTCCTCACCTTTTGGGAGTCTGATTGTACTTGTACAGAATAAGGATGGGACCTGGAGGCTCTGTATTGATTATCGTGCACTAAAAAAAATCAGTGTCAGGAACATGTATCCAATCCCACAGATTGATGACCTTCTGGAACAACTCAAGGAGGCCAAATATTTCAGCAAGATCGATCTGAAGTGTGAATATCACTAGTTTCCAATAGATGCTATATATTTATGGAAGACCACCTTCAAATCCAAGGAAGTCCTTTTTGAATGGATGTTTATGCCGTTAGGGTTGAAAACTTCACATGCTACTTTTATGAGGCTAATGGATGACATCCCGTGTCCGTTCAGCAACTCATTCTTGGTTTTTTATCTAGATGACATCCTCATCTTCAACAAGAGTTGGGAAGAACACTTGCAACACATTCGACATGTCCTTCAAACCCTTCAATAACCCAAGCTATGTGCAAAATTAGAGAAATGCACCATTAGCATGATCGAGTCCAATATCTAGGTTACATCATATATGAGTGTGGTGTGCATGTGGATCTGACTAAGGTCCTCTCATTCAAGATTTACCAGCCCCGACCACTTTAATAGAGCTTCGCAGGTTTTTGGGCCTTGTAAATCTCTATCGAAGTTTTTTGTTTGGATTCTACTATATCACTTGGCATTTGAGTCAAATTACTAATGATGGGATGAAAGAAGTTTTTCCTAGTCTGAATCCCAACAGAAGGCTTTCATGGAGTTGAAGCACTGCCTTTGCTTTGCACCAGTACTCATAGTGCCAGACCTGGAACAACCATTTGAAATTGAGAAAAATGCCTCTAACTATTCTATTGGTGCAGTCCTAATCCAACACATGCATCCAATGGAATATCATAGGGAGAAAATTTTTGATACAATTCGGAAGTACCCCACCTATGATAAATATATGTATTCCATCATGCAGGCTTGCCGACAATGGAAGCATTACATTCTGGGGAAGGAGATGGTCATCCACACTGATCACCGACCTCTTTAGTTTATATAAACACAAGGGAAGTTGCATAACGATCTCCATATAAAGTGGTCTACATATATGAAAAAATCCCACTTGAACATTAAATACAAAAAGGGCATCACCAATCACGTTTCAGACTGCCTTAGCGAGCCCCCAATTGCAACACTAACTACTATTCTCAACTCTTGTGACCAGAAGACCTTTCGATGGATGCAACTATTAAAAAATGATCTAGAGTTCGCCTCCACATACTAGATGCTAGTAGATGGAAAGCAAGTTCCTGATTTCCACGTCCAAGACACATTATTATGCTACCTAGGCCGCCTTTGTATTCCTTCAAGTTAGTGTGCCAAGCTAATTTTGGAGGCGCACTACAGTCGGGTTGTAGGACATGTTGATGTGCAGAAAATTTTGGTTGTATTACAAAAGTACTTTTATTGGCCAAACCTATGAGTGGATGTTGGAAAATATATCAGATCCTACAGTACCTGCACCATTTCCAAACCGACCATCAAGAAGAAAGGTATGTACACTCCTATGCTTACTCCCAGCCAACCTTGGGAATCCATATCCATGGACTATATGTCTAGAAATCCTTCTTCCAAGCAAGGTAATGACTGTGTATTTGTGTTCGTGGAAATTTTTTCTAAGATGGATATATTGGCGGTCCGCAAGAAGAGAATCATGACAGAAGACACTGCCAAACTATTCTTTGAATGAGTATGGTTACATTGTGGGATCCCACAAACCATTATATCATATCGGGATAGCAGGTTCTTGAGTGCATTCAGGTCAATCTTGTGGACACTATTGGATACCAAGATCACCAAGTTGATTGCATTCCATCCCCAAACTAATGGTCAGACAAAGGTCGTCAACATGATGATAGTGCACATACTCCACATGTATAGATCCAAGCATCCACGAAGTTGGGATGAGAGCATTCCTTATGTGCATCAAATTTATAACAGAGCTCTCCATAGCTCGACTGGTTGAACTCCCTTTCAAGTGGGTCTAGGATTTCAACCATTGTGTCTGATTGATGTTGTCATACCTCATGAGACTACACAGAAAAAATTCATACACGTACAGTCTAAGGCTAATAAAGAAACCTGATTTACTGAATGTAGCCAAAAAATCCGCTAGCAGGTTCAAGACATTCTGGAGAAGTCCAATTCTAAGAACAAGAAGCGACACGATCAACATTGGGTGCCACACAAGTTTAAGGTGGGTGAAAAATTTTGGTTGCATTTGTAGAAAGAATGCCTAACCGGAGCTCATCAGAAGCTCAAACCACCTCGATATGGTCCTTACACCATTATCAAGGTTGTGGGAGACAATACTTTTGAGCTCAACATTCCCACATTCCTTGGCCTACACCTAGTGTTCAATGTGGACTGCCTTCGACCATACATTTCACCATTACTAGACACATCACACATTGCAAAAAAACTCAAACCAACAGAGCTAAACCCCGAATGCATGGAACATGCCACAACTGATCAAATCATGGACACTCAGATCAAGAACACTTACCAACATAATATCCAGCTATGTCAGGTTGTCAATTTGGCCAACTCTTGTAGCAAGGCAAGTGGCTCACCAGGGACCAAGTTCAGGAGAAGTTTCCTCATCTCACGGAGGAAATCAATGCGATGGGGGCCATCGTTTATTGAGGGGTGAGGATTGATACAAGTGGATATCGGTGGCCACCCGGCTATTCCACTTGGACCCCAACCATTGTTTCTTTCAGTCTTTCAGTTTCATTAATTGTAACACAATTTACTATTTTTGGCAGTTTTTTGGGTCTTGAACTTCTGAAGACGTTTTGAGGCCCTAAATGACTTTTTCTTTTGCAAAATCCAGGGCCAACATTGCTACTTTTTCAATGTCAGTCACCCGAAATTTTTATTCCTCAGATAAATATTTCTAATGAGGTATTTTTTCTATCAAACGAAGATCATATGCCAAAGTTACGTCCCCGGTAAGTTGATGTCCCAATTTACCCAAATGGGGCCCATAGTTTTGGCGCTTCATCTCCTAGGTTTAGGTTTTTGGATGTTTATGATTTTCCATTATTTCTCGATAATAAATAGGCCTTCGAGCCTCATTGTAATGCAGTTCAGAGGCATGTATCCACAACATCTCTTCTCAGAGATAAGGTATCATTACCTAAGCTACTCTATTTCCATTCTATACGTAATAATATTTCAATGTTTGATATTAATGAAATGAATAGATATTTATGTTTCATCTCTGTGTCCATGTTTATAATTTTATTATGTTTCGTTCCTGCATAAATTCAAAAAAACCCCTAAGATATTGTACTCGCCAATTGATTCCACTAGAAAATTACCAGCATAGCTTGCATGAGATCGCAACAGATAGATCAAAGTTTGTTAAAGTCAAAGGGATAATTTGTGGTAAATAATTTATTAAAGGCATAGAGTATGATATATTTATCCAACATGAAATTCAACATTTTTTTATTGCTAGGCCAACTTTTCGAAAATTACCAGCATAGATTACATGAGATTGCAGCAGATAGATCAAGGTTTGCTAAAGTCAAAGGGATAATTAGTGGTAAAGAATTTAATAAAGACCTAAAGTATGATCTACTTATCCAACATGAAATTCAACATTTGTTTATACTAGGCCAACTTTTGAAAAGTATAAAAAAGTGGACGAAGCATATGGAAAAGTAACACATTTTTCTATTCCATATGACAAAAGATGGGATAAATTACTTGAACTCATTGAGTAAAAAATAGTGCAAAATTTTAGCAACCGGTTGCAATGAAAGGAGTAGAAAGTAGGATAATAAGAGCATAAAGAAAAAAAATCAGTTTGAAGCAGCAGTGATTGAACAACACCCTCAAATTGTGTAATGATAACTCAAATCAGTTCAAAAAATCTATTTTTGTGTTCTATTTTTTGTAAAAATCCAATTCCATCTTGGATTATATTGTATTTTGTAAAAGAATTATTTTAGATTCAGATATTTTTGAATTACACTCCATAAGTATTTTGTAGTTTGAAGTAAGAAGGGTTGAACCCTTATGATGATCTAGTGATACTATTGTACTACTATGAAATTTTCTGAGGATAATCAAAGGATTCTAGCTTCATTCTTAACAAATTTTTTATTCATGTGAGTCTTTCATGTTTATTCATTTATTTTTATCATAATATATTTCTACAAATGTTCAAGGTGAAACATGAGTTAGGGCAAGGCTAGATTGAGTATCAATCTCCCTGACAACCCAATGCAAAGTTATAATCATTACGGAGATTAATTAACTAAAAAATTTGTTTAAGCTAGCTCCTATACATCTTTTGGTTGTTGTCTTTTGTCATCTTTTGAACAAATATTGTTTGGCTGTAGATTTTTTCTGCATGCATCAACTGTATTTGATTAATTAAATATTCAGTATAGATGTTTGATTATCACATATCTTCTTATTTTCCACTTTCAAAATCAATTAAAATAATTATTCTATTATGAATGAAAATCATCCCTTTCGAACTTCTCAAAAATATTTCGATTTTACAAGTGTTAAATGTTTAATACATTGGTCATCCAATTAAATTAAACCCTTAATTAAATTCTTTGGCACAGTTCCCCAACTTGGAATTGTCTATAAAGATAGAACGTCACCCAAAAAAATAATTGAATATTCGATGTTTACACATATTAAGCTTGCAAGCCGAAAACAATAATTGAATGATATTTTTGTGAGAGATATTAAATCTTACTTGCATAGTTCTTACCGTTTGACATTCATTATCGCAAAATAACATTATTAGTTAGTTGGACTTAGCTAGATATTTTATGAAATAGTTGGATTGTGTAGCTAACATGGTAAAACTATATTAAGCCTAGTTTGATGTATAAATATATGCTATTGTGTAACAAAATGCATATAATAATTTTTTTGTACAATATTTTCTAATTTCATATCAAATCTAGTAGTTATGGGTGTAATTCCCTTATAGGAGGGCCCAAAAGTATATGGGAAATGTAAGATATTTATTGTTTTTAAGGGAAACCTACATTATATCGATGTCAGGAAGAATTTTAAGGATGAAAATTTATCTTAAATTTTAGAAACCTCGATGAATCTTACTAGTCCCTAATATGCAACCTATAAAATATCTGGACATATATTTATAAAAATATTGAATTTCTATTGATTTTATATATATTGTTTATAAATATTAAGCGATTTTACGATAAAATAATTTTATACTATAAAATTTTGGTGAATAATATTTAGAAAAAAATGGAAATTGGCAAATATTTTTTTGGGGGAAAAAACATGGAAAACTAGCCCAATTGCGAATATTAGCCCCTAAAATTTTCCATGATTGATGTGCATGAATCCAATTATGTGCCATTCAAATATGATTCTACTAATTTCCCATTCATTATATTATCTCCTTGTGCCACTATATGGAGTTTGGACATTGCTCCCAATGCATTTCAATATCAATTAAATTGGGATCATTAACTTGTTATAAGATGGGGTGTCTTTGTATAATGTAGAGGTTGGATGGATGGTTTACCTGGCTAGATATGGTGATGTTGAACTGAGGCTCTGTACTTCTTGGATGAACAATGACTACAAAATTGGTTGATATCACCTAAATAGTTAAAGATTTGTGTTGGTTGCAAGAACCAACTTTCCAGGTATGTGTGGCATTCGAATCCATGTTAACTAATAAAACCAATGAAATATGGACTTTCTATACAGTCAAATGACATATAGATTATTGCCTAGCTTCATTGTTTAGTAACCTTTGTCAAGACATTGTTGTGGCAGATTCTCAAGATCTAGGTGGTTATTACAAAACAGCGAAGGGGAAGTTAAGCTATGATTCAACGAAGAACATATCATGAGTCATGATAGCAATTTCATGTTTTTTCTATTTGTGTGCCTATAAAACAAGGTCAATAAGCGAGTTTGCAAAATTGAGAGAGGTGGAAGCTCCCATAGTGAAATCCACTATGTTTCCTATCTTAGTTATAATTATGTTGGAAATGCCATTTGTGAGGTCATAAATAGACTATAATGATGCCACCGTTATGGATTTTTCTATTATATGGATTTCATAAGCATATTGCTCCTTGTGATAACAATAATCACATATACACTAAGAAATATGGATGGATTCATTAATGTGTTCATAGACATTTAAAAATAGAATAAATTTAAATGATAATGAATGTAGATGAAGGTCGTGTTGTAAACTGACTTTCGATACACTAATTATCTAGACTACTTTCCTAGATAACTAGAAAGTACTGCAGTGGGCCATGCATTTGGTAGATAGAAGTACCTTAGTACAATGAATCATGGTTTAGTCATTACAAATGCGAAATTGATTTAGTAGTTTGAAGTAATTGTATCTTTAAGGGATGAATTGGAAGTATATCTTAGCATGGTGTTTGTGTGATGGAGCTCAAGTTTGAAACTTTAGAATGGATAAAGATGATGATGATGAATTTTGGAGACAAAGATCATAGATCAAGACAAGTACTCATTAAGGGACATAGTTGGAGATGTTCTGTTACTTCTCTCAAGCTTATTGTGTGATATTCATCTTTATATAATAATCGTTAATTAGTTGGATTTAGTTCCTAGTTTTAAGGTGACTAAATTAACTCACTAAAAGACTCAATTTTACATTATCAATTCAAAACTCTAATTCTTATTTAAATAAGTTTAAAAATAAAATATGATTTCAACATTTTTTGATTTTATTTTTTCTTATATTTTATAAATAATTAACTAAAACTTTCTTAATTTTATAAATGATTTTACTTATGTAATAATTTATTTGTAAATATTTTTTTAATTATTTTTATTTAAAAAAAAATGTAAACTTGGCAGACTAAGTCTTCGTCATGTCCAATATCCATAACCGTGTTGGCCGACATCGATTCCTTGCTTTGTGATTGACACGTAAGCACCGTAATAGACTAAATATGCAACCTTGATGATACGAAACAAAATATGCATTGTTGTAGCTTAGCACAACTCTTAATTTTATTATTAAGTCGATGTTAGAGATATAATTTCTATAAAATATGCTAAAATAAATAATAATATTTAGATATCAAAAAACAAAATTTATTTCTAAATTAATCATTTTATTTTAATTAATTTATCTTAAATTAATTAGTTAAAGACAATGTTATATCAACACTTGTTATACTAGATATGTGATTTTGATAGGTTATGGCATTGACCCATTCTATTGTAACAAAAGTTATTTATAAATTAAAAATTTCCATCGTAAAGTGAGACCCAATTTCACCACGAAATATATATATATCTTCTATTACAAAGTGAGACGTGAATCTCGCTGAATCTCTATGATTAAGAATATATCTGTGGGAGGTGAATCTATTTTTAACAATGGAAATTCACCCTAATACGTCTTCCAATTTACTATAAAAACTTTATATATATATATATATATATATATATATTAAATTAATAATAATAATTTAAAATAAAATTATAATTCAATTTTTATGTTTTTTTTAATAATAATAATATGGCAATAAAATAAATATTTTCATATTTTTCATATATATTAATATCTATCTATATTTACCAACAATTTAATTTATATCATTATACTCATTATAATTAAATTTATTCACAACACCCCTTAACAACGCCTTAGTCTTAGTTCACATGATGAATCATTATTCAAGAGTGGATGTGAGGTTGGTTTACCCGCATTATTCGGAAAATTTTGGGAATTTTGACGGCTATTGTTATTCCTTGTGTGTTGTCACATTTTCAAAATTCACGTGATAGATTTGGACAGCGATAACACGGATGATAATGTTGTGTCCATTTGTGAGATTCACGTGGTTGCAGGTGCTAATGCCATTTCTCTACAATATTTTTGAGAAAACGAAACTTCACTTAATTTTTATTGGCACTTCTCGGCCGATATTTTTGACAAAACGAAACTTCAGATTTTTTTTTATTTGTAAAAGTGTGGATGGTGAGAATCGCTACTCTTACAGGAAAACTTGAGATCTCTTTGCGTCTGTTATTACCGTTGATGATGTCTGGTAGAGGTTGCTCGGACAATTTTTTTTTTTTTTTTTTTTCAAGATTTAATCCACTAAACATGAAAGTTTAATTATTTATTAAAAAAAAACATCTTAATCCAAAGATAAATCAAGTAGACATAAATACTGTGTTGCAAATAAATTACTGGAAAAGAAAGTAATTTTTAGTTAAGTGTAATATATGTTTATATTAATTATTAATTATTATTTTGAAATAAAAACTAAGAGCACCTATTGGCAAAAAAATTGAGCTTAATTTTTGGAAATTTTGTTTTTTGTTTTATAGTAATTTGCTTAATTATATAAATTAATTCTTCTTAAAACCAACATATATTAAAATAGAAATACAAATTATAACTTTATTTTAAATTATTATTATTATTAATTATTAAAAGAATTAATATATGAGTTAAGTATATATAATTTAAAAAATATGTAATAAGATTTTTAATCATGAATAGTCATTCCGAGTTTATCATAGAGATTCTTAATTTAAAAATAGATTTTGTTACAATACTATGAGCCAATACTGTGACTTATTATCAATACCACATGTCCAAATACCATAACTCATTTCATATGACACTTGTTCATAGTCTTTCTTTTTTGAATTAATCAATTTACTTTAAAGGGAAATAAACAAAACCATATTGGATATAAATCTCAATCTTCAATTTGTGAATACTGCTATGAATATTCTAGAATATTCCTTGGAGGTTAAATACTGACCATCCACATAATAATTATTTATAATCGAATTAAAATTCTAGATGCTCTCCCAATGGGGGTGTAATGACAGATGGATTGAGGCCTTGAGCAATGTAGCCACCACCTTTGAGTATATAACATCTCATACTTGTTTTTTTCTAAGTAAAATTGATCTATTAACAAAGGGAGAAATTTACATCATGACCGCAGTCAAAATCTACTGCCTTGGAGGCAGAATTTTCAAGAAAAAATAGATATGGAGACTGCCCATTAATAGAGAAACCAGTCTGAAAAGATTGCCATAACCCACACAGGGGTACAAGTTGTGATTTTCCTGAGTTTGCATGGAACCAAAAATGTACAAAAAAGAAGCCAAAACACCCCATAATCGTCTGCACCGGACAATACCCAATAGGTTGGGCCGCAGGGAAAGAAAAAACCTTACAGTAAACCATCTAGTCTTCTAGAGGCTCCTCAACAATCCGACACCAACCTGAGGCGAGCATATCTCTGGCCAGAGCCTCTTCGGAAGCTGAGGGACCGGGATCTACTAGGACCATAACCTCCTCAGGGACACTACTGGCAGGAGCCACCAGAGTCTGCATTGACGCTCTGCCACCTTCCATCTGGATATTCGTGTTTTGGGAAAATTCCGCCCCATGACCTGCAGAGTGCACATTCGACTCCCCCTGCTGGCCCTCCTCATGGAAGACCACCTAAAAGAGAGCAGTAATCCTAGGGCGAGTCAGGTAGCTGTTGAAAATGAAATGCGCAGAGCCAGCAGTGGGAGTCGAGGTAGCAAGAGGTTGAGGAGCAGGGAAGCTCCAACAATGGCGAAATTCAGGGAGACGCCTTCTCCCACTGCGAGTTTGGGGGTAATGGCCTGTACCCATGCCACTGGAGTGAGACGGCGTAACCGAAGAGGGGCTAGACTGCTCGCTAGAGGGACGCCCCCTGGTGCTGCCTCTGCGGCTCCGCATTCTGTGGCGCAGCCGAGGCATTGGGGGGATCAAAAGAGACCAATCAGCAACTGTATCAGAGGAATAACACTTCGTGTATAGACCTGTGACCCGATTAAAGATCCAAGGGTTCTGTGGAGGCTGAGCCACTAACAGACCAGAGCGCAGCTCCAACAGATAATCCCCCTCTTAGAACTGATAAGAAGGAAAGGTGAAACCAACACAAAACAGAGTGAGAGAAAATACCAGGTAAAAACTGACGCGGCGTGATTGAAATAAACCCACTGAGAGCTCATCGCCATCCCTCCTTTTAACCTTCCCTCTCACACAATGTAAATCACCCCTCATAACTAAAGCATTGATGCGAGCTAAGCAGGAGCATGCGAGGGAAAGAGCCAGCGCGGTGGGTATGAAGTGAAGTTCAGAATCCTCAGAACCCATGGCTTTGATATCTTCGTTGTATAAATGCAACAATCCATCACACAGAGACCGATTAAATGCCTTGTCCTTTATGGGCAGGTGTCGGCTTACCTCGCCGCACCTCTGTGCCGTTGTTTTAAACATCTATTTGAACACCCGCATCCGGGGGAGTTGCATCTCTTTGGATAAGTGTTTTGCACTCCTGTTTTTTAGCATGGTTCTGAATTATGTCGATGTCTCCAGTGAGAAGAGTTTTTCCATTAGCCACCCCTGCATTGGCTAGAAGGTCAGCGACCTTGTTGCCCTCGCGTTTAGCGTGTTGGAATATGATGGTTCGATTGGTGTGGAGCCAATGTTCAATTGCTTCCAATCTGGCTTCGAGTCTCCAACTGTTTGCAATTTTGTGTGCTCGTGTCCCATTGAGGAGTTGATTGGCCATGCTAATGAGGATTCGGGAGTCGCCTTCAACTTCCAGAGGATGGAAGCCATATTGTTGGGAAAGGAGAAGGCCTTGCCAGAGACCCTCCAATTCGGCAGAATTATTTGTATCCCATCCAATGTTACCATAGAATAATAGCAGAGGCGCCCCCACATGATTTCTGAATATGCCTCCAAAACCAGCATTGTCGGGATTGCCCTTTGAAGCTCCATCAAAATTGAGTTTGAAGGAGAACTTAGGAGGGGGAATCCAAGAGAGCTTGCTGGTGTTATGGCCTTGGGAGGGTCTGTTATTGTGCGATCTTTTTGGAAGTTTTATGTTCCAATTCTCCCATATGGCTTTCTCATTTGGAAGAGTGGGGTAAGCTTTCGGATGCCAGGCTTGAAGATCCAAGGTCTCTTTGACGTTATGACAAAAGTTGCCCCAGATGATGTTAACAGGAGTGCTTTGATCTTTGAATATGCGCCCGTTCCTTTCTTTCCAAATTGTCCAAAGGAGAAGACCAGGAATCAATCTCCATATTTGGTTGAGAAGTTCGCTTTGATAAGGGTTCCGATGCCACTGTCGAATGGAGTTGATGATATCATCGGAGCCTCTGCAGTTCTTTTGACAACGGAAACTAGCCTTCTCCCACAGTTAGATGGCAAGAGGGCAGGAATTCATGAGGTGTTGGAGAGATTCCTCCTGAGAGTTGCAGTTGGGACAAATGGATGGCCCATGAAAGTTTCGTTTCCAAATATTGTCCCAAGTGAGGATTTTCCGGTGCCCCATAAGCCAGAGAAAAAAAGAGACTTTGGGCTAGGTACCCGATGACCAAATTTTGCTCCAAATAGGATCTAGGGGCCGTGGATCGTTACATATTATTTTTTAAGCCTCTTTGGTGGAGAAAGACCCTTTTGGGGTGTACCCCCATCTTATGATATCCGTGCCTTCAGAAATTCTTATACGCCGATTCTGGAGTTCACGCCCCAAGACCTCCTTAGCCTGATTGTCTGCATTCCTGATCAGTCTGTCAATTTTTTTTCATTGCCTATAACCCTGTGTTGGCTCCAGAATCCATTGTTGTTGTACTAATTCCTATTGTTGCTCCTCCCACTCTTGGCTAGGAGGGTGACTCTAGATGCTGTTGAGCTTTGCTAGTTGTTGCCAGGCGTCCGTCCAGAACCTAGCAGTGCTGCCATCCCGTATTTCCTCGAAGCTGTGTTGTTGGATGAGATAATAATGTTGTCTCGCAGCATTCCATATTAGTGATCCCTTTTCAGTGGGTGTGAATCTGATGAGCTCTTCCGTTGGTCTGTGGTTAGCGTACTTGGCAGTCCAGAGAGTTTCCCATGGCTTATTGGGAGAAGAGAGCCATTGCCACCATATTTTAGCACCCATTATTGCATTGCTGTGCTGAGGATCTCTCAGACCTATGCCTCCATTTTCCTTTGGCTGGCATGCATTCAACCATTTAGCGAATGCCCATTTGCGATGCGTTCCTGTTGTCCCCCAAATAAAATTATGTTGGAGAGCTTTTATTTGTTTCAGGACCCACTTAGGCATTGCCAAGATAGAGAAAAGATAAAGAGGCATCGCCTGAAGCACAAATTTAATTAGCACTGATCTTCTGGCTATATTTAGAGTGCGATGAGTCCAAAGAGTGAGATGAGATTCAAGTTTCTCCAGAATCAGACGCCATGAGCAGTGCTTTATGGCGGAGTCTATTAACGGAGCACCTAGATATTTGGAGGGGAGGGAGGCTATGGAGAAGCCTAGGATGCAGGAAATGGCATGCTGAGTGACTGTCGAGGTGTGAAAGAAGAAAATCGGCGATTTGGCCGTGTTTATACTCATTCCTGAGGCTTCCGAGAAGTCAGAAAGAATGGATTTTTAGATAGTGGCTTCCAGAACAAAGGGGTACCCAAACAACATGTTTTCATCGACAAATTGTTGATGAGTGATAGCTGGTGAGTTATGAATAGAAAGACCCTTAAGGTGCTGGGATAAGAGAGCATGTTTAATATGTCGACCTAGACCTTCTGCCATGAGAACAAAAAGGAATGGGGAGAGAGGATCTCCTTGTCGAATGCCTCTAGAGGGGCTGAAAGGTCGTGAGGGCACTCCATTTAAAAGGATCGAGAAAAAATTAGAGGAAATTAAGCTCAGTATCCACCGAAACCACATTGGGGAGAAACCAAAGGCTGTTAGCATTTTTTCAATATAGATCTAGCTTAATTTATCAAAGGCTTTGGAGAGGTCAATCTTAAGAAGCATACCTGCCTGTTTGGAATGCTTGAGTAAGTGTATGATTTCATGAGTGATAATTATGCCATCCAATATCTGTCATCCCTCGACGTAGCCAGACTGTTCCTGAGGTATGAGCAAGGGCAAGAGTGGCTTCGACCTGTTAGCAATGACTTTGGATATCACCTTATAAATTACATTGCATAGAGCGATGGGACGGAACTTGTCCGGAGTTCTGACGTTATCTTCCTTAGGGATTAGGGAAATGAAAGTTGAGTTAAGAGTTGGTAGAAGCCAATGAAGAGTGTGTGATTCCTCAACCACTTGCCAAACCTCCTCTTTGATGAGATCCCAAAAAGAGTGGAAGAAGGTCGTGGTGAAGCCGTCCGGGCCAGGGGCTTTGTCTTCCTTTAGTTGGTGCATTTCCTGATCCACTTCCTGAAGCAAGACAGGTCGAAGAAGAGGTTGATTATGTTCTTCTGTGATGAGCTTCGATACATTTTGAGTGATCTTATCAATTGCAGGCCTTCTATCTATTAGGGGTTCTTGATGGACCTCTTTGAAGTGATTGATGAACTCCTGTTCGATCTCTGCATGGCTTTCGAATCGCTCCCCCTCTCGATTTTGTATGAAAGAGATGGTATTGTGCATTCTTATCTGAATTGTAGTTCTATGGAAGAATTTGGTGTTCCTTTCACCTTCTTTCAGCCATTCTATTCAGGATTTTTTCTTCCATAGAATTTCTTCCTGTTTTCTGTGCTCCTCCAATTGATTATGAATGTGCCTTTCCTTTTCCAAAGTCCCTTCTGTGTGGCCCTCAACGATAATCTGTTGTTGGAGTTATCTCATCTCTTTTTCGAGATCTTGCTGTGCCTGGAAGATGTTTCCGAAAGTCTCTTGATTCCAATGCTTGATTTGGGCTTTCAGAAATTTGAGTTTCTGTTGAAATCGATACATTTTTTATCCTTCTAGCGAAGGGGAGTTAGACCATGTGGATCTGATGAGGTCATTGAAAGTGGGGTGGGTGAGCCAAAAAGCTTCGAAGCGGAAAGGGCGTCTGGTGGGATTTCCTGGTCTTTGCCATTGGAGCGATATCGACCGATGATCTGAGCCAGATAAAGGAAGGATGGAGGCAGTGAGATCGCCGCCAAGATGTATTGCATTGTTGGAGATGAGGAACCTGTCTAGTTTAGAAGCGATTTGTTGCCAGCCTGCCCTGCGATTGCTCCAGGTTGGAATTCCATTGCAGAATGGCATATCGATTAACAAATTGTTTTGGATGAATTCTTTGAAGTGACTGTTCTCCTGATCTAGCTTGGCTCGACCTCCCTAATTTTCCTCTAGTTTGGTAATCATGTTGAAGTCTCCTCCAACGATCTAGAGAGGATGGAATCTATTGAGGTTGAGCATTTCTATAGTGTCAAGAAGAGCGATTTTGTTGCCCGCCTTCTGAGGGAAGTAGACATTGGTTAAATTTCCATGAATGTTGGTGCCGAGGATATGGAAAGTGGCCTGTATTATATGATGGGAGGCATGAACATCTGAGAGTGTAATAGCTTGCATGTTCCAGGCTATAGCTAGACCTCCCGAGGCGCCTGAAGCATCCACTACGATGGAGTGACAACCTGGCCATGCTCTAGAGAGGATTTGACCAAGAGTGTAGCTATTACATTTTGTTTCTTGCATAAAGAAGATTTGGGGTTGCTCCTGCTTAATCATATTTTTTGTCATTCTAAATTTACTGGGGCTGTTGAGCCCTCTTAAATTCCATGAAGTGAGCTTCATGATTCACTAGTGGTGGTGGGCTTGTAGTACTTTGTCAACTTAGCATATCTGCCTGAGTCCACCAAGATTTTCCCTATTGTGATAGTTCTTTGAAGATCAGTCTTCCTTCCCCATTTTTTGGAGTCCTTAGAAAAGGTGCTTCCATCCCATTGACTGCCCGGTTGTATGCCCAATTGTTTTTGCTGGTAAGCCCTAGAGATGATGACTTCCAGGGTATTGAGTTGATGCTCTGGAATCTTGTCATATTCTTTCCTTCTGCATGCTTGTTCCAGTTCAAAAATGTCAAGACCTCTCAAGTCAATACTTTCCGGTTCTTCCTCCATATGTTGCGTTTGACTGCTTTTTGCAGAAGTGAATGAGGATTGCAGAGGCTGACTTGGGATGCACTCAACATCCATGCCATTTGGCTTCCATTCTAGATCCTTCAGAGTCGCAATAGGGATTTCAGAGTTATCCTTCAGGAATGAGGGAATGGGAGTAGAGCCTGATGGATGAGGGGGGGAGGTAGGTAGGTTCTTCGGTGGGATTGGCGAGGAGTTCTGGATAGGGTCTGCCGAGGTTTGTGCTAGAACCTCAAAGCTATTTCTTGTGGAAGGAGCAGAGGCGTCGTTCTGCTGGGGTTTTTTCCCGGAAGAAGGTTTTTGATTTGCTCTTTTTCGATTAGCAACTTTGGTGAAGCCTTCTTGGGCCGACTTATCTGAGGGGTCAGAGGATTGGGGTTGAGCATTCAGAGGGAAATCCCTAAAAAGATGACCAAGAGCATGACATTTGCGGCAGCGAAAAGGAACATGTTCAAAATATAAGGGCTGAATCCATTCAAAGTCATCATGGTAAAGACTTACCGAATCTGGAAGTGGCTTGTCCAAGCGCATGAAAACATAAATACAGGCGTAGGAGGTGTATCTGCGCAGCTTCGTTTCTTCATCTATTTTGATGAATTGTCCCAACCCCTTGCCTATGTCTCTCGGCGAATCTTCATCCCAATATTCCAGAGGGAGTGAATACATCCAGATCGAGATTGGTGCCTAGCTGAAATCCTCCTTGTCAGGGTTAAATCTTTCAACCCACTCCCTTAAATACAAACCTGCTGAGTTGAAGAAATAAGGTCCTTCATCCATGACCCTGTTCCGATCTTCAAGGAAAATGAATATCGTGGTGAAAAACCCCTTTGGACCTAGCTGCAGGGTGACATGCCCCTTGGGTTTCCATTTTTCCGAGATCCATCCTTGTAGAGCTTTCTCAGTTGGCTAGTATCCAATGAACTTTCCAATGAGAGCATGATCCCTCATTAACTGGATTCTTCCATTGATTCTGTGGCTAGAAAGTTCAATCTTGGGCTGTTCCATTGCTATGGGCTTGCATGTGGCTGATGTTACCTTGGGCGCTTCCGTTTGTCCAATCTCGACCTCTTGTGCTTCACTGTTCTTATCAGACTAAACAGTGGAGGCGTTTGTTGTTTCTTGCATTAGAGAATCTTTAGTAACTGCGTGTCCGTGATCCGGAGCAGAGGTCCTTGATAGATTTTGCGCTTGTTGCGACTTTTCAGCTGAAGGGGAAGGCTTGGAAGCCCCCCCTTAAGGGTCAGCCATGGAGGAGCTTACGATACCGGTGGGCTACAGTTGCGAGGAGGGTTGCAAACAGAGAAGATTGGCAGAGGGAGAACAGACTGTGATGTGATAGAGGTCGTCAGGAAACCCTAGGTTGCAGAGTCGTTCCCAACTTGCTGATTCAATCAATATTTGCATCTCATACTTACCATCCATATACTAATTATTTATAATCGAATCAAAATTTTAGAAGCCCTCTCGATGGGGGTGTAATGACAGATGGATTGAGGCCTTGAGCAATGCGCCCACCACCTTTGAGTATATAACATCTCATAAATGTTGGTAGGACATGGCTTAAGCCTCTCATGCATAAACATGAATGTATAGTTGGATGATAGTTTATTTATGGGCTTCAATGGTCAGTTAAATCATTTTCACTAAGAGGAAAGAGCCGAGATATGGCCCTCAACTTCCTGGAGTGATTTCCCTGTGAAATTAACGTGGATAAGATCTTAATATTGTGGGTAGTTGTGAGTTTTTAGGCCTAGCAATGAATTCACCTTGTTCATTGTATATGGGGTTCGATTGTTCAAGGCATATGTGGAGTCTGGTTTCATTCGTGGCAATTGGAAGTCTTCACTCTAGAGGTCCTAGTGGGGTCATCAATTTGTAATCATATAACACTAACTAAGGTTTCATTTCTATTTTTTTGGGTTTCCCTGTTTAGATGTCCTTGAGGGTTCAGTCACAAGTGTTTTTGTTTCAATTGTAGAAATTTTAACACAAAATATATATTACCTGATTCTCCTGATCTAATAATTATATGCCACTGTTAAATATGGGTTAAAACGTGACGTTGGGTTACACTTTTGTGAGAATCGGGGACGGAAATTTTTTTTAGCAATAGTTCGACCGAAATTTATGAGAAAGTTCGGCCAAACTCATACTGCCATTTATATTGACAGCACGCTATCAGTGTGGGCAAATAGAATTTTTGCTGGAGATGGGAAAACCGGCAACAACAGTTCGACTGAACGTTTAAAATTGTTCGGTCGAACTATTTCTTATAAATATATTGCCCACGAATTGTTTTCTTTTCTTGCGGCTTTGTATCTCTGTTGCTTCATGGCTTTGTATCTCTCTTGCTTCACGGCTTGCTTTGTATCTCTGTTGCTTCGTGGCTTTTTATCTTTGTTGCTTTGTGGCTTGCTTTGTATCTCTGTTGCTTCGTGGCTTTGTATCTCTGGTTCTTCGCGGCTTGCTTTTTATCTCTGTTGCTTCGCAGCTTTGTATCTATGTTGCTTCATAGCTTTGTATCTCTATTGCCTGAAAATTGCTATGGCGCTGTTGCTACAATAGCACTACGAACAACCAGGTAATCGTTATGGTTTTCTGCAGTTTTGTTTTTTTTATTATCGTAAATTAGATTTTATGATATAATTAACATTTTTTTTTGCTATGTTGCTTATAGGTTATCAAATTTATCTGGTGGTGTTGCTGCTTTGGCGCTACTGCTACTCTATTTTTGATCATCTGTTCGGCGACGTTAAGCGAACCACCAGGTAAGCAGCTCATATCACTACCAAATTTTACAAAAAAATTAAATTTGACAAAAAATTTAAATCACTGCCAAATTTTATTAAATTTAAGTTTGCAGTTTGGTATTTAACAAGTGGTTACAGTTCTTAGGTTTTTCAAGTGGAAAAAATTTGGAATATATTATTTCTAGTTTAAAATGAAAAATCTCCTTAAAACCTTATAACTAATAAAAAAACTTGAAGTTCATTTCAAGCATTTTTTCTATTCGAAACTAGAACAGTCCTAAAATTCTACCCATAAAAACATAAGATACATAAAATTTAAAATACTCCAGTTCTTTCGGAAAAGAAAAAACAGTAGTATACTAAGACAAAATATCATCTTGGCCTCCCAAAATGTACTCTGCCAGTAGCCTTCCAGTGTTGAAGTCGTCACACCAAAACCTGAAGGGTGTCATTCACTCTGGCCGAAAACACCTGTGACCTACCTGAAAGCGTTGAAGCTGTTGCTGTGTGGTCCAAGACGTCCATGTATAAATTGGTGCTCCCTACAACAAGCTCATCATTTGCAAGAAAAATTCAGAAATATAACAGAACATCTTCCTACCACCAAAGCCTGTAAGGAATCAATCTATGTGGCCGAAGAACCTGTGACTTGTCAGAAAAGGAAATAGGATGTTATAAAGTGAAATAACCTTTATGAAAAATTGATCATACCTTTGGCCTCTTCACCTTCTGGATCAATAAATTCATAAAACATTTGTACAAAATTTCCAGTTTGCAGTTTGCAGTTTGGTTATGAAACAAGTGGTTACAGTCCTTAGGTTATGTAACAAGTGGCTATAGTTCTTAGGCAACAAGTGGTTACAATCTCTGTGGTCGAAGAACCTATGACCTGTCAGAAAAGGAAATAGGATGGTATAAAGTGAAATAACCTTTATGAAAAATTGATCATACTGTTGGCCTCTTCACCTTTTGGATCAATAAATTCATAAAACATCTGTCCAAAATTTTCAGTTTGCAGTTTGCAGTTTGGTTATGCAACAAGTGGTTACAGTTTTAGGTTACAAGTTCTTAGGTTATGCAACAAGTGGTTACAGTTCTATCCATAACTTAAAATTCATTTAAGTTTGCAGTTTGGTATGCAACAAGTGGTTACAGTTCTTAGGATACAATATGTGTTAGAGACTTGTAATATGCAGTCAAGGTCATGTGCCCAATTTCACAGATAGATTATAGAATTTATATATTAGAAAATCGAAACTTTAAACTTGTAAATTACAGTTATTTTAGAAGCTCAAAAATTGAAACTTGAAAGTTGTAAATTTATATTGATCCCTTGTTTGCCTTTATATCATAGAACCATTTTCATATTTACACAAATATCAGAACTGATTATTTAGTAGACTACATATCTTCATATAGAACTTGCAAATAGTATGGTGGAAATGTGGATCTCATGACTCTTCATAATGTAAAACATGTAAAACACTCAAGAATTAGCCATAAAAGTCTCCCATTGAAATCATAAGTGATTTGATACAAAACATAGGTTTAAATAACCTAAGAGTAAATGCCCCTACAATTTAATCAATCTCTTGAATAATTTTAAATAGAAGTTTTTCATTTTCATATCCATGGACTGAAACAATGAGAGAAAACCCTTTATATTCAATGTATATGTAAAACACAAATTAACCATATCTCTAGAATAGATCTAAATAGAAGTTTTTCATTTTCATATCCATGGTATCAAACAATGAGAGAGAAAAAAACCTTTTATGCTCAACATGTAAAACACTTGAACTAGCCATAAAAGTTTCTCATTGAAACCATAAGTGATTTGATACAAAACATAGGTTTTAACCTAAGAGTAAATGCCCCTACAAGTCATTCAACATTTAAAACACTTGAATTAGCCATAAAAGTTTCCCATTGAAACCATAAGTGATTTGATACAAAACATGGTTTTAACCTAAGTGTAAATGCCCCTACAAGTCAATCAATCTCTTGAATAGTTTTAAATATAGAAGTTTTTCATTTTCATATCCATGGACTTGAAAACAATGAGAGAAAAAAACTTTTATATTCAATGTGCATATAATTTATTGAGAAACAAAAAGTAATTTAATACAAAACATAGGTTTTAACCAATCATATAGTTTTTTATTTTCATATCCATGGTCTCAAACAATGAGAGAGAAAAAACGTTTTATATTCAACATGTAAAATTGGCCATAAAAGTTTCCCATTGAAACCACAAGTGATTTGATACAAAACATAGGTTTTAAACTAAGAGTAAATGCCCCTACAAGTCAATCAATCTCTCAAATAGTTTTAAATATCTAGGATTTTTTCATTTTCATATCCATGGTCTCAAACAATGAGAGAAAAAACCTTTTATATTCACATGTATGTAAAACACAAATTAGCCATATCTCTAGAATAGATCTAAATATAAGTTTTTCATTTTCATATCCATGGTCTCAAACAATGAGAGATAAAAAAACCTTTTATATTCAAGATGTAAAACACTTGAATTAGCCATAAAAGTTTCTCATTGAAAGCATAAGTGATTTGATACAAAACATAGGTTTTAACCTAAGAGAAAATGCCCCTACAAGTCATCAATCTCTCAAATAGTTTTAAATATCTTGAATTTTTTCATTTTCATATCCATGGTCTCAAAAAATGAGAGAAAAAACCTTTTATATTCAATGTATGTAAAACACAACTTAGGCATATCTCTAGAATAGATCTAAATAGAAGTTTTTCATTTTCATATCCATGGTCTCAAACAATGAGAGATAAAAAAAACCTTTTATATTCAACATGTAGAACACTTGAATTAGCCATAAAAGTTTCTCATTGAAACCATAAGTGATTTTATACAAAACATAGGTTTTTAACCTAGAAGAGTAAATGCCCCTACAAGTCAATCAATCTCTCGAATAGTTTTAAATATCTAGAAGTTTTTCACTTTCATATCCATGGTCTCAAACAATGAGAGAAAAAACCTTTTATATTCAATGTATGTAAAACAAAATTTAGCCATATCTCTAGAATAGATCTAAATAGAAGTTTTTCATTTTCATATCCATGGTCTCAAACAATGAGAGAGAAAAAAACCTTTTATATTCAACATGTAAAACACAAATTAGCCATAAACGTTTCCCATTGAAACCACAAGTGATTTGATACAAAACATAGGTTTTAACCTAGGAGTAAATGCCCCTACAAGTCAATCAATCTCTCGAATAGTTTTAAATATCTAGAATTTTTCCATTTTCATATACATGGTCTTAAACAATGAGAGAAAAAACCTTTTATATTCAATGTACATGTAAAACAAAAATTAGCCATATCTCTAGAATAGATTTAAATAGAAGTTTTTCATTTTCATATTTATGGTCTCAAACAATGACAGAGAAAAAAACCTTTAATATTCAACATGTAAAACACTAGAGAATTAGCCACAAAATTTTCCCATTGAAACCAAAAGTGATTTGATACAAAACATATAGGTTTTAAAACGTAATCTAGTAAATGCCACTACATTCAATCTTTAGAATAGATCTAATTAGAAGTTTTTTATTTTCATATCCATGGTGGTTCTATAGGCAGAGTCTGTAAAGGGCTAAGTAGCCTCTGGATCTCATCTTTTATGAAAGGTGAGATATCTAGTAAATTCCCCTACATTCAATCTCTAGAATAGATCTAAATGCCCCTACAATCAACATGTATATAGTATTTAGAAACAAAAAATAATTTGATACAAAACACAGTTTTTAACCAAGTATATAGTTTTTCATTTTCATGTCCATGGTCTCAAACAATGAGAGAGAAAAAACCTTTTATATTCAACATGTAAAACACCAATTAGCCATAAAAGTTTCCCATTAAAATAAAAAATGATTTGATACGAAACATATAGGTTTTAAAACCTAATCTAGTAAATGCCCCTACATTCAATCTTTAGAATATATATCTAATTAGAAGTTTTTTATTTTCATATCCATGGTAGTTCTATAGGCAGAGTCTGTAAAAGGCCAGGTAGCCTCTGGATCTCATCTTTTATGAAAGGTGACATATCTAGTAAATGCCCCTACATTCAATTTATGCAATAGATCTAAATGCCCCTACAGTCAACATGTATATCGTATTTAGAAACAAAAAGTAATTTGATACAAAACATAGGTTTTAACCAAGTATATAGTTTTTCATTTTCATGTCCATGGTCTCAAACAATGAGAGAGAAAAAACCTTTTATATTCAACATGTAAAACACCAATTAGCCATAAAAATTTCCCATTAAAACCAAAAATGATTTGATACGAAACATATAGGCTTTAAAACCTAATTAGTAAATGCCCCCTATATTCAATACTAAATATCTATCTAATTGTGAAGTTTTCATTTCCTCATCCATGGCAGTTCTATAGGCAAGAGTCCTAAAGGCCTGCAGCGCCTCTGGATCTCATCTTTTATGAAAGGTGACATATCTAGTAAATGCCCCTACATTCAATCTCTACAATAGATCTAAAGATAAGTTTTTCATTTCTCCCATGAATTTGCAATAAATATCAATAAATAATATATATATTTTTATTGAATTTGTTTTTTAAGGGATAAGAAAACCATTAAATATGGTTTAAAAATGGAAATTATGTATAGAAGTTTCTTGCTATCCCAATCCGGGGAATTCAGTGATTACATATGTGCTTCCCAATATTGTGACTAGCAAAGTCTTCCAAAGGAAAATTAATATATCGGGAAGAACGAAAAGCAATGAGGCATATTATATTGGATTGATGGAAGGCTTGGGAATAGGGTAAAAGAATGGCGTATACAAAGTTAAGAAGGAGAGGCTAAAAGAACTGCATGGAATAACAAACAATATTGTTAGCCAATTTCATTTTTTTAGTATAAGGCATTGTAAAAATGTGAATAAGATGTCTGCTGATTTATTGTGTGGGGCAATGAAAATTCATGATTCATCTATCAAAGATGAATTAATAGATGAATTAGAATTATATGCGACAATGCCAATGCCAATGAAAGATTCACCTCTCAAAGATGAATTAGTTTTAGTATGCTCTTTTTCAAAAATTCAAGGTTCATCTCTTAAAGATGAATTAGTGTTGAGACGCTCTCCTTCAAAATTTATTCATCGACATAATTTGTTTACACTTTAAATTAAACATTAATTTTCTGAACTTTTTCTTGAATTTAATTTAAATTAGTTATTCAAAAAATTAGTTGTAAATGTCCACCATAGATATATATATCATGGAGGAGGAACGAAGAAAATCAACAGAATCCCATATTTCTACGAGAGGGGAGGATCAGGGATCGGGATCGAGAGATGTTCATGGTAAATTTAAATATAATCTTAAATCTCCATTCATGTGTGTCCATGTGGAATTGATTTTTTATCAACTTTGTGAGTTAAATTAGTTGTTAATAAGTTTCATTTTTTATTTTTTAGGAGTCAAGAGGAGAAGGGTGTCTACTCCAACCATGGATGCCCGGGGTTCACCCAGTCGTGGTATGGTTTGAATGCAATTTAATCAATGAATATGTACATGTGTATTTATATGTACATGAATGTATTTTTCAATTGATTATAAATTCGTATTTGTTTATGAAGCTTCTATCTCCTCTCGAGAGGTTGGTGGTGGTTAAAATCCCCTTAGAGGGCCATCAATAAGTGGTAGTAGGTTGCGTGAAGGGGGTGATATTTATTCTCCTGGAGGCCAATCAATGGTTGGTGGTGTTGGTTCTCAGCAGGGTCGTTCTCCGTCTCAACAGTTTCAGGGTGGAGAAGATGCTAACCAACTATGTATGTGTATTTATTTTTATGTACATTAATCTAACAAAAATGTATCATTATATGTTAAAACACCATTTGCAGTTGTCATGCATGATGAATGACGAAAATTTTAATATCACGTTTGGGACCTCTGGTTGAGAAAATGCATATGGGTCTCCCCATCAAGATATGTTGGCAAATTTTAGTGTTTTTTAAGTGATATTTTTAAAATAAATAATTGTGCACACATGTACATGTATGTATATATAATGATAAAATGTTTTAACAGATTCTGATTCCATCCGATATTTTGGGATGGCGGTACCTTATCTTCCTTCGGAGATGTACCTTCTACTTCCTTAGGAGATGTGCCACATCCACAACAAGTATGGAGATTTTTTCACTTTTAAAATTTATGTTTTTAAGTTAAATATATATATAATCCACCTCAAAAAGTTCCATTAAAAATTGAGATATATATATATATATATATATCTTGAGTTATTTTAACTTTTGAATTTCCAAAGTTGTTGGAGATTTTCATTTGGAGCCTCTTAGGAGATGTCCCAAATTCACCTCCACAAAAAGTATCTAATTTTTCACTTATATATATATATATGTATATATATATATATATATATATATATATATATATATATATATATTTTGTTTTTAACGTGAAGCTCTATATATATTCTCACTCATTTTTAAAACATATAATTTTAATGTTTGTACATGTGCATTGTGTAGAGGTTTCCCATGCTTCACATGATAGTGCACGGATTGAGACTCTGATAGGAAAGACACTACATCCATCTCTATTTGATGGACATGATTTGTAGATTTGATTTCAAGATTTAGATAGTAATAAATTTACTTTTTAATATATTATCTAGATGCATTGTCATATATATAACTTGATACAGTTTGATACTTGTGAGATCTACAATTTTTGGACATATTTTATTACAGTGTTAATATAATTTGTTTTGTTCCAAAAAGTTAAGTTTTGGATGGTTTTAATACTTTTGGCATGTGAATGTGAATTAATGTTATATAATTTGTTTGGTTTTTAAAAAATTTAAGTTTTGGATAATTGAACTACTAGTAATGTTGTCATCTATAAATTATAGTTTCGCTTCAACCACATTTGGCATGTTATGCAATGATGTGTTATAATTTGTTTTTTTTTTAAATTTATGTTTTGATGCTTGAAGCATTTCCATATGTGAAGTAATGTTGTGATCTATACTTTTTGTTAAATTAAAAGTTAAGTTTTGGATGGTTTCAATCTACATTTGGCATGTGATATAATGTTAAATGTTTTTATTGGAACTATAATTGGCATGGCATGTGAAGTAATGTTACATGATATATATCAAAAAAAAAAAAAATCTCAAGTTGAACCATATATAATCAAAAAAATTGTAAAACTTAAGTTTTGGATCGTTTCAATCTACATTTGGCACATGTGATATAATGTTAAATGTTTTTATTGGATAGTTGAACTACAATTGGATGGCATGTCAAGTAATGTTGTGATATAATCAAAAAAAAATTAAAACCCAAGTTTTGGATGGTTGAAGTACATTAATCATGTGAAGTAATGTTGTGATATAATCAAAAAGTTTTTAAAACTAAGTTTTGGATACCATTTTAATCTACATTTGGCATGTGATATAATGTTAAATGGTTAATGTTTTTATTGGATAGTTGAACTACAATTGGCATGACATGTGAAGTAATTTGTTTTGATATAATAAAAAAGTTTTTAAAATTCAAGTTTTAGACATGGTTGAAGTACATTTGGTAAGTTTTAAAAAAAAAATTCACTCAAACAATAGTATGTAGTATGTAAATTTTTCATCAATGCACATAGAACATATTCGACCATTGGATAGACAAATTTTGTACTAGATTTTCAATCAGGAATAGAGATGTGGGTCAAATCCCACCAAAAGTCGAAGAAGTGCTCCGAGTCTCTTGTCTGAAAGGAATCTTCGTACAAAATTATACTGCGGATAATTTATTTACATTGTGGATACTTTTTACCAAAAAATCCCACAAGAAAAATTGCGTGCATTGAGTTCGTGTATATATCCAGTACATGCAACATTTTTCATCAATGCACATAGAAAAACTACTTTCAGTTAATTGCATTCTAGAACATATATATTGAGTACGTGAAACATTTTTCATCAATGCACATAGTAAAACTACTTGAACAGTTAATTGCATTCGAGAACATATACATATATATCCAATATATGTATGCAACATTTTTCATCAATGCATGTATAAAAAAGCTACTTTCAGTTGATACTAGAGTGTGCATGTACCAAAACAATTTGTACATGTGCAAACACTTGCACAGATAACATAACAAGGCAGCTCAATTTTTAATTGAGTACTGGAAGTTCTAGAACATATAATCCAAAGAGAATAAATTGTTGGGCAATTCAATCAAAAAAATTCCAATGGAATGCCATCTTCAATAATCCGTTCATGATCGGATTTTGACATTTTCCATTTCTTAATATTTGTTTTTTTCTTTGATTGAACCTCGATCAACTTTATGCGTGTTGCACACACCAAGTGACTATATTGACAACTTATGAAATCAAGTTCATAGTCTTCAAAGTAAACAAAATTCCCACTTTGATTAGTTTGTCTGAAAAAATAACCTTTCAGTATAATAGATCCTCTTTCATATGGAAATCCATGATCATTATAGTCTTCTAATAATTTCATTTTTCATTCAGTGCAACGCATCAAATAATACTTCACATTTTCATCGTTGTCAGTAGGTGCAATTACAGCAAAAACATCTCCTGCACAATAAAACAAACTTAACAAAATTATACATATTCAAATTTATTTCTAGATATTTATCATTAGAAATCAATTCAAATGTTACCTTCTCTAACAAGATCAGAAACTCCATCACCATCAGATGATATTGTAGTCTCCTATGATTGCATTTCTTCAAACATTGCAACGGACATTTTTCCCTTTGTATTTAGCTCTGTATGTTTCCAATCTTTTACATACATTTTGTTTTCACAAACGTCATTGGATTTTGTGTTGTCTATGCAAATAGGACAAAAACAATAATATTTTCTTTTATCCAATGCAAACACATTTCTGGATGACTTTGTTTTAATTGAATGCAATTTTCAAGTCCCTTTTATTGTTTCAATGTCATTTCCAATTGATCTATCTACGTCTTCGATCCCAATATGCCAAAAAAACCTTTATATGGAAAATTTAAAGAAGAATGTAAATATGATATCAAAATACAATCAAAGATAATCATTGTGATAAATGTACACTGTTTATTTAATTAGATATTCAATAAAAATTAAATTGAATGTACCTTCGCACTTCTCTTGATCGATTAGTCTCATGGCTTAGAGCAGTGATGCACCATTGAACAACTTCTTTCGCGTCCACAATTCGGCTTGCAGAGGGGTTCATTTTATATCTTCGAAGTGCTCATTTTATGCATGCCCCTGCACCGTCATGTTCTCCTTTTCCATGGCCAGTCTCAAAGAAATTCCAACAATGTTTAATGCAGGTTTTCTTATGAAGACAACACAACCAAAATAATGATCGTGCAGATTTGAATTGACCTGCGCATCCGTCTGACCATATCCAATGTTCATTGAATGTTATTCCACGATTTTTCAAGGAATCATAATTTTTTCCAAAACAATGTTGTACAAAATATGTATCATGTGTACGATCGTCACTGATATAAAAGTGATATTCTTTAATAATATGTCGATTTTCACTGGTGCTTTCTATATGATCGACGTTTTGTTTAGCATGTCTATATAGAATATGGACGAGCATGGAGACTTGGTCAAAATGATAGTATTCACTCTGAATTTCTTTTTGTGGAACAAATGTGTAGTTTTTTGCAAAATCAATCACTGACAAAATGGTCCCTGGTGGAAAAAATTCACGAGATTTTTTGAATTGCAAGTCTTTCCATCGAGCTCTATGGGAATGCTTGGTGTATTTGTAAATTTTTGCCTCAAACTTTCTCAAAAATTCTATCAAAAAAATTTCGTCTTCTAATAATTCAATTCTTTTAACACTATTTTCACCTTGAATCGATGTATCGATATATACATATCTCTTCCATTTCACTTTCATGTTGGAAAATGATTGATCATTTATATCAATACGATATTTGTTTTGAAATTTAGTCAAATTTCCACAATCATCGCATTTTTTACCACCAACACATTTCTTTTTGTAAAATAGTTCGTCGCTTTCTCTTTCACATAGAATTTGAGATATGAATTCATGGATAGTGGAAGGAGGAGGTGAATCCTTCCATAATGTTCTACCGAAATCAAGGAATGTGTCATAATATAACTCAAATTCCACATGATAACGACAACAACAAGTGTTGCGTACGGTGATAGGTTTTACATACCATGGTTTTTGTTGAACAAAAGCACTGATTGAAACATGAATTTCACGATTCTCTTCTTTGAACTTGTTGAACAACTCTATCTGAGTGGTTTCCAAGAAATGTTTTTCATGTTCTTCGTACTGATTTCGTGCTATTCTTCTTTGCATCACATGCCTTGCAGTTGGCGAAACACATGAATTGTTCTTCCAATATTCATATATGATTTTTTTGACATTTTCTCCAAGTCTATCTTTATATGGTTGCCTACAAATAACTCTCCAACAAGCAAGTTCATCATTTACATCTATTTGCAACTAAAATTTTCGATGTTTGTGCAAATTTTTTCATGAGGTTCCTAATGCTCGTGCCATAGATTTTACCAAGCGATTCGATTTAGTACTTGATGAAACCACTGCCATATGTATTTCTCTACGTACAACTAGAACATTTTTCTGTCTAGATCTTTTCATTGAATTTATAGCACTATTTATATTTTGTATCACATTTTCCTTCATTTTTTTATCTTTGGTTGATTTTCGAATACCCAATAAAGTCATAGCTTCTTTTAATTTCCTTAATGATAGGAGACCTTTCAACATTTAGGCTTGAACTGTCACATTTTCCTTTATGAAATACTTCTCAAAAATGTGGTTAACACGATATCGTATATAATGGTCAGCTTTTTTATCTCCATATGTGTGAGTGTCAACATTTTCTAACATCTCGTCATCGACATTGATTTCATCTATACATATTCGAATGAATAGTACATAATAAGTTTACATATTCAATAAATAACTAAATTAATAAATATATATAATTTCAATAATATGTACATTGGTTCAACACACACACACACACACACACACACACACACACACACATTTATATATATACCTTATGATTTAATTTCTTCACTTGAATTTATTTCAACATTTTCACCATCTTCAATCATTGGTTCAATATCTCTTTCACTTTCTCTTTCAAAATTTTGTATCTCATCATCAATGTTTTGAGGAATATCTCTCTCTGTTTACATTGCAAAATATTTTTCAAATTAGTTCATCAAATAAAAATTAAGCTTCACATTTGGAAAATTTTAAATATATCAAAATCATAATATTTATATTTACATACTTGTTTCAACTTCTAGCTGAGGTTGTTTTTCCCCTTCAATATTTGAGAGTGCTTCTATCTTTCTTTTGCGAGATTTTCTCGTCTCTTCTCTACGTTCCTCAGGGTCTCTTTTCGATCATATTTTCTCATACAATTTCTTCGATTTCCCATGATAATACAGTAAGAAGTTCAAAAATTTCCTTCAAAAATTTAGACAAAAATTCAATTAAAAAAAACATCACAAAAGATTTAATTTAAAAAAAACTCATTTTAATTTTTTTGGAAAAGATACATACTCCAATCCAAAACACTTACTTTAAAAATTTCAAGAAAAAAATGTCGTATAAAAATGAAACAAAGTTCAAAATATTTCCTTCCAAGTCCTACAAAAAAATTTCATTTAAAAAGTTACACAAAAACTCTTTTTAAAAAATCATTATAAAAGATTTACTTCTACCCAGAACCAAAAAATGTGCTTTTGAAATTAATCCCAAATCCATACTTAAAAAAAAAAAAAGCCCAAAAAACTGTATCACATACCTCCAAGAAAATTCTTTAGACCCAAAAAAATTTCTTGCAAAATCAGATCAAATGTACGATAATAATGTGTCTCCAAGAAAATTCCTTTGAAGTATTTTGAATGTATTTCCAAGAAAAGTCCTTAAACCTAAAATAATTCTTTGCAAAATCAAATCAAGACTTTTGTAAAATCAGGCCAAAAGTGTGAAATATGTTGTAAAATCATACCAAAAGTGCGAAATATGCGATAATAATGAATGCTTTCACGGAAATTTATATTGCCGTGAAATGTTTTTTTGGAGGGGCTCGGCGGTACTTTCCGGCCGACAAAAAGTTCAGTAAAAGTTCGGCCGAAATTTTAATAAATAGTTTGGCCGAACTACTTCGTCATCTGATTTAACATGCCATCAGTGCAAAAAAAAAGTTTGACTGAACTTTGTTTAAGAGTTTGGCTAAACTAACGCGTCACCAGTGACACAGAGCCAAGCCTTGAATATGTTTCTACAACTTCTGACTGACTACACTCCATGAAACATTTTGAATAAAGTGTCGGAACCAAGACAACCTTTTTTAGAATTGAATCTACTTTCAGGAAATATAACTTTCATGGAATTTCATAAATATTTACTAATTTTAATTAATTTTGTAATAAAACGGATGCCAACAATTTCTCAAGGTCATTGTGATTCAGTGAAATCAAAATTTTGTATCTTCCAAAATACATTATAAAAAAAATTGAAAAAATTATCGTACATTACATTGATCTGTTGTCTCTAATGGGTAGCTTTTAGATTTTTAGTTTATAACTTATATGTTAAGAAATTTCTTGCATCGTGAAACATATTCAAAATATTCAGTTTTTCATATTGGACCAGTTCAAAAAATTCTAATAATTATGATATGCATCCATTGGCTTTGTAAATATGACGAAACCGAAGTAGACTCTGTCTAGATTGTTGTAACACATTTTGTTTCTCAAAAACACAAATTTTCAAAGAATACAACATTGCGTATTAACATGACTTCCTATGAATCCATTGATTGTTAAAAAATAGACGTTCAAAGAAATTATAAGTTGACATAACAAATGTGTATAAAAAATTCCAAAAAATAAGTAATAGAAAGCTAACAAAATTTCTGACAACTTTTATTTTTATCGCAAAATGAAATTCTAAACAGAAAAATTGTTTTAGCTTGCAGAAAGTTGAAGAACTGAAAAAAATTAAAGTTTTTTCTCAAAAAAGGGCAAAAAGTGTAACCCAAATTCACATTTTCACCCAAAAAGCTTTTCGGAATTTAAAGCATGATCACCAATTACAATATCAAGAAGAAAGATCAATCACGTATAACACATATGTTTTTACTAGGAAAGCATAAAGCTAAAAGCCCCACTATCATATACTATGTATATATCATGGATCATGAAACAATATCATGCAAAACTCTAATCCAAGAGGTCTTAGTACAATATACAATCGCCTCACACTATCATACAAAAATTGGAAAATTAATGTGCCCATTTACTGGCTCTAAATAACCTGCCTCCACTGCGCAATCCCTGCTGATAGCAATCCCTAAATGAATGGAATCTAGCTTGCCTTGACTAAGAAATCATCATGGGAATATCCAATGTGTGTGAGGTTGCATGATTGCATCCACTAATGCCACAAATGATAGTCAAACTATCCCTTTCACCTACATCTCAACTTGGTCTCCACTGGATCTAACATGTATGTAGTTAACAGTAGTAAATATTCAGTTGCATGTGAGACCACTAATTGTGAACAAATTAATCATTAATTCACTGATCTCTCACTAGTGTATCTTCAGTTACAACTATACTATTTTGTATCATGTTTTATTGGCTTAAGGGGTCTTGACCCAAGTTTGGTGTGCAAGGTTTGCCAACAAACCCCTATACTACTGGCCCTTTCAACAACGACCTGCTTTCACAGGTCACAGTCTCACCCGAAGTAGTATGGATGGGTGGTAGAACCAGGTTTCCGCACCCTTAGAAAGGAAGGGTAAGGCAACCAGAGCTGCGTTATGTTTCTGTAATTCCCAGATTACCTTGTTATTCGCAGGGTTAAGTATGAATCTATTTGCATCCACGTGCACTAGATCTATAATTATATGCTTTCTATAACATCAACACACTATTATAAAAAAAAAAGTCGAACAGATCTAGATCCAAGCATTCAGTAAACAGATATTCACAACAAAAAGACAAAAAATACATAACAAAGAGATTATCAGCAATTCATACAACAATACTCACAGATTTAGATCTCTTATAATCCTTTGCATTCATTCATTCATCAATCTTTCCTTACAATTCCCTTCCCAACCTGCGCACATAGCAGCAAGGTTCGCACACAGCTGAACTAGGATCCCTGTGCACACAGCCAGTAGGAGTTTTTTCCCCAAAACCCAAACAGATATCTTAAACAATATATTGCATCAATAGCTGATCAATTCTTATCCTTTTCAATACAAAATACATCTCTATTTATAAAAATATAGCTCCGACTTTCCTGTGGTCTGCAACACATGGTTTTCAGACCCCTAGTTTACCCTTTGATCCATTACAATGCGTTCAGGGCTTTAACCCAACCCAAAACCCCTGCACTATACTAAATATAATCAAAATTAATCAAAAGTAATCAAAATGGACCAGTTTCGTAGCTTGTTAGGAGACCCCATTCCAACAGTCCCCCAACACAATCTTGTGACTCGTCCTAAGTCACTACAGTGGTACGGCCACATAGTCCGCAACCTGGTATGGTTTGAGTCAACTACCATCGACAAAGCCAGGAATGAGGTCACCACGCATGGTAGCTAATTGGACTGCTTTGCCATGCGTAACCTCCTTAACTGTGTAGGGACGAAGCTAGTGCTGCCAAAATTTTCCGGGATGTTTTGCAAATTGGCTATCGTATAAAAGGACAAGATCACCTTCGACGAATGTGTTATGGCAGATGTGTCGATCATGCCCGGCTTTATCTTAAGCCTTTTGAAACTGCTGGTGGAAGTGAGAAATAAACTAATCTTCCTCCAAAGCTACCAGTTGCACGAAGTGCTCTTCGATGATATTGAAGTCTGCCATATTCGTGAATGCTGAAATGCGTAGGCTAGGAACAGCGTACTCTATGGGCATAATGGCCTCCTTGCCATAGATCGTTCGGAAGGGTGTCCTGCCTGTCAGATTTTTGCAGGTCGTTTGGTATGCCCATAGAATCAAGGGGATGTGAATGTCCCAGTCACTACGATCAACATTACAAACCTTTGTTAATGCCTACTCCAAAATTTTGTTAAAAGCTTCAACCGCCCCATTGGCCTGGGGATGATATGGTGTACTCCTGGCATGGTGGATCCAGAATTCCTCATTCAGAGCTTGAATCATTTGGTTAAAAAAATGCATACCTCTGTTGCTCATTAGGATCTTTGGGCAGCCAAACCTGGTTAGAATCTGCTCAAAGATGAATTGCGCAGTAGTGTTAGCAATACAATATTTTAGTACTTGTGCCTCAGCCCATCTTGTGACGTAATCAGTGGTAGTGATAATGTAGCGCGCGCCTGTATTCTTACCTGCTAGATTGATGGGTCCTATAAATTCAATGGCCTATTTATCAAAAGCCTGTAGTGCTATTTGAGGCTGTAATGGCACGTCGTCTTGTCGTGAGGGTCAGCTAGTTCATTGGCATGTATGACACGATTTGCAATAGGTGTAAGAATTGAATGTATTACTTTGGGCCACAGCTTGCTGTGCAATGTTGACCAACGTCGGGGAGGCAGGCCCCTTTGTATCCGCAGTAACCCGTTCTAACAGTCGCTGGAGTCGTGCGATGGTGGAATCAACATCATGTGTGAGCTAGAGTGCGGTATCAGACCATGGCTTCAATTGTTTTCAAACAACCTTCTTGGATTCGCAAAGGTCCTCAATCCTGTCCATGGTGGCTAGGCGCTGTGCAGAGGCGGGGGAAGGTGTGGAGGCTCGGACTTGATCCAGAACAGCTTCTACCTGCTTTAATTCCTTCTGGATATGTTGACTCATCGAATGGTGTTGCGCTACCATCCATAGCTCTATAGATGTTTCGACCAATTGTGCTCCATGCGTCAAGGTTGGTCTGATAGTATTTACTACTGTTGGAATGGGGTCTCCTAACAAGCTATGAAACTGGTCCATTTTGATTAATTTTGATTAATTTTGATTATATTTAGTATAGAGCAGGGGTTTTGGGGTGGGTTAAAGATCCGAACGCATTGTAATGGGTCAAATGGTAAAACTGGGGTCCGAAAACCATGGGTTGCGGACCATAGGAAAGTTGGAGCTAGATTGCTATAAATAGAGATGCATTTTGTATTGAAAAGGATAAGAATTGATGAGATATTGAGGCGATCTTTTGCTTAAGCTATCTGTTTGGGTTTTGGGGAACAGTCTCCTGCTGGCTGTGTGTGCAGAGATCCTAGTCTAGTTGTGTGCGAACCCTGCTGCTGTGTGCACAGGTTGGGAAGGGAATTGTAAGGAAATATTGATGAATGAATGAATGCGAAGGATTATTAGAGATCTGAATCTGTGAGTACTGTTGTATGAATTACTGTTAATTGTTGTGTTATGTATTTTCTGTGTTTTCGCTGTGAAGATCTGTGTATTGAATGCTTTGACCTAGACCTCTTCCACTTTGTTTATATAATACTGTGTTGATATTATATAAATCATATAATTATAGATCTACTGCATGTAGATGCAAATAGATTCATACTTAACCCTACGAAGAACAACATAATCTGGGAATTACAGAAACAGAACGCATCTCTGCTTGCCTTACCCTTCCTTTCTCAGGGTGCGAAAACCTTGTTCCAGGACCCACCCATACTACTTCGGGTGAGACTGTGACCTATGAAAGTAGGTCACTACCGAAAGGGCTTGTAGTATAGGGATTTGTTGGCAAACGTTACACATCAAACTTGGGTCAAGATCCCTCAAGCCAATAAATGGTTCCATTTCCAGGGCATGCTGACAATCATCCTTTGTGCCCTAGGTCGTATCCATGGAATGTCAGACCATGGATGATGCTTGTATGTTGTTCGCGTACCTGGAATGAGGTTCGATGTGAGGTGTATCTACAAGTTGGTCAACAGTCTTGTCAAGACCTTTATTTCACTCGCGGGTGGGACATCCTTGTGTGAGAAGGCTGCATCATACGTCCTTATGTCATTTATTACTTGAGACATTCACAGATTTTCCTATAAATATTGCCGACAGCTGGACCATGAGATCGAAGACTGCCCGATATTGTTAACAAAAATGAAGGAAAAATAGTCTACCCCCATGTAAAATGTACAGAGAGTCAAAACAGAGCTGAGGAGCAAAGATCCAAGTATAAAAGTCATAACGCGCAGCATGGTCACCCAGGAAGCAAGGAAGGAGCTTGCTGCTCAGAAGGAACCAAATCCCAAGAAACAAGAATCACTGGAAGCCCCTGCACAGCCACCAACACATCTATAGACAGAAGAGGAGGTTGAACCTTTTTTTAGGGCATGGTTGAAGCTACTATGCAACCTGCAGGCTGAAGAAAATCTTCAAGTATTACTACAGGACTGCGCATCTCGGCCCAACGTAGCGACTGATATTAAGGAAGTACACAAATTACACAGCTACAGGAGGTGCACTGGGAGGGAAATGCGATTGACTGCACATATTGGTGACTATGAGATAAATCAGGTTATTCTCGATCTTGGATCGGATGAGAACATCTTACCAAATAAAACATGGCAATGAATGGGGGAACCTAAGTTAAAATGGTCCACCATCTAGCTGCGAATGGCAAACCAACAGAAGATCATCCCTCTAGGAAGGCTACCAAAAGTTGTGGTAGATATTGCAAGAGTGGAGGTCCTAGCTGACTTTGAGGTCATAGAAATTGTGGAAGATACAGATCCCTATCTCGCACTCCTAGGAATAGACTGGGCTATCAATGTGGGGGGTGTCATTAACCTATAAAAACATAGCATGGTGTTTGAAAAAAATGGTACTCATGTAATAGTACCACTTGATCCTGCTAAGGGTATACGGTATACAAAACCAACTTATGAAGAGGAGGAACTCGATCACATCTACAGGATGATGGCACAGGATGAAGACCGAGCTGACCCTACAACAGGTGGAGTATTTGATTGGAAGAAAAATAGGGAGTACTTTTCTGACTGAGATGAAGAACTCGAGAGGTGGCAGACCCGGCTACATGATGTATCAGCACTACGATGCCCTTGGAGGGAAAGGATCCTCTACTGCATTACATCTAAGGTAAGAGACCTTCCCCACTTTGATGGATCTAGTAATGTCCAGGAATTATTATGAATATTGGAGGCTAGGGTGCCAAAAGATTGGCGGTTCTGGGCACTCAATATAGCACTATAGGGCACACCTGCACGCTGGTGGGATACCCACAAGAAAGCATTTTCGGAATGGGGAATGTATCGGGACAGGATGGTGCTACGGTTCGCACCTCCCGCTGATGTGTGCACCAAGATATCACTGGGGCCCGAGGATCCCTGTGTGCATCTGTGTACTTGGACAACCAAATGGGCATTGAACCCCAAGAGAATGGATCCATCTATTTGTGCATGCCTTGGGCCCTATCCCTACTGCTTGGTACTTAGATACAGAGTTACACCAATGGACCTGCCACTGGAAAATATTAAAAGAGGACTTGTCGGAACATTCAGACTTATTGGAGGAACAACGATGCTTGATGAGGCACTGCAGGACATTGATGCGTTCATCTTTAAGAAGCCCCACCCACGCACCCCACCAGCCATTCTGACATGGGAAGCCCAGATGGAAGACATAGTCAAGTGTCAGAGCTTGGCGATTGATGACAAAGAGGATAACCCACGGAATATCTCTGTTCCAGAATCTGAAGGAGAACGTACCGTTCTCGAACCATCGCTCCAAGATGTTGATGTAACGCAACCTCTCCAGCTACGTGAAGTTAATATTGGTACAAAAGAACACTGTAAGTTGACTAAAATTGCGAACTATTGGGATGAAGGCACTGTGGGTAAAATCGCGGAGCTACTCATGGAGTACCAGGACTTATTCCCCACAAATTTCTTCAAGCTCAAAGGAATCACTAGGGACCTCGGAATTATGCACATCACTTTGAAGCTTGAGGCACGACCCGTCAAGCAGTGGCCCTACCGGCTGAACCCTAAATATAAGCAAAAGGTCAGAGAAGAGTTGGACAAAATGCTGATAGATGGTATCATTGAACTAGTTGAATAGTCAAATTTAGTTAGTCCAATGGTCATCCAGGAGAAAAAGAAAAAAGGGGAAATACTCATCTCTGTGGACCTACGAAAGCTTAACGATGTCTGCATTCATGACCCCTTCCATACGCCCTTCTCCGATGAAATCCTTCATAGTGTGGGTGGACAGGAAGCCTATTCCTTCACTGATGGATTCTTGGGATACCACTAGATCAAAATTTCACCTGAGGATCGTAGTAATACTACCTTTGCAACCAAATGGGGTTCCTTCCAATATATTTTCATGCCCTTTGGTCTCAAGAATGCACCTGCTATGTTTTCAAGGGTCGCAGTGGCTGTGTTCAAGGAGTTTATTCATAAGTTCATGGAAGTTTACTTTGATGACTGGATGATTTTTGGCTTGGGTAAAGAACATGTCTCGAACCTACGATTAATGTTGGATGCATGCCGGAAGCACTAGATCTCCTTGAATATCAAAAAGTACATATTCTCTGTACCATTGGGAATCTTTCTTGGACACATAGTATGTTGGCAAGGATTGATGGTTGACCTTGCGAAGATAGCCGTAATTATCAATCTTGCAGCCCCCACAATGGAAAAATAGTTGCACTTGATTCTCGGCCACACAGGCTATTATAGAAAATTCATTCAAGGGTACACTCTGATCACAGCACCCATGGAACAACTACTATCAAAAGATGTCTCTTTTTTCTAGAATGATGAATGTCAGAAGAGCTTCGAACTGCTAAAATAGAAGATGATTTTTGCACCCATACTGATATTTCCGGACTGGTCAAAGGAATTTCATGTACATGTCGATGCGTCAGGCATAGCCCTCAGCATGTTCCTCACTCATCCTGCTGAAGGAGATATTGATCACCCAGTTGCCTTTGCCAATCATAAACTCTCCAGCGTTGAAAGGAATTACTCTACCACTGAGCGTGAAGGACTGGATATGGTGTACGCAATACAAAAGTATCGACACTATTTGCTATGTGGACACTCTAAGATGTTCACAGACCATTCGGCTTTGAAATACCTGGTCAACAAGCCTATGTTGGGGAAGAATATTTGCCGATGGTTGTTTCTATTCTAGGAATATGATTTTGAGATCATCATTAAGCCTGGGAGATTGAATGCGGGCCCGAATCATCTATCTCGTATCGATACAGGGGAAGAACCGACTAACTTGGACGAAGGTTTACTCGATGCGCAGCTGTTTACAATTAAAGTGGTCAGTTCTCACTTTGCTGATATCATTGAGTTCCTTACTATAGGCATGGCCCCTGATGCGTATTCGGTACAACAGAAAAAGGAGTTGGTTACCTAGGCTACAGACTTCACTATCATTGAAGGATAGTTATACAAGCTAGGCACCGATGAAATACTCTACAGATATGTCTTGGAACATGAACGGCCTGCTGTCCTCACAGAAGCACATGATGGAGTCACAGGCAGCCACTATGCAGGTAGGGCTATGACACAAAATATTTTTAGGGCTGGCTTATGGTGGCCTACCCTCCATCAGGATTCTTACACCTATTGCAGATCGTGTGATATATGCTAGCCAACTGACCGACCCTCATGACGAGACAACATGCCATTACAACCTCAAATGGCACTACAGGCTTTTGATAAATGGGCCATTGACTTTATAGGACCCATCAATCCACCAAGCAAGAAAACAGGCACGCGCTACATTATCACTTCCACTGACTATGTCACATGATGGGCTGAGGCACAAGAAGTAAAATATTGTACTACTGATATTATTGTGCACTTCATCTTTGAGCAGATTCTAACCAGGTTTGGCTGCCCGAAGATACTAATGAGTGATAGAGGTACGCATTTTGCTAACCAAATGATTCAAGATTTGAATGAGGAATTCCGAATCCACCATGCCAAGAGTACACCATATAATTCCCAAGACAATGGGGTGATTGAAGCTTTTAACAAAATTTTGGAGCAGGCATTAACGAAGGTTTGTAATGCTGATCGTAGTGACTGGGACGTTCGCATCCCCTCAGTTTTGTGGGCATACTAGATGACCTGCAAAAAGCTGACAGGCAGGACACCCTTATGAATGGTCTATGGAAAGGAGGCCATTATGCTGATAGAGTACGTTGTTCCTAGCCTACACATTGTAACATTCACGAATATGGCAGACTCTGATATCATCGAAGAGCGCCTGGTGCAACTTGTGGCTTTTGAGGAAGATTCGTTTATTTCTCAGTTCCACCAGTAGGTTCAAAAGGCTCGAGATAAATCCTGGCATGATCGACACATCTCCCGAAAGACATTCGTCGAAGGTGATCTCGTCCTTTTATACAATGGCCAATTTGTGAAACATCCAGGAAAATTCCGGCAGCACTGGTTTGGTCCCTACACAGTTAAGGAGGTTACGAATGGTGGAGCAGTATAGTTAGCTACCCTGCGTGGTGACCTCATTCCTAGCTTTTTCAATGGTAGTCGACTCAAACCATACCAGGCTGCAGACTATGTGGCCGCACCACTGCAGTGACTCGAGACGAGTCACAAGATTGTGTTGGGGGACTGTTGGAATGGGGTCTCCTAACAAGTTACGAAATTGGTCCATTTTGATTACTTTTGATTAATTTTGATTATATTTAGTATATCGCAAGGGTTTTGGGGTGGGTTAAACCCTAAAACGCATTGTAATGGGTCAAAGGGTAAACTAGGGGTCCAAAAACCATGGGTTGCAGACCATAGGAAATTCAGAGCTAGATTGTTATAAATATAGATGTATTTTGTATATAAAAGGATAAGAATTGATGATATATTGAGGTGATCTATTGTTTAAGCTATATGTTTTCATTTTGGGGAATCGACTCCTGCTGGCTGTGTGCACGGAGATCGTAGTCTAGCTGTGTGCGGACCCTGCTGCTGTGTGAACAGGTTGGGAAGGGAATTGTAAGGAAAGGTTGATGAATGAATGAATACGAAGGATTATTAGAGATCTGAATCTATGAGTAATATTGTATGAATTACTAATAATTGTTGTGTTATGTATTTTCTGTCTTTTTGCTGCAAATATTTATGTAATGAATGCTTGGATCTAGACGTGTTCCACTCTGTTTATATAACACTGTGTTGATATTATAGAAAGCATATAATTATATATCTAGTGCACGTAGATGAAAATAGATTCATACTTAACCCTATGAAGAACAAGGTGATCTAGGAATTACAGAAATAGAACGCAGCTCTGGTTGCCTTACCCTTCCTTTCTCAGGGTGTGGAAACCTGGTTCTAGCACCCACCCATACTACTTTGGGTGAGACTGTGACATGCGAAAGCAGGTCACTGCCAAAAGGGCTAGTAGTATAGGGGATTGTTGGAAAACCTTGCACACCTAACCTATGTTAGGACCCCTCAAGCCAACACCTACATCTCAATTGGGTCTCCACTGGATCTAACATGCATGTATTTAACAATAGTAAATCTTCAGTTGCATGTGAGACCGCTGATTGTGAACTAATTAATCATTAATTCACTGATCTCTTACTAGTGTATCTTCACTTACAACTAGCACAACTGAGTTTAACTCACTTAACTGTGTTAAACTAATTTACAACTCAGATAACTACACATTCAACTTTGTTACAACTTCAGATCACTTAGTTACAACTAAGTCCATTTTCATGTCCCACCAACCAAACTTTGAACTTGAATTTCCTGTACCTAACTGATTTTCCACTTCAGTTAACTATTTCCAAGTGCTCATTGAGAATAGATTAATGATTATTGTCCAAATATTATTAAGGGATAACAATAGTCAACATGCATCTATAAATAGACATGCGATCTATAAATAGAACTCACAAATACATCTATAAATAGAACATCATCTATGTTAGTATGAATTCTTCGTCGAGGTGTACGAAAAAGAACCACTTTAGCTACGCATAACTAATAGCCCTAACAACAATAGAGGCTGCCAAACATCTTCAGATCTGCGATTAGTAGTAAAAATGCTGCAACAAACAGATCTGTAAATGGAAAGACATTAAGCAGTAAAGTAAAGGTTTTGCTCCATGCATCCAACAGACAAGACAAGAACACGATTTTTTGAAATAATTTTATATTACAGGGCACCTGGGAGGAAAACAAGAAGGTGTATCCAGCTCTCCTCAATGGGATGGGTTCTTTGTAGTCCTAAGCACTTCAGATCTAAGCTTTCTCTCTCTTGTAGGTGTAGAAAACCCAATGCAGAAAATAGAGCTCAATGGGAGCAAATGGTGAAAAATGGGACCAAGTGTATAGATCTAGAGTGATCTAATAGGCAACAAAAGGTGAGGAATGATGGGGAAGAACCCTCCTATTTATAACAAAATATTGGGTCATTCTAGATCTTGGTGCATGATTAAAATAATGTTAACCAAATCTAGATCCACCTTTTATGGAATATTTTATTATATTTGTTGGAGAGAAAGGGTGTTTGACTTGGGTCAAATCCCTTGATTAGTGAAAAATAAATAAATAAATGATTTATTTATCTTTTTAAGGAAGTGGTTGGAAGATAATCAAATAAATAATGATTTATTTAATTATTTGTGGGTGATTTGGTCATATTTAACAAGGAATATTATCTAAACAAGATTTAAATAATTATTTCTAGAAAATAATAAGATAACTAAGGGTTTATCTCATTAATTTCTTTGTTTTTGGGTTAAACATGACTGGGAATAATAATTAAATTATGGTTTAATTAATTATTCCATGAGGAAAATCAAACAAATATAAGTTTTTTTAATATTTCCTTTTGGGGTTTCCTATTTTAACATAGTGAAAGCAGTTTTACTTAGGGTAAAACTGGTCTTACATGGTGTACTTGGGTCCATCTAATGATAATAGGTTAGATGACCAAAAAATGGTGTAACAGATTGCCCCCCAGCGTGCGAGTGTCAGGAGCAAATCGTATGACCGAAGTACGTTGTAAGAACATGATCACTAGACAACAAAAGGGATGTCAGAGAGAGAAATGTGAGGTAGATAGTGTGCTGAAGGACTAGACCCTGAGGAGACGAGACTCGCAGGTGCAACAAGTCTCTTTTATGAGAGGGTACCTGTGCTGAAGGCGGCGGGGGAGGTATACCTATGCCCGCCGTGACAAAGTACAAAAGAATAGTGTGTCCAGTAAACAAGGGACCGAACTATAGAGTACAGCTGGCATAATCAAGGGCCAGATAAAAATACAATGAAGAGTCTCACATACATGCTGTGCCTGGGATAACAGCCAGGACTAGTACAATAATGTCTGAGTACATGAGATCATCTGACAATGCCCCCAGCCAAATGGGAAGGAATACCACAAAATATAGTGATACATACAAACCGAAGAAGCTGCGCAGGCTGACCAACATCATCAAAATACGGAGGCCCATCGAAGAGTTTGCAAAGAAGAGGTCATCCGGGCATGTGGGGGGCTACCTGCAGGGCCACCCCCTCATGAGGGTTGAGACATCTCACACACACCCGGGGAATCATCAAGAGCTGCTGCTGGATCACTGGCCCGTCAAGTATACGAATCTCGATCATGCTGAACAGGAGCTGGAGAGACAATCAAGCCAAGGGGAATGAGAGACCCCCTTGCCCAATCCGAGGCGCCGAACAAGAGTGGAAGCTGGAACCAAGGTACACTGCCCTCTAGACCTGGCTTCTGGAATAAATGTGTTGATGTCAACAGAAGATGGTCCGCCATAGGGGAGGCAATGAGAGATCCTCAACTAAGGCACGAGAGAAAACATGAGAGCGACGGACAGACTGACACTAATGACGATAGTGGAAATGGGAAGGACTGAGTAGCGAATGGACGACTTCCCTTGTTAGAGCATAAAGAGCATGGATGACACGGCAGCGACTGACACAAGATCATGAGGGATAGGGGATAGTGAGACTGAGGGTCATAATGTGCGACACAAGAGAGAGACCAAGCAATGAAGGATGGAGGGCTATAGTGGGGTGCAAAGGGACATGGTATAGACTCCATGGATGCAATGATGACTCAACTTGGATGCTCTAAACAAGGGCGACTCGATGGTGCTGCCACACAGTAAAGGCCCCAATGGGGGACGATGGAAGCATGAGTACAATGTGGGAACTCATGACGAAAATCGGCACGAACATGGACAAGTAAGGGGGAAATCTGGTGCCCCAAGTACAAGTGTCGTAAGTGAGGAAATTCGATTTTAAGGAGGTGTGAGGTGATCCTTCTTGGACAAAATAGGTCCTGGTGAAGGATGAAAGTACAAAAAGGATGCTGGCTATCTAACAGAAAATAAAACACACATCTCAGAAGGGAAATGCTAAGGGTAATATTTCTTAAGATAGAGTGCATGGCGAGGGTTAGGAAGGGAATGGCCTTCGAAATCCTCTAAAAGGTATGCCCCTTTACCAAGATCCTTACTGATGATGTAAGGGCCTAGCCATAATGAGTCAAACTTCCCATGACCCAGGACATCATGGGCCTGGTCATATACTAGAACAAGGTCACCTTCGTGAAAAGTGCGAGGCTAGACTTTTCGGTCATACTGAGCTTTGGTGCGTTTTTTGGCCGCTTCTATGGTTTGCAAGGCAACACGGCGGTCTTCGGAAGCACGCTCAAGCATGATAAGTCGTTGTTCTAGAGGTTGGGTGTCAGGGAGAAGTTCAACGGCCAGTTGTAGGGAAGGGATGTCACATTCGATTGGTAAGACAACCTCCTCTCCAAAAATGAGGTGAGGAGGGTTATGGTTGGGGGGCAGAGGTGCCCCCAAGCATGGTGTGGTCATGCCAAAATGTATTTAGAAAAATGGGAATCTAAACACATTTTAATGATGTGGCGTGCCATTTGTTCTGGTTATGGTTATGCAGTTTGAGAAAGGAAATGGAGGATTACCAATCTCTTTTGGTACTGCATATAGGGATTAAATGGACTTTAAGTTTCCGAATTGGCATACCTGGTGTCACTATCCCAAAAGGAGGATTTGGAGATAATGAACTGATGCTCTCGTAGAAAAGCTATAGGTTGGTCAACAATAATGTCTAAGAGACTGGGTTGCTGATGTAAGATGAGGGAACGATGAGGGGTATCGTCCCGAGAGTGATCTGAAGTGATATGGGACTCTAGAGGTTCTTCTAAATGTGGAAGAATACGGGGTCTAGAGTCAACACGACCAGATACACTAGGAGAGTGGTGGAGAATGGCTTCTCTTAGTCTCTCAAATGTGGGTGCCCCCTTACCCAAACATTGGGTTTCGATGTAATGGCCACAAGGTGGATGTGGTGTGAACGCATGGGTTCGATGTAAGGGGGAATAGATGAAGTCAGGGGTGGGAATTTCTTCCATAATGTCGTCGCCGTGATAGAAGATGGGGTGACTGGTGGAAGAAGAACCACCTGACGTGGTGAAGTGGCCTGAATCATCATCATGAGAAGAGAGGTTCACATGCGCATCGTCACGAGGGGTGACCGAAGAGTAAGTAGATAAAGGATCTACCAATGTTGAGCCCAAGATGTCCGCTGAAGGAAGGTCAAGCGAAACAACAGGGGAGGATTCAGATGGAATGTTCCCCAAGGGTCTCATGGATGATGATAGGTAGAAAATGCTGGACGAAGGCTCCGTCATCTCGACATCCGGAGGGGGAATGTAAATGGGAGCAGTCATATTTGGTAGTTCTGCTGAAGCAGAATGCGCAAATAGGAGAGAGGTGGACTCATTGCGCTTGGCCTCGAATTGGTGGACCGCAGCGATAGAGGTGCGGAAGTCCGTGAGGCGGGGACAAAGATGGGTGGAATGGCCATGGAGATCACACAAAGCACATAGGTGGTTGGTGTGAATAGTCTTGGGGTTCTTGGCTGCGGTCGCGGAAGGAACAGAGGCTTCTGGGACCGCGGACTCAGGGAACGTGACATTAACCATGGGCTTGAGATGAAGTAATTCAGGACAGGTATGGGAGGCGTGACCGACAACATCACACAAAGCACACTGTATGGTATGCTTTGGGGGCTGAGGAGGAGCAGAATTTGTCGGGGAAGCCTTGTCCTTTGATGCCCCCTTGCGAGCTTTGCCCTTCTTACCCGAAGCGGTCACAACAGGAGGGGGTGCCTGTTGAGGTGACTGAGGCACTGATGCAGCGGGAGAAGTCATGGGGACCGGTTGAACCGGGGTCAAAGCGATATAAGGTTTAGGCTGACCAGGCAAGGTGGGGGCTGGAGGATCAAGGTACCAAACGGGAATCCCAAGGGTCAAGTTAGGAAGAGAGAGGGTGGCCATGACCGGTACCGTGTACACTCCTGGTGGGGGAGCTAGGAACGGTATCTGACCAGAGGGGTAGTGGCCAGGTGGGACGACTCCTAAATGGCTAAGGCACAGGAGGAGCTGTAAAGGGGGATAAAGGGGCCTCAGGGCCAAATGCCATGGTGAAGGGATAGGGAACGAGGTTGCGGAGGAGCAAAGTTCTTGACTAGCCGAGCCGAGGTTGTGAGAGCAGCAGAGGCAGGTGCATCATGCAAACTGTGTGTTTAGGTGAGAGATAGGAGGAGGGAAGGTCAGGAAAAGTTCAGTGGGGAGGAATCTTTGTAAGAAGCTTCCAGGAGGAGACAACGAGTCAAGGAATCGGCAGTTTCAGCAGTGACTCTGAAAGAGATGGTGTCTCAGTGTGAGGTCTGACTTTGGCTCTGATTTGTCAGCTGGTCAATGACTACATTTCCATTATGAGGGAAAGACATCTTGCGGAAAAGCCGTGGATGAGACGAGACATAGCATAGGTGTAAGCAACCCCAATAGAATGTTGCAGTCTAGCGGGGCGTCGATGACTTCGATGTCAACACAAACAGTCTTCCCGGCAAGGGTAATAGGACAATTACGGAAGAGGCCAATGGGCTGTGAGGCGTGGCCGTCCCACGCTCGAAGGGTGATCGTGGAAGGGGCCAGCTTAGGGGATCCGAGTTGCTTCCAAACCGAAGTGGACATCACGCAGGTGGATGCCCCCTCATCAATTACACACCGGGAAACGTTGGCGTTCCGGATTTTGACTGGGATTTGGAAGGCGATAGAAGGAGGAAGAGGAGGATGGTCCGATGGAGTGGCATCGAAAACAATCATTTGGTCATCAGCAGGATCTACAGCACCCAGGGCAGATAGCAGAGCCTTCTTTTGGGAAGGGCACGATTGGAGGAGTTCCAATGTGGAAATGGCAGCAGGAGATTGCGCCAAATCATCTACTATGCTATACGAATGAGCAGCTCGACCAGAAGCAGCATTTCGGCGTAATGGTCCTTTAGGAATATTGGTATGAACCTCAACTTTGGGTTGAGGGATATGTAAGGGACCATTGGGTGTCGAAAGAGGCTCTGTAGAACCGGAAGAAGGGGACTCGAGGGCAGACTGAGCGGGAGGCTTGGGGTACTGGCGAGACCGAGTTTGAAGGTTAAGGTCGACGGTTAGAGGCGGATCAGAGTTCATCATGAGGATCTAGTAATTGGAGGAACTAGAAGGGGAAGGTGGAGTGGCCACTTGTCCGTCAGGTGGTTGGGTAGCCATGAATCCCTGATGTGCATCCACCTGCGCTTGAGGGGGCGGGGAGCGCTGTTGCAGGGGTTGAGACGGCAAGGGAGGCGAAAGTGCATATGCTGGAGGAGTTGGCGCACCAGGCTGTGGATAAGGGTAATGGTTAGGTTGGGCAACATTGAGGTAAGCAGGAGGTTGGGCAAAAGGATGAGGCATGCCGTATCCTGGATGCATGCTACCGGGAGGGGGAGAGGTGCAGGAAGTAGTGCCCCCTCCCCCTGGAAAACCATAGCTCATGTGAGGTTGAACGGATGGATGAGAGATGGGTCCAATGATACTGTTGGCGGCATGAGGTGCCCCCGGTGTATGGGCATCATTGGGTGTGGGAAGATCAGGTAGGACAGTAGGATCATAACCTGTCTGAGCGTAGATCAGGTCATACTTTAACGCCATTTGGAGGGCATCTTCTTCGGTTTGAGGAAAATGGGATGCAACATCTTTCCCGATAGGGGACAAAAGAGATCTAAGGAACCAGTCCATGTAGACACGGTCTTCGAAGGGAGGAGATTGGCATAAGCTCCGTCGTCTTCGCCAGTCGTGGACATGGGTAGAAAGGCGGGTCGAAGCGGTTTGCTTGAAGGAAGTCAAGAGTTCGATACCAGTGTCATAACGAAGGGGAAGCTGGAAGTAAGATAAAAAAGCCCGGGCAAGAGTTGCAAAGGTGGTATGGGAGGAAGTGGGCTGGTCAACATACCACTTAGAAGCTTCGCCTGTAAGCGTGTGTTGGAACAGTCTAAGACGAACAGAGTCATCGATAATTGAGGTAGATGAACACCACATGTGGAAAGATCGAACATGATTTGAAGGATCTTCTCCAGCACGACCTTCAAACTTTGGGATGTCGGAAGGGAGCTTTGTCGGCATAGCGGGCCAACTAGCGTCATGATGTATAGGGTCGTTTATCAACCGGTCCAAATCTGGGAGGCTGAGGCCTGCCAAGAAGGGGAGCAAGGGTGTAGTTGAGGTAGTTCTCGTGGTGGTTCCGCTAGTAGTAGTTCCGGCATTAGGTATTTCCGGCATTAGGGCCGGGAGCACCGCTAGCGTTAGGCCCTGGACCAGACAGAGTGAAGGTGACAAGGGGAGAACCACAAGGAAAAGGAGAACCCAAAGAATCAAGAGGAGTTTGAGGAGGACTGCTCGACGTATTTTGCTGGGCAGAGAGACGATCAACTGAAACGTAGGTACACAAGCAGAAGTCGTCGGGGAAAGGCGCCTTGGGGCTAAAATAAACAGGGAAGAAGGAAACCGATAAGGAAGAAAGGGATGAATCAAGTAATGTCAAGGGCGTACAAGGCAAAGGATAATTGATTTTGTAGTCTTTGTCGGTGAGGTGTTAACCAGTGCTTTTCACTTAGGTCGTGTGTGGTGTGCGTTACCTTTAATTTTAAACCCTTTTCGTTTTATATAAGAAAAGTAAAGGCAGAATCGAAAATAAATCTGCAGAGAACAATATAGATTGCTGAAATAACAGAACATTTAACAGCTAACCATGCATCAATTGAACCCAAAAAGGCGGGTCTCTCAAAACTACTCTAAAAGAGGGCAAAAATCTATTCAAAACACACGGAAAAAGAGGCCAATAGATCTAGGGTCAAAAGGGACAGGGATCTAAAGGAGAAAGCTGCTAAAAAGAGGTTCAGATCACAGCCAAGAGGCAGAGGCAAGGTGGCTGGAAAAAAGGGGGAAATCAGAAAAAAGCGGAAGGGACAGGGATGAGGTCCTAAAGGGGGGTCCAAACAAAACTACAAGAGGTGATTTGAAAGGAAGAAAAGCTGATTAAAAGGGATCTGAGGATGAGGTATCAGATCTGAAAAAGGGAAGGCTGAAACTCTGAAAAATCAGACACCTGAAACAGCGAAAACTCTTCCACCAAAAGTGGAGGGTACTGAAGCCCTAGGGGGCTAGGTTCCCACTTAGATGAGCAAAAGCAGATCAGAAACAAGTCGAAACGGGCTGAGACAGAGGCTGGAAAACCCTGACAGAAGCTTCAGAAAAACCCAGAAAAATTTCAGAAAAACAGCAGAAAAAAGTCCAGGTCGCGGTTTTTGACCAGTTTTTCGCTCTGGTCGTAGTTTTGGGGCTGTTTTCTGTGACCTGAGGCTTGAGGTCGCAATTTTTGGGCCAAAAAGTGCGACCTGCACTTTCGGGACTCTCGGCGGCAGATTTCAGAAAAAAAATGTCGTCTCAGCTGCGGCTGATGTCGGTCACCTGCGCAATAGGGCCAGAAACACACGGAAGTTAGAAATTTTAATGTTTGAGGGCTTTATGAGGAAAAAACCACATGAAAATAGGAAAAACAAAAAGCTGAAAAGAAGCCCTAGGGCCTGAAGTAGCTGGATATGCAGGAATATGAAAAACGACAGCGGTCGTAATTTAAAACCCGTGTGGAGTCGCCATTTTTTAGTATGAATTCTTTGTCGAAGCGTACGAAAAAGAACCACTTTAGCTACGCATAACTAATAGCCCTAACAACAATAATGGCTGCAAAACATCTTCAGATCTGCAATTAGTAGTTAAAGTGCTGCAACAAACAGATCTATAAATGGAAAGATATTAAGCAGTGAAGTAAAGAGTTTGCTCCATGCATCCAACAGACAAGACAAGAACATGATTTTTGAATGAATTTTTATATTACAGGGCACCTGGGAGGAAACGAGAAGGTGTATCTAGATCTCCTCAATGGGATGGGTTCTTTGTAGTCCTCAGCACTTCAGATCTAAGCTTTCTCTCTCTTGTAGATGTAGAAAACCCAATGTAGAAGGTAGAGTCAATGGGAGCAAAATGGCAGAAAAATGAGACCAACTGTATAGATCCAGAGTGATCTAGTATGCAACAAAAGGTGAAGAATGAAGGGGAAAACCCTCCTATTTATAACAAAATATTGGGTCATTCTAGATCTTGGTGCATGATTAAAATAATGTTAACCAAATCTAGATCCACCTTTTATGGAATATTTTATTATATTTGTTGGAGGGAAAAAGTATTTGATTTGGGTCAAATCCCTTTATTTGTTAATAATAAATAAATAAATGATTTATTTATCTTTTTAAGGAAGTGGTTTAAGGATAATTAAATAAATAATGATTTATTTAATTATTTGTGGGTGATTTGGTCATATTTAACAAGGAATATTATCTAAATAAGATTTAAATAATTATTCCTCGAAAATAATAAGATAAATAAAGGTTTATCTAATTAATTTCTTTGTTTTTTGGTTAAACATGACTGGGAATAATAATTAAATTATGGTTTAATTAATTATTCCATGAGGAAAATCAAACAAATATAGGTTTGTTTAATATTTCCTTTTGGGGTTTCCTAATTTAACATAGTGAAAGAAGTTTTACTTATGGTAAAACTGGTCTTACATGGTGTACTTGGGTCCATCTAATGATAAAAGGTTAGATGACCAAAAAATGGTGTAACACTTTTTGTTGAACAAAAGCACTGATTGACACATGAATTTCACGATTCTCTTCTTTGAACTTGTTGAACAATTCTATCTGAGTAGTTTCCAAGAAAAAAATTTCGTGTTCTTTATACTAATTTCGTGCTATTAATCTTCGCATCACATCCCTTGCATTTGGCGAAACACGTGAATTTTTCTTCCAGTATTCAAATATTATTTTCCTAACATGTTCTCTAAGTCTATCTTTGTATGTTTGCCTACAAATACTCTCCAACAAGCGAGTTCATCATTTACATCTATTTCCAACCAAAATTTCCGATGTTTGTGGAAAGTTTTTCGTGAGGTTCCTAATGCTCGTGCCATATCTTTTACAAAGTGATTCTCTTTAGCACTTGATGAAACAACTGCCATAGGTATTTCTCTATGTACAGCAGAAAAAATTTTCTGTCTAGATCTTCTAATTGAATTTATAGCACTATTTATATTTTGTATCACATTTTCCTTCATTTTTTTATGTTTGGTTGATTTTCGAATACCCTATAAAATCATAGCTTATTTTAATTTCCTTAATGATAGGAGACATTTCAACATTTGGGCTTGGACTGTCACATTTTCCTTTGTGAAGTACGTATCGAAAATGTGGTTAACATGATATCGTATATAATGGTCAGCTCTTCTATCTCCATATGTGTGAGTATCAACATTTACTAACATCTCATCATCGACATTTATTTCATATGTACATATTCGAATGAATAGTACACAATAAGTTTACATATCCAATAAATAACTAAATTAATAAATATATGTATAATTTCAATAATACGTGCATGTGTTCAACATATATATATATATTGAACACATGCACGTATTATTGAAATTATGCATATATTTATTATATATATCTACATACCTTGTGATTTGATTTCTTCAGTTGAATTTTTAATCATTGGTTCAATATCTCTTTCAAAATTTTGTATCGCATCATCAAACTTTTTGATGAATATCTTTATCTGTTTACATTCCAAAATATTTTTCAAATTAGTTGATCAAATAAAAATTAAGCTTCACATTTTACACTAGGAAAATTTTAAATATATCAAACTCGTAATATTTACATTTACATACCTGCTTCAACTTCTAGTTGAGGTTGATTTTCCCCTTCAATATTTGAGAGTGCTTCTATCTTTCTTTTGTGAGATTGTCTCGTCTCTTCTCTACGTTCCTTAGGGTTTCTTTTTCAATCATATTTTCTCCTCCAATTCCTTCGATTTACCATGATAATATAGTATGAAGTTTAAAAAAATTCCTTCAAAATTCTAGAACAAAACACAATTAAAAAAAACATCACCAAAGATTTAATTTTAAAAAAAATAATTTTAAATTTTTTGCAAAAACTACATACTTCAATCCAAAACACTTACTTCAAAAAATTCGAGAAAAAAATTTCTTACACAAATGAAATGAAGCTCAAAATATTTCCTTCGAAGTCCTACAAAAAAAATTCATTTAAAAAGTTAGACAAAAACTCATTTTAAAAAATAATTATAAAATATTTACTTCAACCCAAAACACGTAATCTAAAAAAATGTCACTTCAAAAAATGCCTCCAAAAAATTTCCATTGAAAATTAATTCCAACTTCTTAAAAAATGCCACTTTAAAAAAGACTTCAAAAAAGCCTCTAAAAAATTATCACTTTAAAAAGTACTTCCAAAAAATGTCCTTTGAATATTAAACCTAAAAAGAGTCCTTTCGAAATTAAGCTCAAATCCATACCTTCAAAAACAATGAAAATTCAACTCAAATCGATACTTTCAAAAAAAATGATGCGCAAAAAACATCTGAAAAATATATCACATACCTCCATGAAAATTAAGTCCAAATCCATACTTTAAAAAAATTGAAGCCCAAAAAACATCCAAAAAATGTATCACATACTTCGAAGAAATGTCCTTGCAATTTTCCTCCAAGAAAAGTCCTTGAACCCAAAACATTCTTTTTCAAAAATGTTCTTTGAATGTACCTCCAACAAAATTCCTTAAACCCAAAACAATTCTTTACAAAATCAGACTAGGACCTTTGTAAAATCAGACCAAATGTGCGAAAATATGCGAAAATAATGAATGATTTCGCAGCAATTTATATTTCCATGAAATTTTTTTTTGGAGGGGCTTCGTGGTGTTTTTTGGCTGATGGAAAGTTAGGTAATATTTCAGCCAAGCTTTTATAAAAAATTCAACCAAACTTTTATGTCGTTAGACTTGACGGGTCGTCGGTGCAAAAAACAATTGGACCAAACTTTTTTTAAGAGTTTGGCTGAACTAACACGTCAACAATTACGCAGAGCCAAGCTCTAAATATACATCTGCAACTTTGGACTAATTAAACTCCATGAAAAATTCTGAATTAAATGTCAGAAACAAGACAAGAATTTTCATAATTAAATCTACTTTTGAGGAAATATAACTTTTATGGAATTTCATAAATATTTACTAATTTTAATTAATTTTGTAATAAAATGGGTGCAATCAATTTCTAAAGGTCATTATGATTTAGTGAAATCACAATTATGTATCTTCCAAAGACATTGTAAAAAAAATTGAAAAAATTATGGTGCATTACATTGGTCCGTCATCTCTAATGGGTAGTTTTTAGATTTTTAGTTTATAACTTATATGTTAATAAATTTTTTGCGTCGTGAAACATATTCAAAATATGCAGTTTTTTCATACTGGACTAGTTCAAAAAATTCTAGTAATTATAATATGAATCTGTTGACTTTGTAAACATTATGAAAGCAAAGTAGACTCTATCTAGATTGTTGTAACACATTTTTTTTCTCAAAAACACAATTTTTCAAAGAATAAAACATTGCGTATTAACATGACTTCTTATGAATCCTTTGATTGTTAAAAACACACACTCAAAGAAACACTAAGTTGACATATGAAATGTGTATACAAAAATTCCAAAAAATAAGTAATAGAAAGCTAAGAAAATTTCTCACAACTTTTATTTTATCACAAAATGAAATTCTAAAGACAAAAAATTGTTTTAGCTTGCCTAAAGTTGAAGAACCGAAAAAAAAATGAAAGGTTTTTTCTCAAATAAGGGCAAAAAGTGTAACCCAACTTCACATTTTCACCCTTAAATATTGATCTGTTTCGAGATCTTCAAAATTTTCAATTATTATCAGAAAATGACTTTTCTGCTCATCATCTTCAAAAACTTGACAGTGCTTAACATTGTTAGGAATAAAGGGTTTGCGCCTCAGTTCAATATCATACCTTAGTTTCGGATTTATAGGTGGCTTGAAATTACTAGTTGCAAGTGTGAATGTGTAACACCTCTAGTTAACGGAATTTTTTTTTTTTTTTCTTGAGTAATTTAGTGCAAAAGGGATATTTATTTCCATTCATGCTCTTGGAGTATTCCGTTCCATTTACCCAATTTACACTATTTTTTCCTACTAGTATTCAATGTTGTCTAAGTTTGCTTTAACCCCTTTATATGAATTTCTAAATCTCTTATAGATTTCTTATAGCTCTATGTATATTTGGTTGGTCTATTCTCTAAGGCCTTATATATATATTGCATATAAAATCCATGTATCCCATATAGTAGATATATAAACCATATAGATATATCAAACATCGATTTTCGATTCCGTAAGGTATTATATATGTATAATACCTATATACCATGTATTACACATGTAAAACGTATGTATATCAAACATCGACACAAAGCATATATATATATTATGGACCCTCAATCTATAGTTTGGAATAGGTCCATCAAATACCTATGTATCTACGTAGGTATCGACCTATGTAACCTCATAACACATATGGGCACCATAGACAACCCGTGTATGTATTAATTTCAAATATGTGTAGTATTTAATTCGTATATATATATATACCATTAGCTCGGTCAATGCGATTTGTGCCTACGCTAAAGGCATAACACAGATATATATTTAATATATCCTATATATGCAATTATACCCTCCGAGGCCATACAAATTACAATAATTGGTTCTATTTGCCACCTATGTTTTGGTATGCTTATATCTATATCGATTTCTAAATATATGTTTCGACATGTGCTGCCGAACCATTTCGGCGACTGTAGATGAATGCACGTTTTTACATCATCATACCGCACGGTTTTCGTTGTTCCGACTTTATACCTGAGGTTCTATGTAAATCCATCGCGGCTATTGTAACACTTATCACCGAGTCAGTTCGATGGTAACTATACACAGATCCACGTGGCTGTCACCGTATGGTTACGGGGTTACATTATGAAATTTTTGTTGTGATTAACGTGACTAACACAATTGATTGCGTTATAGCAGGAGGCGGAACAGTGGGTAGACTCTGACCAGGCTACCAGCCCATGGAATGATACCATTCTGGAATCCGGCTACACGCGTCATGATTTCATTCATAGGTACACAGTAGAAACCTTGGTTCTATTTTCGTGTAAGCTGCCGAGTACAAGCTCAGTGCTAGGGTTTTGCATGCAATGTATAATGGTTAACGTTATCTGGTGCTAGTTTGCAGGCGCAGTCATTCACAATTGAGCGAGAAGGTTTGTCAGAGACGGCGTACGCTGCCCTCCGTCCATGAAAACTCAACATCTGGATGTGAATGAACAGATCAGACGGCTCTAGGTCCGGAGGGCGCCGAACATCTATTAAGACAACCGCTACCTTAGGTTTAACTCGGTACTTCAGGCGTATGACTTCACACCTCCTTGGCGCAGCCGAATATTACCGGGTACCATTCTCTTGATACACTGCACCTGCTAAATCCCCCTCGGGATTTGTTTAAGTTACTGAGCAGACCGGTTAGGGTTTTTGAGGTTGCCTTATATTTCTTACGCATGGAAATTTTCCATTTCTTTCTACTGATTCTTATTGTTGTGTTTTTTTTTTCTACAGTATGGACTCTGCTATTGTAAAGGGCGCAGAGAGGCTGTAGTAGTCAGATTGTTCCGAGACAGAGTTCTAGCCGGTATTCATTGGCCGTGCTCGAATCATCTCTGTTCTTGGTTCAATTCGTTTGTTTTCCTTCAGCTACCCTCTCAGGGTTTCATACATTTCGTTGTGGCCATCGTTAGAGCGTCTGCAGAGGGGTAACTTCTACCCTCCATCCTCTGTCGGACCTCAGCGAGTTGGGCGTTGAGTTTCATCTTCATCTATCTGCAGTATTCTGAATGTGTCGCTCGAGGGTGGGGCACCGAGGTATTATATCGTTCGTCCTCCTGTGGGAAAACCCTACCTCAATGCTGTTACTTAAATGAAATTTTTGTTTTCTGTCCCATGGGTTGCGTACAGTCCAGCCTATCACCAAAACAGTTGAAATCCTGCTGTCGAGCAGCACTGTGGATGGGTTGGTTCATGGTTTGGCTTCTCTGCGTAACCTAATGAGGTGAGGCCGCGGCTGGAATTGCGTTGGCTTGACGATACTAATTTATGTTTTCTTCTATGTGTTATCCTTTATCTGTAACCCTACGTAATCATGCCACCGTCAACAAAATATTTGGCTATCAGTTTCTTTGAAACGAAGTTTTACTGAAGCAACCATTATTTTTGTTCTATTTTCGAAATTTGGCGCATAGTAACAGGCTACGATGAGCTAGAGTTAGCTCTCGGCACTCTTGCATGTAGCACATCAAATGGCGCATGCGTAGGCTGAACCATATGTTAAATAAATTGGCCGCAGGGCTTTAGTAATATATCTCATATTAACGTAGTTGTTTCTGATTTGTATTTCTTGATTTCTTTTCACACGGGTTCGCCTCTATACCACTCGCACTTATAACTTTTGCTAACCTGAAATAAATCTCATATGTACATACATTTAAATGGAGGTATGACAAACTGTGTGCCAAACTCTCGGCGCATTCCTATTTTAATTTGCTAGATCTTATACTTTGTATATTCGTGAAGCCTCCGTTATATCTAACCCTCTTTTTGATAAAACGCATTACTGTTTGGTTTATATATATATGTCTATACTCCCTCACGTTATTTGTTTATCATGGTTGTAAAAGGTTGCCACGAATCCGCGACAGTAGTGCGCTTATTTTAATTGTTTTTATATAGTTCATGCCAACCGTAAATGTGCATACAATGATTCAGACTATAGCTCACGAACTATATGGAAAGTGTTGGATTTACATATAGTTAGCTTATATAAGTGTTCCATTGGCATTCGCATTCTATATGTACATAATAGATTTACTTCTTGATTTTAATGCTAGGTTCATTCATTATAAGTAGACATTTAATCTTTAATATGCTATGTACAAGCTATGAGGCGTATAGTCGGATATAGTTAAGAGATTCTTTTGAGAATATACAATGTCTCTCTTCAAGATATGCATCTTTAATTCTCTTCAATGAGTCATATTAATTCAAATCTGCTAAGGCAGTTATTATAGTTGACATTTGAGTATAAGAATTCAGTATTTACATAAATATGAAGTAAGTTAATACTCAATTTATGTTAGGACTCAATCTCTTTAGATTTAAAAATATGTTTATCTAAAGGAATTTAAAGATATATAAAATCTGTGTATAATAATTTATTTAAGTACTCAAGATAGATTTGGAGAGGAAATCTCCCCACTTATGAACATTATAACCATTCTCTAGAGTTAAATTTCTCGTTTTCTAGCATAAATTTCGAATGTCATCTGTAGAGGTAATTTAATCATCTGTAGAGGTTTAAGTAACTTCAGATCTAAACAGACCTTGGTTTAGAGATTCTGAAGTTTCTACTCTATGGATGTTCTAGTCTACAACTAAACAGAATCTGGAGGGTGGTTACCCTATAATGGATACTGTTAAATGTAGCACTAACATCAATCACACCATTTCATTAAATTTTCTATATGTATCCAATTCATCCCATCAGAAAATAGAATAACAAGATTTCAAAAAATACCACAGTCTGCAATTGACCAACCTCCCAACCTTAGAATCCTCTTTATCTCCCAGGATTCACCCCCGAGCAGAGATCACCTCCTAGTATAGATCAACCCCTGATCTGTCTAAGAGCAGCTTATTTAAGCTCATAATTCCCCAAAGCATGTTTCTAATTCTGCGTCCAGAATAGCAGGATGCTTTCTTTCCTGTTTAGCCTAGGCTTCCCATCTTGGGATTCTTTAAAGCTACTTTAAGCTTTTCCTCATCTTTTCCAGCTTTTTCTCACCTCTTCCCAACTACTCCTCTTCATTGGGGAAATTTAGATTCCTCCTCAAATCTAAATAAATTTCTTTCAAGGATTTTTGAAAGATTTTTGGGGATTTGTTGCCTTATCCATCCTCATGGATTTGGCAAGTGATATCTAGTTCTCTTTTTGTTCAAAATGCACAATCATTTTATTTATTTCCTCAAATAAAATATGCAAATACATTCACACCATAGTCATCCCTTGGGGTCCACCCCCCCTTAGGATAAAAATTCAAATTTCTAACTTTTAAAAATTCAACACACAAATTGGGGGTGTTACAGAATGAATCTTCCATTTTGTTTTCTTCTCTTGGAATGAATTGAAGATTAAAAGCTTGAAAATAATTCTCAATCAAGTCCCATACTTCATTCCTATATGACCTTAACCTTTGATGTTTGGTTTGACAAGGGATATTAATATATCTTATAATCAACTCAGAATCACCAAAAATGGAAATGTACTGGATTCACATTTGTTTAGCAGTTTGAAGACTTAAAATTAATGCCTCATACTCATCTACATTATTTCTTGATTCAAATTCAAGCTTAAAATAAAAAGGTAAAAGATTACCTTCTAGGGATATTAGTAAAAATTTAGCTCATGTGCCATCTTTTGAATAGGCACCATCAAAATAACACTTCCAAATTTTCTTTGAACCTAGCTCATTATGTACAATTGCTGGAGAGAGCTACTTCTTTGTGTCTTCAACAAACTCTGAATCTTCATGCAACATAAAACAGGAAATATCTTCATTTTCTTCACCATAAATAGGGGAATTTCCTGCATCTTTCTTTGTGGTAGTTTTAACAAATCCTGTTTCTCTATATAACCTTGTTTCTTCCCCATTAAACACAGGAATTATAGCATATGTGAAGTCCAGTTTTAAAACTCCTCCAAGCTTCGCTCCCGAGGATCTGGAGAAAAGCATACCAAACCTAGTTGGAATATAGGCGACCACTACATCCATCATGATACTTTTGCTTGGAATTTGGGCCAGGGAAACAACCATGTCATTGATAATCCTAACAAGCTTCACCCCTTTTGAATCAAATGAATATAGGTCTCTATAGGTTTTAGTAATTTGTAAATTCAATTCTTTCATTACAGGTAATGGCATGAGATTATGTGAAGCACCCGAGCCTAGCATACAATTATGAAGAATGAAATCATGAAGGAGCAGTGATATATAAAATGAGGGAGAAGAAGAATCTACCTCCTTCACATGTGTACCAAAATTTACCACTGGTTCTTCCTCTTGCAAATTCAGAGTATCACCAATATCATCAGAATCAGAAATATTAATGAATTCTGCAATCGCCTTCTTGTAACCTGGTGTCTTAGCTAGCTAAAGAAGGGGTACTTGGATTTTCACCTTTTCTAGCTCTTTGGACAAACAAAATGCTTGATTTTGTTTGAAAATATTCTTAGGTTCTTCCTGATTTCTGCTAGAATTAGAAATTTTCTCAGGTAGAGTAACAACCTTTTCCAAATTATTAGTATCAATAGTCTTGTTTTGGGAAGTCTCGTCATGTTGTTTTTCAGTTCCACTTACTGGATTCATAGGTTGTTTCCCCTTATTTCATTGTTTTACTGAGTTCTTTGATTTTGGAGTCACCATTAGAGAAGGAAATTACCCTTGTTGTTGTTTTTCATCATCCCGTGTCCTTGATCTCTTTCTTGATCTTAAATCATATTTCTTATGCAACTCTACTTGCATAAATTCTGTAAATTTTCTACAATAATCATCCATCTCTTCTTGGTCAAAAGACACCTCATATTCTATGTATTCTTATTCACATTCTTCCTCTTCTTCATCTTCTTTAATGTACATGGTAGATATATGATATTCAACTTCCCTTTGATCATCTTCAGTAGACTATGAGGGTGTTGCTTCTATGTACATTGGTGCTTGAACTTGATCTTGAACTTTTCTCTCCCTCTACAAGATTTTTAGGGTAAACTTTCTAAATTGGTGATTGAAAACTCATATGTTTTGTTGTGCAGGCCTTTTAGAGTTTTTATTCTCTAACTCCATAGTCACTAACTTATTTCACAAATTCTTGATAACCTTTTTCATGTCATAAATCCTCTGATCCCTTTGTGATTCTTCTTTTGCCTTGCATTTCTCTTGAACTGACTTCTTCTCTTGTGTTTTCCTAGCAACAGTCATGTTTGCTTCAATTTCCAAAGCATCAACTTGGATTTGCTCAAGTGTAGGAGATCTCCTCTCTCTTAAAGTGAAACTAAAATATGACTCAAAATCTTGAGACAAAACTACCCTTGCTTGAATAGGAGGGGCTTTCATTTCTATGGGTAAACTATTATACATTTTGTTGAATCTTTTAATAAAATCAGTCATGTTTTCATTATACTTTTTCTTGATTGCATTAAACTTCGTCAATGAATAACCATGATCTCTTTTTTCACCCCATATTCGGGTGAATTTTGTTTTTAATTCCTCCTAATTGTTAATTGAGGCATTTGGTAAACCTTTGAACCACTTTCTTGGCTCTCCATTCAGAGACTGTACAAAAAGTCTCATCACTAGATAAAGATGTTCTACATTTAGATTCTCAGAAAAAGTGCAAAACAATGGCAAGTGTTGTTCTACAGTCATTTCATCTTCACCAGTAAAATGAGGAAGTAACTTCAGGTATTCTTAGGGCATGGAATTCATAGGTTCTGGAAGATTTAATGTTGCATACCTATTCATTAAGAAATCAGGGGCTGCCATGTTTATGCCTTGGTTAATCTCTCCTTGAGTAGGTGGGGTTTGTGAAAGAGTTGTGAATGTGGATGAATGTGGTAAAACATCTGATATGGGAAGTGGTTCATGAAAAATGGAAGAAGAACCAACAGATGTATTTGGTTGAGCTTGTGTGAAGGTAAATGAAACAAACTCAAAATATTGTTCTTCTAACCTTAGTTCTTGAAAATAAACTGGTGGGGAAAAGGATTCTTGTTCAAAGAAAGTAAGTTTCCTAGAAATATCCTTAGATGAAGGGTTATGAGAACTACTTCCAGGTGCAGGTAGTGTAGGATTAGGTGTGGACGGAGTCATTCATTTTTTAACCTTCTTAGAAACTAAGTTTTCAGGATCTGAAAAAATAGGAACTTTCTGTTGCGATTTACCTGACCTCGTATAAGGTCTTAAATACACCATAATTATTAAATTAAAAAAAAAACCTGATATTTCCTCCTCTCTGAACAACTAGAGGAAATATAACAAAAACCTAGGGAATGAACTTCGCTTCTTCGTCCTCGGAAATGGCGCTAAAAAATGTTGTATATTAAGAAACAATCCCTTGGTTGTGGTAGGTAATCAGCGTGCAAGACATATATATATATATGTCACAGAAATATTATATCAAATGGTCTTTCTTTAATCACCTTCAGAAACTAATTATTAAAACCCTGAAGAATCACACGAAACAAATGCTTCACAATGCCATTATCTGTTGAAATTAATTAGAGTGATAAGAAGAACATGAAAGAAGGAAGCCCCAACATATATGATGATAAAAAAAGTCTATCACTTTAAACTTTAGAATAATTTTATGAAAGTGGAATAGTTAAAATGAAGGAGCGCCCATTAAGGATATTTAACTCTTAGTGACATATGTAAAAAGAGACCTACAACTACATTAATCAATTTTATTCATAGAAGGGAAAATACAGAATGGAAACTGGAACATATCAATAACAACAGATGCAAGAATATTGATCTTCATTCATTAATCATCAAAAAATTGAGTACAAAATTTGTAGTGGTCCAAAGGTCCAAAACACAGAACCTTTTCCTTTCTTCTCTTTCTCTTTAAATACAATGTAAAAAAGTTTGTAACTACTGAAACTACTCCTAACTACTCAAACTAATTGAAACTTCTTAGATTACCTATTACTTATCATCCAAATTCCTTATTACAATTGAACTCTCATAATAGAGATAAAATAAAACTTAAACCGTAATCTATTTGCTGAATATGAATTGGTCCTTTTCCTGCTGCATTCTCCTGATTGGCTGACTTGTCTTTATTTGAAGTTCACGGATCATTAGGTAAAACAATCATCCAAGCTATGAATTTGACTTAGGAGAGTTAATCAACTTTTGCTACTCCAACCCAAAGGCAGTGATGCTATTGAATTTTGGTCACTCTATAAAAAAGGTTTTCACAAACCATAATAACTAAAAATGTCTCTGAAGAAAGTTAATAACTATTTCTCCTTTCAGGATCCGAGTCTTCTTATGAGTGTTATCCACCTTTATTTTTTCCAATACCAATAGTGGTTCATAAGAATCCCATGATAAAAGAATACCTTTAAATTCCCAGCATGAAGGACACCTATTCTTTATGTAATTGAACTTGAAGGACACCTATTCTTTATGTTAATAGCACATAGAACTGCATCAGCCCAAAACATCAATTTTACATTCTTGAAAAATAACATGGAGCGGACCATATTTAAGATGGTTCTGTTCATTCTTTCAGCTACACCATTCTGTTGTGGATTATATGGCACTGTTGTTTGATGTTTGAT